>BFEA01000146.1:2450021-2481589 GCA_003427395.1 Chara braunii | reverse complement strand
GGGGGGGGGGAAGGGAGGGGGGTTGACCAGCCTCAGACAATTCAGAAGAAGACGATTTCATTCATCTAGGTTCATCTCGATTCGAGCTCCGGTCTATATTCATCTAGGTTGATAGGTGTACCAACTGAGCTAGGTCCGTCGGTATTCTTCGAGATCACATTCACGAACGACTGGCGGACTCGCCGTCTGCACACGGTCAAAAGATGAAGGTCACAAATGGAGGCGCCAAAAGAGGACGAGCAGGAGGAGGAGAAAGAGGAGCAGCAGGAGCAGCAGGAGAAGGTAAGAATATTTACTATCATAATACCTACCGTCTTCCCCCGAACACAACGCACCCTTATTTTGGCTGCATCTGGCCGTAAATATAGCTTGTATACATTCATTTTTAGGGTGCGTTATGTTCGGGGGAAGACGGTAGTTAAGTCGTAGCCATTCTTCTACAATAGCTCGAGTAGTTATGGATCCTTTCTTTCTGGCCTCAGACCTCCTCCGTGCAAGCACATATTCGAACCGGCGCCTTTGGCCATAGCTCGAGTCTGGTCAGTTCTGATACTTCGAGTGCAGATCTCCGCGCTAGGTATTCTTCCATAGAGATCCAATACCATAGCGGAGATGTCGCATGTATACCTCGTCCCGACCAGACAAACCTTCCTTCTCGTATTTCCCACGATCAACTTCCTCTTTCTCCTTCTCCCTCATATACTCCATCCCTCCCGCTCGTTTGACGTCATCTTCGCTCTCTTCATCCTCACGTTCCTAGACTTTCCCCTCGTCGTCTTCCCCTGTGGGCACTCCCCGTTCTCCTCGTCTCTCCCCTCATCATCTTCCTCTTCCTCCTCGTCCTTTCTTATCTTTCTCCTCCTTTATCTTCCTCCTCCTCCTCCTGCTCCTTTCTTATCTTCCTCCTCCTCCTCCTCCTTTCGTATCTTCCTCCTCCTCCTCCTTTCTTATCTTCCTCCTCCTCCTCCTTTCTTATCTTCCTCCTCCTCCTTTCTTATCTTCCTCCTCCTCCTCCTCCTTTCTTGTCTTCCTCCTCCTTTCTTACCTTCCTCCTCCTTTCTTACCTTCCTCCTCCTCCTTTCTTATTTTCCTCCTCCTCCTTTCTTGTCTTCCTCCTCCTTTCTTACCTTCCTCCTCCTTTCTTACATTCCTCCTCCTCCTCCTTTCTTATCTTCCCCCTCCTCCTTTCTTATCTTCCCCCTCCTCCTTTCTTATCTTCCTCCTCCTCCTCCTTTCTTGTCTTCCTCCTCCTTTCTTGCCTTCCTCCTTTCTTACCTTCCTCCTCCTCCTCCTTTCTTATCTTCCTCCTCCTCCTCCTTTCTTATCTTCCTCCTCCTCCTCCTCCTTTCTTGTCTTCCTCCTTTCTTACCTTCCTCCTCCTTTCTTACCTTCCTCCTCCATTCTTACCTTCCTCCTCCTCCTTTCTTACCTTCCTCCTCCTTTCTTATCGTCGTCGTCCTCCTCCTCCTTTCTTATCTTCCTCCTCCTCCTCCTCCCCTGGTCGTCACAGCTATGGGAAGCTTTATCACATGAACTGCTTGGTCTTCGAACACCGAAAACAAAGAAGGGGGAAAGAAAAAAGGACTCGAACTCGTGATCCTCCCCATCTTCATCGTCTTTCCCCTCATCTTCCTCCTGCTTCTTCCTCCTGCTTCTTCCTCCTCCACATCGTACTTCCTCCTCGCGATGCTCAAAAAGGAGGAAAAACATAAGCAGCATGCCGTGCAGCCGTGGGGACTTTCAGTGCGTATTAGAACGAGAAAGAAAGTGAGAGAAAGAGAAAGAGAGAGAGAAAGAGAGAGAAAGAGAGAGAAAGAGAGAAAGAGAGAAAGAGAGAGAGAAAGGGAGAGACAAAGTGACAGAAAGAGACAGAAGCGACAGAAATAGAGAGAGGTTGAAAGAGATAGAGAGAAAGAGAGAGAAAGAAATAAAGAGAGAAAGAAAGAGAAACAGAGGAAGAGAGAATCTATGATCGTATTCCTTAACAATAATATGATCTACTACGATTCCATAAGGAGGAGGGAATGAAAGACGCCATCAAGAATTTTAAACTCACCGGAAGCCTTAGGAGTCTGATCTTGCTTCTTTTTCTCCCCCCCTGATTTCTTCTTTGGCTTCTCTTTTCCATCCTTCTTCTTCCCGCCATCGCTGTTTGGTTCGCCCGCATTTTCCGCGGTAGCAGGACACGCCTTAACCTTATTCGCGCCATTCTCAGCAACTACTGTGGCCTACAAGAGAACAGAAACAATAAATAAATAAATAAAAATGAAAAACGAATCCATATCCGCACGCCACAGGTTTTGTTATGTTCATTTTCAAGTACACATCAATACCCTATATATTGTCACACTGTGAATCAGAGCGCGAAGGCGAAAAAAAGCAAAACAAGGAAAGGAAAAGAAGTACTATGTATATACAATTTAAATCTGCAATTTATGATAAACAATACATCGATATCAGTATATCTATGACATTATGTAAAAAATAAAAGAATACACATACGATATTGATAAAATGTCATGTCTAAATATGGCAACATAAATAATATGTATCTATATCTCTATATAAACAATCAAAGAATAAAATATCAAATTTCTTCCACATAAAAGTAAAAAGCACAACCATCCTTCCCACTGCCTGCTACTTCGGTAACTTTCATCTGTCATCTGGGGTTCGCTCGCAAAGCAAAAAAACATGCACACGTCCATCGCATACCAAATATGAAAAAAAAAAAAAAAAAAAAAAGGGATGCGATACACATCCTAAGAAATGGCCCTTCGAAATAATGAAAACGGATCAAACCGGCACCTCATGACCTCGTGACTCCATGTGACGAGCCCTTTGCAAGATTCGTCACAGGCAAACACCATGAAAGGAGAAAGGCTGCTCTTTGCCAGAAATCGCCGCCGCCGCCATCGCACTCATCTCATCAAAAAACTGCTTCTCACTGCACAACATCTGCTATCACCCTCATTCCACTCCTGTTTTCAATCGCTTGCATCAGTCGTCGAACGAAAGTTCTCTTGAAAAGATCACTGAAGAAATAAATTTGACAATTAAGAATATCGATGCATGAAAAGAGCACAAAAGAAATAATCATAACAATGATACATGATGAAAGCTTACGATACTTAAAAATACATCGGGAAAAGGGGGGGGGGGGGAAACGAGGAGTTCTAGTCATGGAAGTGAAGGCAACGCCACCAAACTCGATAACAACACAAAGCAAAACAAATCAAAATAATTCTGAATTACCTGCGGCCGGTCAGTTCAACGATGAAATCTCAAGGCCATCGCCCCTCTTTATTTAAAATAATAAAATAAAAAAATAAAAAAATAAAAAAGCGACAGCCTCGAGATAGATAGATAAATCGCGAAATATATTATATTTTTTTAACTGAGCGGCCCCAGTAGATTGAGAGTTATTTTCACTCATCTGATTCCATTGGAATTAACTCGGGTCTGTACTTCAGCAGTTCATGAGTTCCAACTCAGCTAGGCCAGTCGGTCCGTTGCCCTTTAAAACAGAACGAAAAAAACAAAACAAAACAAAGCAAAGCAAAGTCGACAACGTCGAGTCCATAAACGAAGCTCACCATCGCGGGGTCGGCTTCCGTGGCCATCACTGGCGTTCGAGCTCGGAGGGCTGCTGCAGCGGGAAGAAGGTCAGCGGAGCGAAAAACAGCTCTGACCGCGTGACGGTGAAGACCGTCGGTACGACGGGGATTCGTCGATGGTCGCCGCTAACGGAGAAGACGACGCCACAGCAGAGGCCGAGGCGGAGTTCTGGAAAGCTAGGCAATAGGCCCTCTGCAGTTCGAGGCTTTTCCCGCCCGGCGAAACTCCGGACCGAGCCCAAAACTGGGGGGAATGGCCAACGCCGCCGCAACCGTTGCTTGGGGGGCGGGAGGGGGGTGGCAGATGGGGTAGCCGGGAGGGGCCCTCGGTGCGGCTGCAGGTTTCACGGGTACCCACGTCAGCCGTCGACTGGATCTTAGCGAGAGCCCGGGCCCGGGGAAAGCGGGGGAACAGGGAGATGGGTTTAGAGGAACAGAGGTCCCAGGTAGCTAAAGTAGTCAGCAACAGCACTGGAAAAGGTGGCTAAAGGTTTGACCCCGCTGGCCAGCGGCTGGAAAAATAGTATGGCCGCAAAAAGGCTTGGAGACACCAGTAGACCGTCCAGTGGCCTAGCCCAGTTGGTAAGGAAATCTTGGGTTCAATTCCCATTTGCCTCCCTCAAACAAAACGCACGTGCATTATTTACGAATGGAACACACGGGGTATATTGTATTCATATACAAAACACGTGCGGTATTTACTTCTCATTTACAAACAGTCCCGGGTCCAATCACCCCCTTCACCTCTCAGGGGCACCAGAAGAAAGACTTGGATCTAAACAAGGCCCTACAAACAGTCCCAGGTCCAATCACCCCCTTCACCTCTCAGGGGCACCAGAAGAAAGACTTGGATCTAAACAAGGCCCTACACAGCTTAGAGGCTCATATGGAAACGATTCCCAGATTGGCCCAGAATTTCCAATTGTCCAGAATTTTCCTTTGACGGGGAAATGTACCCTCTCCATCCTTCGATTCCCCAGCCAAGATGTTGCGGGCAAACGACAACACACAGATCTGTATAGAGGATAACGGGTACGATGAACGAGGGGCGATGGACCAGGGAGGGGTGGGGGGTTCAAGGAAAAGAGGTCATAACGGCAGAACAGGGAAAACGTTACTATCCTCTACTTTGCCGATGGCCTCCTTGACCAGAGAAGACAAAAATAAAGGATCCTTTCCCCAATTTTTGGTCCCGATTATTGTAGCAAATTCGATACAAGGCCTTACCCTGATGACGTGGAAGAACAACAATGAAACGTTGGAGCTCCCGTCAATCAGGGTAAAAGGTTCTCCTACAGCGGAACAAATTTTGAATTAGTGTCTACCTAAGTGGTTGACAACTCCTTCCAATGCGGTATTCTGCCCTGTCCTAAAATGGGCCGTCATATTGCAAGTAAGTCAGAAGGGTCAAAGGTAGCTATGCACTGTGTTTTCCGTAGAATAGTTTCAATGATGGATGATTTCTGCAAATGGAGCACAGTGAGAGCACAATGGATTCCAAATCCAGATCTTACTATACCAGATAATGACTCAATCTGCAGCATCTCATTGGCAGTTGACTTCTCAGCCAATGAAGTAGCAAGATGGTTGGCTGCTTCGGTGCCAAATTCAAACCCACACGAGGCCCTTTCCTCTAAGGAGTTATTGAACAACTTGAGATCTCTGTGTTTTGGAGTAGTGCAGGCGCCGCTTGTACCTTCCTTCCGCATCCAAGTAACCATCGAGTCCGACCATGTTAATGGTCCTTCCGCCTAAGATCCGCTTGGCTTCTTGGAACTTCAGAAAAATGGGACACACAACAAGAAGAAATAAGAACGCAAGGTTGCACGCTTGGATCTATAATTAATCAGTCCAATTTTATGCCTTCAAGAGACGAAGCTACGTGCGTAGAGGGTGATTAACCTACGCAACTGGGGGCAGGGCCCACAATTCTGCTCCCCGGCAGAGGGGACGAAGGGTGGAGTTAGTATCCTAATAGATAAAAATTTAGATTTCGATGTTATCGACCACTTTATTGACAGAGAGGGTCGTTGGGCCTGGGTGAAGGTGGTTGTAGACCAGGAAGACTGAGCAATTATGCTTGTCTATGCCTCAGTAGACTACACGAAACGAATCAAGTTATTCTCAGACTTACCGACTTATTTACCAAACGCAAAAAAACTTGATAGTTGCAGGGGACTGGAACACGGTCCTGAATCCCGGCTTGGATACCCCCTCTCCAACTCCATTGAGAAAAGATACCGAGCTGTTATCGGCCTTTATGGAATCATAATCTTTAATAGACATCTTTAGATTTATGAGCCCCGACTCGAATGGAGATACTTGGTATGGTCCTAAGCCCTTTCCGACAACCCCGGAACCCCGAAAAAGACTAGACTTTATTATGGCAAGGGGAATGGTGCGGGAAAGGTGCATCTGGTCGGCTTATTTTGTGTCTAGTCTGTCAGACCATTACCCCGTTTTAATAGATATAATCTCCAAGGATGTAATTGACAGACACGGACCACCATTTAGATTAAATGTATCTATATTAAAAGACAATTTCAGACTGGGTAAAGGATCAAATGTCCTCGTGGACAGAAGCCAAGGGCCTATTTTAAAAGGAAGACAGGTGGGTGGAAGTGGGGCTGGGTATAATTCAAGCAGCCCTCAAAGTTTTATCTAGGATGAAGGCGGCCAACCTATCTTAGACAGAAAAATGTTTGACCAAGGAAATTATGGAGGCAGAAAGTAAAATGGGAGGGGATCCCTTCTCTGATTACTATTGGTCTAAAAAAAGGAAGGTCAGCCAGGCGAAACTAGAAACACTGGAGATGCAGAAACATGCCCAGTGGCTTGATTGGCTCAAGATTAGGGGTATCATGGAGTATGACCGCATGACGAAAATGACATTTAGATCCCTGATTTTGCAATAAAGCAAACCTCCAATCAGAGAACTTGTACACCCATTTGAATGGAATGCCACAACGATAAACTCCACAGAACAATTGTGTAACTATGCAATGAAATATTTTCAAGTCTCAACACGGAGAGCATTTGACACCCCGGAAATAAATTTGTCTGAGGTCTCAAATTTTTGGGTACCTTCTCTCAAAAAAATATCTTTTGCGGACCGTAGCCGATTAGATGAACCTCTTACAACGGCGGAACTATGGAAAGCAGCCAAACAAATGACTCTAGGCAAATGTCCAGGACTAGATGGACTCCAATCGAATTGTTTTTGGATACGTGGGAGACTTTTTGTCCCTTCCTTCTTTCAATCTATAACAAGGCCTTGAAGTTAGGGACGCTACCGAAATGTATATCTCAAGGCGTGATCTCTCTTCTTTACAAAAAAAGAGATAAGACAAATGTCATAAATTATAGGGATATTTCACTTCTGAATGTGGCCTATAAGCTTCTGGCTAAAGCCTGAGTCCTTCGTCTGACCGAGCTCCTCCCCAACCTAATTGGCTGAGAACAGGGAGCATTCATTAAAGGGAGGTCAATATTCAATAATATACTCACTACAATACAGACCCTGAAAGTAATTAGTAAGGAAAAAAGGGAAGTCATTGTGCTATTATTGGATATGGAGAAAACCTACGATAAAGTAGGTTGGACCTTTGTCTTCACATCACTACGTAATCTGGACTTTGGCCAAGGTTTTTGTAGATGGGTCAAGGCAATGTACGTTGATGCGGCCTCCATGGTAATTGTGAACGGTAAGTTGTCTAAGGAGTTTAAACTGTCTCGTTCCCTTTGCCAAGATTGTCCCCTTGCCCGCTTGCTTTTTGTGGTTCAGTTAGAAACGTTGTTGGATAACATTAGATCAAACCCAGAGATTAAGGGTCTGTCACTCTCCCCCTCGCTACAATGGAAGGGGGTGGCGTTATCGGATGATCTCACTATGGCTATTGAAAACTCGTCTGAGACCCTTAGAGAGCTAAAAAAAATATTGGATGAATATTATTGTTTGTCTGAAGCCTCGATAAATTGGAATAAGTCAGTCTATTTATTCCCATCCCCCTTTGAGTTATGTGTGGATTGGGGACTGAGACAAGTCCCGACTGACACCTCGGAGCGGTTCTTGGGAGTACAAGTTTCTCTCGCGGACAGTGGAGAGGCGCAGGATACCATTCTGAGTGAGAAGATTTCGGCCAAAGTGAATGGTTGGATAAAAAACTTCAAACTTTCCTTGTTCGGCAGAGCTTTAAAGTTAACTTCGGCAGTCTTTTCTGTCCTTTGGTTCCCCATGACAATCCACTTGATAGGGGAGGAAGCCTACACAATAATTAAGAGAGTAGGCGCAAGATATGTTTGAAAACCTACAGCAACGGAAGGCGATATCTTTATTTCAAAAGTGGAATGGGATGGCATCGCCCTACCCAGGGCACAGGGGGGGTTGGACATCCTAGATCCAAAACGTCAAAATATTGCGTTGTTGGCTAAATGGCCAGTGCAGGGTTTAACTCAAGGAGAGTCCAAGTTGTGGATCTATTTAGCAAAGTATATTTTGAAGAAGGAATGAACCTTTTCTCAGGGGTCTCATGTGTGGTTATGTATGTTACTACCTTCCTTCACTTCAAAGCGTCCTAAATCCATAATTTGGAGAAAAATCTTGTTCCCATGGAACAAACTTAGACCACAAACTCTTAAGGAACCAACTACCAAGACAGAAGTTGGTAACCAACTGTTTTTTGACAATGAAGTTATTGAGCAAGATTTCAGATTGTTGATTGCGGCGGATGGAGCACCAGACACCTTTGGGCTCTTGTGGATAGCCAAAGGTATCCTACAGGTTAGAATCTGTGGGATTCTGACAGTGGATGTTCGTTCTCCCTGACAGAATTAAGAAAGAAACTACCGAGATTACGTAAAGTAGATACCAGATTCGGTATGCTTAACTTGAAGAAAGTCATTCCAGCCCGCTGGGCACGACTGCTGAAAAACAGACTCTCCGGAATAAGGTACATAGCCTACAACACCGGAGGGGGAGAAATGCCTGAGAGTGCAGGGCCCGGATCTGGTGGCGGGTACAACAGTGCAAGTTTGAAGGAAAAGTAAGAGCAGAAAAGGTCAAACCTACCTTACGTTGGAAGGAGATTCAGTGATCCATGACATGTCGGACTTACTAACTGAGGTAAGAGTTTTGAAACAAGTTCCAACAAAGAAATCGGCCTCCTACCTATTTTTAGGGAAAGCGGAAAACTTCAAAGTTGAGTCTTTAATTTACGGTTGGCCCAGGGATAGAACGGGTCTAACTGAGCCAGTTCCTTTGTTTCAGTACAGACCCAAGGTTGAGGTGGCAATCCAGACAGCTATGATTCAAGACAAACCAATGCTAAAGGTAATGATGTTGTTTTGCCAAATTGGCATAAGCTGTGGAAAACCCTTAAACGCTTACCTTCTCAAAAACATGCCAGTATGATCTGACAACAATCGCTTCAGGTGATGCCGACTGCCTCGTGGTTGGCAACTAAAGGATTAAAAATCTCAGACCTATGCAGAAGGTGTGATTGGGGAGTGGAGTCTGTCAATCACCTATGGTTGTTGTGCCCCTTGGCAGACTAACTCTGGGACTAATGGACTTCCCACTAGAAGAATATAGCAGGCCAAAATTTTCTGTGGACAAATGAATGGATGCTTTACGGCGCCACACCCAGTCCAGTAAACTTGTCCGTAGGTTAGGGCTATGTAGCCCTGGTGTGTCGACGAGTGATTATGAATATTATTTGGTCGGCAAGGAACACAAAAGGTTTTTGTGATGAAAACACAGTTATCCAAAAACAGATTTTTCAGGTGAAGGAACAACTTTCGCTAGTTATTCGCATAAACTGGAGTCGATGCTATAAAACCAAGGGTTTTGGGACCAGGTGGTTTTGTAAGACTTGGGCGAGAGGGAACTTGCTGGCCAAGGTTTTTGATGAGGGCCGATTATGTTTAGGCCCGTGGGTATTAGGTGGAGACGCAGCGAGGGTGCAAAACATCGGCTACACCTAGGGTATACGAAAGTCCGGCTATGCATTAGGTTTCTGCAGTTTCTTATTGGTCCCTAACCCAATTTCCGGTCGATTAATCAGCTTGAGTAGCTTGGAGGCCAAACTGGTATTAAATGAGATTTATAAACACAGATGGCCACAAATTATGCTCTCATAGATTTTTAGGAAGATTAATATAAGATTGTTAGATGTTGGACCTGGGTTTCAACAGAGAACTTTTTTTCTCTGAGTTTCAAAGTTTAATTGTAGAATTGGGACACTGAACACGATTCCCGGCAGTAGATTGGTGTATTTTGAGCAGTTGGTTGGTTATCGAGCTCTGCTCGTAAGCTAAACTGGCTAAGGCTGCCAGGATAACTCCGGGTTGAATTGTGAGGTCCCCGACCTCGTCCCATGAATTTTCGTAAAGATATCTACAAGCTTTCAAAAAAAAAAAAAAAAAAAAAAGGTATAAGTATTTTAAACCACCATTACACGGCCTCTGCCTTGCAACAAACTAACTTGTCGCCACAAGAAGTAAAAGGAAGGCTTGGGGCACGGTCGGAGCGTCAGAAGGTTTTCAATTTTTTTTTAGTCTATATCATATTAAGAGAAATTAAATCGGAGTCGGGGCCCCCACAATTCAACCCAAAGTTATCCCAGAAGCATCAACCGGTTTAGTTTACGAGCCAAGGCTCGCCTTCCGTCCAAAGAGATATTCGAGCTTTACTATTCTAAAACCATGAACACAATCTAAAAACCAACATATATCTAAAAAGTACTATATCAAGAGCAACGAGCGAACACTCCTTATTCATTATACTCACGAAGCCAATATCCTGCAACCCACTCCCCTTCGTCAGAGTGGGGCCAAACTAACGCTCTAGGGGTAAGTTATCCCAAAGCCAATATTACTAGCTGCAATACAAAACAAAAAACATAACCTAGCAACTTACTCTCACTTACCTCGCGACCAACGATTAAAAACCAAGTCTTCTTTGTTACAGACAACCTAAAATGACCTAACCTCATGAAACTGTCTTCCCTATAACTCAACAACATAATAAATCGGCCCCGAGTTTTAAAAGTGAAACCAATATGCAAACTTCAAACCTCCTTCTGTTGAGATTGACACCCAACCGCTATTTCTAGCCTAAGTCTGCAAAAACCAGTGTCGATTTTTCCGCGTCTGTCTACAGGTTACCTGCCAGTCCACTCGAATTGTCCGCCTTATCAAGGTTTTGATCAAGGCAATCTAATTTTCGAAGGAGACCGTTTTCTATTTGAAGGTCGCTTTATTGTGAGCCTTCCACATTGCTTCCATGCTCGCCCCTTGACAGACAAAACGCACATAAGCCCACCCTGTTTGGAGGTCTGTTCGCTCATTACTTTTCCGTAGAGCATCCACTCCTGCGTCCACCAGAATGTTTCATCTGCAATCGCCTTCTAGCGTTCTCTCCACCACTCCGAGACTTGAGTTGAGTACGGACATGAAAACCAAATATGGGAAGCCGTTTCCCAACCCCAATTACAGCGAGCACATTGCTTGTTGATATTCACACTCCTTGAAGCCAACCAAGTTGCTGAAGGCGTTACCAAAAGCAGTTGAAGCCATATCAAGTTGGCCTGTTTCTGTGAGCTCATCCACTGCAATGCGTTCCACAAGCCAAACAGGTTCAAATTTCCTAACGTGAACCCCGGTTCTTTAGCTAGGCGCGTTGCCACTATCCTAACCGGTAACTCTCGCTCTTAGAACTTGGACCTCAATTTTGGGTTTATATAATACCACCGGTATCTGTTTTCTGGACTTGGGGGGCCCATCGTTCCAACCGTATAATAGAGGTTCTATGTGGATGTTGGAGGCATCTTCTATAATAAGAGAGGCAACTTCTTGCTTTGCAGAAACTTTATGGAGGACTCGACATTCTACTAGATCCACCGTTGTCGGTATCGTCCTGTCCTCCCCTTTGGTGAGAATCCCATCGGAGTCTCCCGGCTTTCGTCTCCAGCTTTGAACTTTTATACCATTACGAAGATCAGGGTTAGTTACCCTTAATATGAACCGACTGTCCAGTGGGTCCCGCAACCACGGACCCGGACCATGTTCTATAGGTCGGGGCAAAAAAGTCATCCAATAGGGTGGGATAGTCTTCAATAGGGATCTATAGTTATTCTCAATGTTGCGCAGTTTGACCAGTTTCCTTTTAAGTATGTCGAGTGAGATCCAAGCCTCATGTACCTCGTCCCTTAGATCTTAATCTGCACAATCCTTTTTTCTACCTAGGCATTGCCAAAAAAAACTACATTCCCATTTACTCTGAAAGAAGAATTGTCAATCTTAACGAAAGGATTTTCAAACAATATTTGATTAAAAACTTCTATTCTTGTTTTAGGTGGTCTAAAAGTCTCGGGGAAAAACTTGTGCCAAACATACAAAATATTTCGCCATAGTTTCGCCTTTGGTTTCTTTGTAGTGTAAGATGGGATGGAAAAACAGAGTCATACATCTACATGTCTTAAAATATCTCACTCCTTAGTAAGCATATACTCTGCCAGACGGATACATAACTTAGACCGGAGACCAAAGGTCGTCGAAACCACCCATTTGCAAAGGAGAGTCAGGATCTGTTGACCCGGGTCCAGGAGACCCAAACCGCCCTGGGACCTTGCAACCGCTACAGTTTCTCATACTACTTTCCAAATAAATCCCTGTTGAATTGTTGTAGTCAACTTCCATGGATATCGGGCTGCATCTTTCTTGATGCGGGTGTATGCCCCTTCTCCCAATAAGTGAACCGAGAAGGCAACAAAAGTCAAGACCAAGGCATGACCAAACAATGACAACTTAAAATTTCGCGCCCAACTTGTAATTCTTGTCGCCACCTTATCTGCCAAGATTGAATTTTGTGCCGCGGAAGAGTCAGAGAGGGAAACCTGAACGCCCAAAAATCGGTCCGAGGAGTTAGTAGAAATCCGTTTAAGTCTCCTGTCCACACTCAACTCCCTGGAGTGGGGAACGAAGTAAATAGATTTATCCCAATTTATTGAAGTTTCTGATAATTCGCAATATGTATCTACTATTATTCTAAGTTCATGTAAGGATGAGGGATTGTTGTCACATGCCACGGTGAGGTCATCTGCAATCGCCCCTCCTTTCCATTTTAGATCCGGGGTGAGTTTTAAACCAATAATATTGGTATTGTTTCCAATATTATCTAATAAGATTTCTAATTGGAGTACAAACAGAAGTGGGGCGAGAGGGCAACCTTATCTTAGCGAGCGAGTTAACTTGAATTCTTGAGACAATCTACCGTTCACCACCACCACTAAAGATATGTGTTCATAGCTTGCGCTTACCCAGGTCTTAAAGTCGGGGCCAAAACCCATCCTCTTTAAGGAGGTGTGAAAGAAACTTCACCCCACCTTGTCGTAAGCCTTCTCCATATCAAGGAGAAGGATAACAACATTTCGTTTCTCTTTGCCAATAATGTCTTGTGCCTGAATGGGTTGAAACTATATTTTCAAAGATGGAGCGTCCCTTCACGAAGACGCCCTGTTCCCAACCAATCAGCGAGGGGAGGAATCTGGCCAAACGCAGAGCCAATGTTTTAGCGAATAGTTTATAAGTGACGTTGAGTACTGAGATAGGTCTCCAATTGTGGACATCATTTTTTTCTCCCTTTTTGTACATGAGCGAGAGCATACCTTGGGTGAAATCCTCTGGAAAGCGGCCTGAGAGGACGGTCTAGCTATATATATCACATAGAAATGGAGCAAAGGGCCTCCACACTGCCAAAAACAGTTTTATAGGTAGTCTGCCTAAACCTGAGCATTTGCCCTTCACCATTGTCGTAGCTGCTCCAAGAATTTCTGATTCTTCCATAGGTCTGTCCAATTCTAGAGCGGCTGACTGTGAGATGGACTTTCTAGTATAGTTCCAAAAGGGTGAAAGCAGCGATAAATCCACAGACGGGTCGTCTGTCGGGTGGCGAGTAGAGACAATATATCTAAAGTACTCTAACGCATACCCACACATCTGAACCGTGTCTACTGCTAATGGGGCTGAATTATCAAACGGGTTGGCCAGTTCCCTAATTAATGATTTAGATTTCTGAAGCAGCTGGGAACAAAATGTTAGCTCGTCATTCTATCATATCGAATAATGCCTCTGAGATTAAAAAGGTCAATCCATTCCGCTTGTTTCTTTATTTTTATGGCTTCTATTCGGACCAGGGCATTTTTTCTAATTGCAGACAAGTGGAAATAAGAGAAAGGGTTTTTACCCATCTTCAATTTTGCCTGACCTACTAGCTTGACCAAGGATTTTTCTTCGCAGTTCCTTTT
Source organism: Chara braunii (assembly GCA_003427395.1). Taxonomy (NCBI): domain Eukaryota; kingdom Viridiplantae; phylum Streptophyta; class Charophyceae; order Charales; family Characeae; genus Chara; species Chara braunii. The sequence continues at coordinate 2,467,668 of BFEA01000146.1, read as the reverse complement.
CGCTGCCTTCATTCTTGAAAAGGTGACCAGGGTGGTGATCGGCAAAATCCTGCCACTTCACCATATGGGTATTAATCCACTCTATAATACTCGGGTCTTTTAGCAAGTTCGTATTTAACCGAACGGGAGGGCGGTGATGTTCAACCGTATCCTTGGGTAGGACATCCAGAAGCACTGGATAATGATCTGACATAAAAACAGGTTTCACTTCACACCACATGCTATGATCCCACGAGAAACCACGGGCCAAGAAAAAATCCAACCTTTTTCTTGGGGCCGAAGAAGTGGGGGCCAAACTAGATGAAGCCATTCTCATGAGGATGAAAGGTCCTATACGGGTCAGCCAAACTTTGGGTTTCACAAAAGGAAGAGAGCAGTATAGAATCCGAACGCAGGGAGGCAGAGCCCAAGGTATCCAAACCTGGATTTATCACGACATTCCAATCCCCACACATGATAAGGTTCTCTGTATCTGGTAAATAACCTGGAAGGTTTGCAAAGAAATCTTTGCGTCCATTATAGTCAACAGGGGCGTAGACAGTCATGATTGCCAATTCTTCCATATCTATCAAAAATTTGAGTCACGCCCATCGACCTTTGTTCTCATGGTATTAGTTCAATATCACAATATCTAAGTCCTTGTTTATCAGAATAGCTACCCCCCATTTAGTTCCATCGACCGGGGACCAAATCTGAGGCCCATCCCACCACCAGTGGATGAAGGCGACTTTATTCTGGTCCAATTTTGTTTCTTATACACAGGCAATTTGCACATTTTACGAATGAATCCATTCCTTGAATCTGGATTTTTTAAACTTTTTATTGGAGTCCCCAAATTCACGCACATTCCATCTCAGGAATCTGATTATACTTGGTAGAACCATTACCTGAACCTCTGCCGCCTGAAAGTTGGATGCGGGCTACCGGTTGCCCCTCGATCATGGTCCCCCTTCCTCTCGACTGAGAAGGCTCCTCACCTTCTACTAAGGGGGGGGGGGTTGTGACCAGGAAGACAATTCTGTCGTAAAACTCTCAGTCGTGAAAGCATCTACTGCTTCTGTGTGGTGTAGCCATTTTACTACGTCTAGGGCGGACAAGCCTTTTGGTAATGAGATATCTCTCAAAGTATCCGAGCTTGTGTCCGACAACCGAGTTAACAGTAGCCAGTAAATGTGTTGCGCACGCAATTTCTCAAAGTCTGCGGGATGGGCTTGGAGTGACAGGCAAGCTATGTGCAAGATAGTCTTGTTGCCCTGCGCATTGATTACAATATATCGGCCACGTTTCGGTGTCTGCAATATCATGCATGCACCCACATCCTCCAAAACCTGTTTCCTTGTAGCTGATAACCATATCACATCTGGTGGTGAGCCTACGGTAGGCACTGTCGGCAGTGATAAAGCTTCTTCCTTATCCATGTTAGTAAGAACCATAGGACCATGAGGAGAAGTAATCACAAGTGGGATCAAGTATTCCTTCCGACTGCCTGCAGCCCTGTCTTTTGTTGACAGTGTATGCATTGACAACGACATGTTCAAGTACATTGCAGAGCGAGGTTTACCCTGCTTTAATATCTCGGTACCTTTGGGGGGAAGGAGGTGACAAATTAGCTTGGAGGTGTCATCTTTGAGCCCTATTCCCAAGGTTTTTTTTTTTATCGCTCGCTGTTTCTTGGCAGGGGACGCCCCTACTGGAGGAGAAGTGGTCCTGTCCCTCGCGATAGGACCATCTTCTGTACCCGGAGTCCCGTTGTGGCTTCCGACTGATCAAAATTCTTCTTTGTCTGATCTGAATGGACAGTCCGGTACCGACTGATCTATCCTGTCATCCTTTATCAGATACGAGTTTTTGACACCAAGGTCCCAGTCATAAATCCTTCGTCCGGAGACGAGGTATATGCCTCGTTTACGAAAACACGAGAGAAGGGCTCATGTGGAAGCAAAGTCCCATACATTCGTGGTAAGGGTTCCTCCTCATCTCGATCTTCATCTTCCGAGGGGGAGGGGGAGAGAGGCCCTAAGCCCGGGGGCATTCCTTCCCCTTTATGCACCACGATCTCTTTTCTTTTTGCTACAAATCATGATTCTTCCATCCCTGCTCATTCCTATCATCCCGTTTCCGTTTCTCCCGACCCGGTGTAACCCGATCTTTATCCATGTTGTCCCTTTGTCCCAATGGACTTACCTCTTTGTCGTTTCCCCCTTTCAACTTGTCGATCACTCCTCCTTCATCCATTGCCTTCCCCCCCCCCATACTCATTTCCTTCTCTGATATGAATTTCTCCATATGCACATTTTTTCCGTCTTCACTTCCCCCCTCCGTCGTATCCCTTCCTTTCTGCTTATCGCTGTTACTGCACTCTTTGTCTGTTTTGATATTCTACCATTGTTTTCCTTTCCCTTTGTCTTCCACCTCGTTTCCTCCATCCCTCATTTCCCCCCCCTTCTCACCTGCCTCCCCTTTAGCATCCTTCTTTCCCCTCTCCTTCCCACTTTCATTTCCCTTTTCCTTGACCACCTTTGCATATGACTTTTTCTTTTTCGAATGACAGTCTTCATCCTCTTCTCAGTGGGAATGGCGTCTACAGGCAGGGCACCATGTGGTTTCTGCATAAACCACCTCAAGTTCCACATAACCGTCCAACCTTAGGTTAATCACAAAATATCTTTTATAGCGAAGCCGGACTGCCGATTTGAGGTCAAATCTTACGTTCATAAGTTCTGGGTTTAATTTATGTTTGAAAGTTAAGTACTCCTTGATCAGGTTACTGCCATATGCGTCACGCACCGCCCCTGGGAGGAGGGGGAGAACCCCAACAGGGACTTGCTGACACCTAATCCAAAAGAAACGGTGTCGAGCAACCTCCCTCCACTCCCTGAGCTTGTTTTCGGTCGTCCAAGGTCCGAAGGAAATACTATATTTAAATTTGTCAAGTTCGATTTCCGTACGGGCCATTTTGAGCATCCATGTCGCTGTCGGGGCAAATACCCTTGTCAGGGTATTTGCCGGGGTTTTTCAACGTCGAACGCTGTCCGACTCTTTCGTTGGGTTGAAGGACTTGATGAGACTGACGTTGTCAAAAGATTTTTTCAGATCTGACTCATGACTGAGAGACTAAAAGTCTTTGGACTTTAGTCCGAACGCGTGTGGCGTCCGGGAGTAATGGATGTAAATGGCAATGCTTCACTTTTGTCGAAGTTGTAGGAACGTACGGACGTAAGAACGGTAAAACTACACCTATTCTAACTGCCACGCGATTCGTGGTCTAAGTGGGCTAAAATGAGGGATGCGTCGGGTATGGGGCCGCGACACGGGAGGAATGATAAGGAAGCCTTTTTTTCTTTTCTTTTCTTTTCTTTCCTCGGGCCGTGGGGGATGACCCCGAAGCCGTGGATAGGCAGCCAGCCATCCACGGGAAAGCGGCCGACAGGAGGGTATGCAAGGCCTCAAGCAGGTGAGGCCGCAGAGCCACAGACAGTCAGGGCCTAAGGTCTTAGTCTGGCAGGGCCTGCAAGGCCATAGGCAAGAAGAATGGTTGGGCCGAAACTCTTCTTATAGAAGGGCTGCTCCTATCACTGTCGTGACAGGAGTTAGCCCAGTAGGTTACAACACATGACTTTTACCTGACAGATACCAGGATCAAATCTGAACTGCTGCGCTCTACTGGGCATAGCTCCTTTTGGAGCGGCCCCTTCAGAAGTGGCGCGGTCGATTTTGACTGCACGATCTCGGAGATCGTGCAACCGAGATCGACCGCGTGCAGATTAGCATGGCCCCTACGCAAGGATGACATGCATAATCGAAAAATGGTAAAATAAATAAATAAATAAAATCTAACTAAAGAGGTGCGCTATGTGGCGCATGGGGATCTGACAGGGATTTGCAATCCCTGAAAAGGAGGAAACAACCGTTTCTAGGACGTCAGCTCATTCAGGTAAATTTTTTCGTTTCATTTTTTTTTTTTTTCCCTATATTTTTAGTTTTATATATATTTTTTTTAGATTATGCCCTTGTCTAAGAAGTCGTTCGTTTTGATGAACGAACTGCTGGGCCGAGGTCCCACTAGCAAAAAGTATAGGATCGAGCTCCTGAGTCTGAATGTGTTTTAGGCACAGATGAAGAAAATCAGTTCAATCTCGATTTTCTGCACATCCCCATAACTCCGTCTAGATTCAGGCATTCGATTCGATCCTCTTTGCGAGTGCGACCATGCCCTTGGGGGTTGGCTGCTCGTGGCTGAAAAACCACGAGATGTCATGTGACCGTTGGCTAAGGCCAACGAAAAAAGAAAGTAAAAACATAAAAAAAAAAAAAAAATCTAACTAAAACAAAAGCGCCATGTGGCGCGACGAGAAGTGTGGGGACTCAGTATCCTCAAGGAGTGTAGCAGGTGCCGTCACAAACGGGCAGCCGTTTTATACGTAAGTTGGTTTATTTTTTTTTTAGATTTTTTTTTTTTTTTTTTTTTTTTTTTTTTTTTTTTTTTTTTTTTTCCTTTTTCTTTTATTAGTAAAATCAGTGCAGTGCTCGTTTGTTTTTGGCGAACGGGCTGCTACTTTATCAAAGGGCGACCTTGCATTGGAGTTACAAGGGACTCTCTGCTCACGTATGGTCGTGACTGTTAGTTAGAGAGAGAGAGAAAAAAAAAAAAAAAAAAAAAAAAAAAAAAAAAAAAAAAAAAAAAAAAAAAAAAAAAAGTGAACCAACTAGAGAGAGCCTGTTTGTTTTGGAAACAGGCTGCTCTCTTGGGTCGCGCGCCTGTATCAAGCGCCTATCTCGCACCAGATACAGGCGCTGGGCATGACCCTGTTGAGCTTGACTCTAGTTCTGTGAAATGATTGAGAGGAGGGGGCGGCCGTTGGTTTTGAACGGCGAGTTGTCGCTGCACAGGAAAACCAAAATGAGGGGGGGGAGAAGAAGAAAGAAAATAAAAGAAAGGAAGGAAAACAAAAAGGGCCGAAACGGCCGCGAATTTGGTCGCGCCCGTGGAACAGGTGCAGCCCCCAGAAGGTTATAGGGGGCGAAGTGCCTGCACCTATTCGTTTTGGGCAGATTGCAGTAAGTGGCTGAATACAACCATTTCTAGGAGCAATTGGCTTGGAAAAATGGCCAGGTACTCCTAGGGGTTGATGACCTTAGTCACCCTAGGGGAAAACCAAGGCTCTTAGCTCCCGGCCGTTGATTTAGATCAAGGGCTAGGAGCACTGGCGAATTTTGCTTGCCAGTGGGCAAAGCAGCTACCCACATGCCTTCGGCTGGCTATAAAAGCCAGCACTCCACCCAACAGCCTGACACTTGTGGCAGTGCTGCTGGGGCATTCACTTGGGTAAATGCTGGCTGACTGCTAATGTGGGGCGGTGTTCTGGAGAGGAGATGCTACTGGTGGAGTGGAGGTCGATGGAGGTACTGCTGGAGGTGAGGTATGCAGGAGCTGTTGGGGGAGAGACCGGCGACAACCATGGCGGAGGCTGGGAGCTCACTGCCCCACCTCTGCATAGGTGCCGTGACCGGTGGGCTGCTTCAGGGTCTGGACGACGGCAGCGGTACGTCAGTGGGAAAGTGCTGCCATTTTTTTTTGTACGATGGCGGCAGTGTTTCCGGTGGGGTTGTGCTGCCCATTTTACGGCACGTCAACTACAATGAATTAAGGGGAGGTGTTGTTTGTTCAACCGTACGATGGCAACGGATTCTTTCAAAGGAGCGGCGATCACAAAGGTATTATATGGCGGTGGGATGAAGCGTTGTTTATCTTTTTTTAGGAGTGATGCAAGTCTGGTGGCGGCCTTTTAAGTGAACCGGTGTGGTCTAGGTGTGGCACGTGTAGATCTAGTGCACGGTTGGGATTGTGTGACAGTGGTGCATGGGCCGGCAGTGGTTGTGGGAGCAACGACATTTGCGGTTTGCACCGGAAGGACATTGTTATTTTTTGGGGCTCGCGGCACATGCAATTTTGGTTTTTTAAGATTTTCAATACCAATGTTCCAAAAAGTTACTCTTTATTGCACTCCTTTTATTTATACTCTTAGTGTGATTGCTATAATATATACTTCCTTAACTACATTAAGACAAATCGATCTGAAAAAGATAATTGCATATTCTTCAGTAGCTCACATGAATTTTATCACTATTGGCATATTTAGTTGGGCGACATTTAGGTCACCTATTGTACAAAGACGCACGTGGTCGTATTTCGTGTGTAGGGCATGAGACTCATCACAATCCCGCAAGGGAAGAGAAAACATAGCATGTTCCAAGAACGTTGTTGAGGTTATTGCGTCGCCATTTTGATAAATAAAATAAGATTGTCCAAGAATACAGTGCGAGCCCACTAACGTTTACAGAGTTGAGCTTGTTCTGGCGCATTGGAGTCGCTTTCGGATCAAAGCGTTCTACAGTTAACCCGTATTTTATATTATATTATATGTGGGGAAGCGCACGAACGTACGTTGTTTGTTATACTTCCTGCTTGCCAAGCCTTGCTTCCTATTATCATTGTCATTGTAGCACGTGTGTAGCCCATCCCATAAGGGTCATGCGGACTTGACATCATCCCCACCTTCGTCCAGTATATCACTGACAGCTGTTTGTTTGTGCAGCATATCGTTGCGATGTCTTAGCAACACAAACGAGGGTTGCACTCGTTTTATGATTTAACCCAACAGCTCACGACACGAGCTGACGACAACCATGCAGCACCTGTATGAAGTCAAAGTACATCTCTTACGAGGAGTTCCTTTCGTATGTCAAGGGCTGATATGAATTGTAAAATGCCAAATAGAACAAATTTACGCATTCTGATTTTTCTTTCTTCTTTGTCCAGACTCTAAAAGGCTGCGTTGCTCGCGTAAAACATAAATCTTGGATTTATGAAAACTCGCGAAGCGATCACTTCGAAAAACAAGTGATGGAGTGTTGTTTTCTAGTGTCTTTTTTTTTATCACTTGAGATACATTCATTTCTCTCATTGAACGTACGTAATTTTGATTAATAGATTGCAATTGATTATTATTCAAACTATTTATTATTCCATCACACAATTTTGATGCTCCGGACACACTTGGGCTCACCTTTATTTTTTTTACGGCATGCGGTGCAAACGGTTTCGAGTCCTGAACCACCTAGTATTACGAGCGATGGTGTGAGACTGCATTGGGACCCTTTGGGACCATTTTAGGACTTGGTGGAACTGGTTGTTGTAATCGAGACTGACATATTGATGTTTGTGAGTGGACATGGTGGTTAGAGGCGGCGTGGATTTGTGGCTGGTTGGGAAGTATCCTTGGTCGTCAAGGTGCAATTGAGACTGTGCTACGACGGTACGTGACGTTGGGATAACGTGAGATTTGATCATACGAGCACCCTCCTGAAGGGTTATCCCATTTGAATTCTCTAAGTGAACCGACCTTGGTGTGATCGGACACTTGGAGAAGGATACAGACCTTGATTCAGGAAAGGTCACAACTTGTGGAGTTGTGATCCGCATATTTTACGACACTTATTTCCTTTTGATTGAAATACTGCCCGGTTTTCTTGAGTGACCCGAACCCACACTTTGCTTGACGCTGTTCGTTTGAATGTTCGAAAGAAAAGGTAGAGGAAAGTTGTGCGAGTCATGCATGTAATAAAAAAGTATGACTCGAGCATGAAATTGTACTAGTTTCCTTTGAACTTATTTTTTTTTGCTTTGCGATTTGTGCAGGTAGGTAGGTGGATGCTTGCAAAAAAGATTGATCATGCCTGTTTGAGATGAAGAAAAGGATTCTTCTCTTTCTAACTTTCACCTACATGCATGTTAAAAACAATTGTGTTTTGAATAACTTCAACGAATGTCGTGAAACAAATTTGTGAATATAATGAGGATGAAGATGAGGTGAATTGGACTTAACTTTTCCCCAAGGCTGACCAGTTCTATCCTGAATGACCTTATCTACCTATACGTGTCCAAATGACTCTTAATCTCTATCTTCTCTGATTTCTTTTCGTCCAACTTACCTTGAACTCATGAGGATAAGAATAACTGAAAGTTACTTGTAAGTGGACACGTTCTCTCTTTCAAGAAGGCATCTAGGGCTGGGGTTCGTTGCTTTAGGAGGCGACCCTGTTATCGACCCAGAGTGGACCATTCTACGGGGGGGTACTTGACGGTTCGTTGGACACGGCCCGACTTCTTAGATCCGAGCCTTGGGCTCGGACGAGGAGGAGGATTACCCCATACCACTTCCTAGAGGGAAAGCATGCAAGACTTCAAGCAATGTCCCTGATCAAGAATCGTTCGCAAAACAGCTTGTCATAAAAAAAAAAAAAAAAACGGATGAAGACATGTGTGTGTGTCGAATCTTAGGCGGACGGTAGGCTGAAATGAATGACTTTGGCATCGCGTCTCATCAAGTCAAAATTGAGGTTGTCTAACTATCATGTTGGCAACATCAATGTTATTTTCGGTCGCCGACTCCTTGTTGACGGTTATATGATTGTTTTATAGAGTTCGACCCAGGGTGGTTGGATTTTATTTTGATCTTGTGATATTGGATGTATCAAATAAATATTTGAATTCTCCCGGTTATCATTTGAGATTGGATGTGTTCCACTCGTGGTCAATGGACTCCGAAAAATTCAGCGAATGAAGCACTTAAGCTTGTTAGCGCAAGGTTACCGAATTCGATAAAACAAATTGGCGAAATACGTCTCAATGTATGCCGAATAAAAATACAGCTCTATATCTTCGGTCTTTGTAAACACTGAAGTGTGTTGTGGTATTATAATTACCCAATTTGGAACGTTATATCCCATGATGTATTTCAGTACCGAAAACGCACTTTGGGATTTTTGTGTTTTACTCAGTCTCTTTTGTACACCTTGAACATTATATCCCCATGCGCTTTTGGTATTTCGGTACCGAAAATGCACTTTGGGATTTCGATGTTTTACTTAATTTATTTTGTACACCATATCCCGATGCGCTTTTGATGTTTCGGTACCAAAAATGCACTACGGGATTTTGATGTTTTTCTTGGTTTATTTTGTGCACATGAAACATTATATCCCGATGCGTTTTCTGTGTTTCAGTACCGAAAATGCACTTCGGGAATTCGGTGTTTTGCTTAATTTATTTTCTATATATAAAACATTATATCCCGAATTTATTTTTTATATACAAAACATTATATCCCGATACACTTTCGACGTTTCTGTACCGACAACGCACTTCGGGATTTCGGTGTTTTACTTTGTCTATTTTGTACACGTTCAATATTTTATCCCGGTGTGCTTTCGGCGTTTCGGTACCGCTAATGCACTTCGAAATTTCGGTGTTTTACTTAGTCTATTTTGTACACATTCAACATTTTATCCCGATGTGCTTTCGGCGTTTCAATACCGAAAACACACTTCGGGATTTTGGTCTTTTTTTTAGTCCATTTTATATACGTTGAACCTTATATCCCGATGTGGTTTCGGTGTTTCGATACCAAAAACGCACTTCGGGATTTCGGTGTTTTGCTTAGTTTATTTTTTACATGTGAAACATTATATACCGATGCACTTTCGACGTTTCAGTACCGATAACACACTTCGGGATTTCAGTGTTTTACTTAGTACATTTTGCAAACCTTAACATTATATCCCGATGTGCTTTCGGTGTTTCAGTACCGACAATACACTTCGGGATTTCGGTGTTTTACTTAATTTATTTTCTACATATAAGACATCATATCCCGATGCGCTTTCAGCGTTTCGGTACCGAAAATGCACTTCGAAATTTCGATGTTTTACTTAGTTTATTTTCAACATATAAAATATTAAATTCCAATACGCTTTCGGTTTTTGCACTTCGGGATTTCGGTGTTTTACTTAAGTTTATTTTCTGCATATAAAACATTTTATCCCAATGCGCTTTCGTCGTTTTGGTACAAAAAACGCACTTCGAGATTTCGGTGTTTTACTTAGTCCATTTTGTATACGTTGAACATTATATCCCGGTGTGCTTTCAGTGTTTCCGTACCAAAAACGCGCTTCGAGATTTCAGTGTTTTATTCAGTTTATTTTCTACATATGAAACATTATATCCTAATGTGCTTTGGGTGTTTCGGTACCGAAAATGCACTTCGGGATATCCTGATACGATTTCGGCGTTTCGGTACCGAAAATGCACTTCAGGATTTCAGTGTTTTACTTAGTTTATTTTCTGCATTTGGAACATTGTATCCCGATGTGCTTTCGGCGTTTAGAAACCGAAAACAGACTTCGGGATTTCGGTGTTTTACTGAGTACATTTTTTACACGTTGAACATTATATACTGATGCGCTTTCGGTGTTTTGGTACCAAAAACGCACTTCGGGATTTTGGTGTTTTACTTGGTATATTTTATACTACTGGAACATTGTATCCCGATGTGCTTTTGGTGTTTCGGTACCGAAAATGCACTTCGGGATTTCGGTGTTTCACTTAGTTTATTTTTTTTACATATGAAACATATATACCGACACGCTTTCAACGTTTCGGTACGAAAAACGCATTTCGGGATTTTGGTGTTTTACTTAGTTTACATATGAAACATTTTATCCCGATGCGCTTTCGGCGTTTCGGTACCGAACACACTTCGGGATTTCAGTGTTTTACTTAGTCCATTTTGTACATGTTGAACATTTTATCTCGATGTGCTTTCAGCGTTTCGGTACCAAAAACGCACTTCGGGATTTTGGTGTTTTACCTAGTATATTTTCTACATATTGAACATTATATCCCGATGTGCTTTCGGTGTTTCGGTACCAAAAACGAACTTCGGGATTTCGGTGTTTTACTTAGTATATTTTCTACATATGGAACATTATATCCCGATGCGCTTTCGGTTTTTCGATACTGAAAATACACTTCGGGATTTCAGTGTTCTACTAGATATATTTTCTACATATGAAACATTATATCACGATGTGCTTTCGGTGTTTCGGTATCAAAAATGCACTTCGGGATTTCGATGTTTTACTTAGTATATTTTTTATATATGGAACATTATATCCCGATGTGCTTCCGGTTTTTCGATACTGAAAATACACTTCGGGATTTCGATGTTTTACTTAGTTTATTTTCTACATATGAAACATTTTATCTCGATGCGCTTTCGGCGTTTCAGTACCGAACGCACTTCGGGATTTCAGTGTTTTACTTCGTCCATTTTGTACATGTTGAACATTTTATCCCGATGTGCTTTCGCTGTTTCGGTACCAAAAACGCACTTCGGGATTTTAGTGCTTTACTTAATATATTTTCTACATATGGAACATTATATCCCGATGTGCTTTCGGTGTTTCGGTACCAAAAACAAACTTCGGGATTTTAGTGTTTTACTTAGCATATTTTCTACATATGGAACATTATATCCCGATGCGCTTTCGGATTTTTGATACTGAAAATACACTTCGGGATTTCGGTGTGTAACTTAGTATATTTTCTACATGTGAAACATTACATCTCAATGTGTTTTCGGTGTTTCGGTACCAAAAACGCACTTCGAGATTTCGATGTTTTACTTGGTGTATTTTTTACGTATGGTATATTTTATCCCGATGCGCTTTCGGTTTTTCAATACTGAAAATACACTTCGGGATTTCGATGTTTTACTTAGTTTATTTTTTACATATGAAACATTATATCCCAATGCGCTTTCGACGTTCTAGTACCGAGAATGAACTTTGAGATGTTTGTGTTTCACGTAGTCTATTTTGTACACGTTCAACATTATATCCCGATATGCTTTCGGTGTTTCGTTATCAAAAACACACTTCGTAATTTCGATGAAACATTAAATCCCCATGCGATTTCGGTGTTTCAATACCGAAAATGCATTTCAGGATCTCGGTGTTTCACATACTTTATGTTTTACATATGAAACATTGTATTCCGATACACCTTCCGCGTTTTCGTATCGAAAATGCACTTTGGGATTTCGTTGTTTCACTTAGTTTATTTTCTACATATAAAACATTTTATCCCGATGCGCTTTTGATGTTTCGATACCGAAAATGCATTTCGGATTTTTTGTGTTTTACTTAATATATTTTCTATATATTTTTTGTGTTTTACTTAGTTTATTTTCTACCTATGGAACACTGTATCCCGATGTGCTTTCGACGTTTCAGTACTGAAAACAGACTTCGGGATTTCAGTGTTTTACTTAGTACATTTTGTACCCGTTGAGCATTATATATTGATGTGTTTTTTGTGTTCTGATCCCAAAAAAACACTTTGGGATTTCGGTGTTTTAATTTGTGTATTTTCTACTTGTGGAACATTGTATCCCGATGCGCTTTTGATGTTTCGGTACCGAAAATGCACTTCGGGATTTCAGTGTTTTACTTAGGTCATTTTCTATATATAAAACATATATTCCGATACACTTTCGATGTTTCGGTACGGAAAATGCACTTCGGGATTTTGGTGTTTTACTTAGTTTATTTTCTACATATGGAACATTTTATCCCGATGCGCTTTCGGCGTTTCGGTACGAAAAATGCATTTCGGGATTTCGGTGTTTTACTTTGTTTATTTTCTACATATGAAACATTTTATCCCGATGCGCTTTCGACGTTTCGGTACCAAAAACGCACTTCGGGATTTTGGTGTTTTACTTAGTATATTTTCTACGTATGGACCATTATATCCTGATGTCCTTTCGGTGTTTCGGTACCAAAAACGCACTTCGGGATTTCGATTTTTCGGTACCAAAAATGCACTTCAAAATTTCGGTGTTTTACTTAGTATATTTTCTACATATGGAACATTATATCCCGATGTGCTTTCGGTGTTTCGGTACCAAAAATGCACTTCGGGATTTCGATGTTTTACTTAGCGTATTTTCTACATATGAAACATTATATCACTATGCGCTTTCGGTTTTTCAATACTGAAAATACACTTCAGGATTTCGGTGTTTTACTTAGTATATTTTCTACATATGGAATATTATATCCCGGTGTGCTTTCGGTGTTTCCGTACCAAAAACGCACTTCGGGATTTCGATGTTTTACTTGGTGTATTTTATACATATGGAACATCATATCCCGATGCGCTTTCGGTTTTTTGATATTGAAAATATGCTTCGGGATTTCGATGTTTTACTTAGTTTATTTTGTACATATGAAACATTATATCCCAATACGCTTTCGACGTTCTAGTACCGAGAACGCACTTCGGGATGTCGGTGTTTTACGTAGACTATTTTGTACACATTCAATATTATATCCCAATATGCTTTCGGTGTTTCGGTATCAAAAACGCACTTCGAAATTTCGATGTTTTACTAAGTATATTTACTTAATATGAAACATTAAATCCGCATACGCTTTCCGTGTTTCGGTACCGAAAATGCATTTAAGGATCTCGGTGTTTCACATAGTTAATTTTTTACATATGAAACATTGTATTCCGATACGCCTTCGACGTTTCCATACCGAAAATGCACTTCGGGATTTCGTTGTTTCACTTAGTTTATTTTCTAGATATGAAACATTTTATCCCAATGCGCTTTTGGTGTTTCGCTACCGAAAATGCATTTCGGTTTTTTGGTGTTTTACTTAGTATATTTTCTATATATGAAACATTATCTCCCGATGCGCTTTCGGTGTTTCGGTACCGAAAATTCAATTCGGGATTTTGATGTTTTACTTAGTTTATTTCCTACGTATGGAACATTATATCTCGATGCACTTTCGGCGTTTCGGTACTGAAAACGCATTTCCGGATTTCGGTGTTTTACTTAGTCAATTTTATATACTTTGAACATTATATCCCGATGCACTTTCGGTGTTTCCGTCCCGAAAATGCACTTCGGGATTTTAGTGTGTTACTTATCTTATCTTCTAGATATGAAACATTATATCTCCATGCGCTTTTGGTGTTTTGGTACCGGAAATGCACTTTGGGATTTCGATGTTTTACTTAGTTTACTTTTATTTTCTACATATGAAATATTATATCCCGATACGCTTTTCGACGTTTCGGTACCGAAAACGCACTTTAAGATTTCGGTGTTTTACTTAGTTTATTTTTTACACATGAAACATTTCGTTTATTTTTTGCACATGAAACATTATATTCCAATGCGCTTTTGGTATTTCGGTACCGAAAATACACTTCGCATTTCGGTGTTTTACTTAGTTTATTTTGTACACCTCGAACATTATATCCCGATGCGCTTTCAATGTTTCGGTACCGAAAACGCAATTCGAGATTTCGATGTTTTACTTAGGGTCGCGCTGCACTATTTTCCAATGTCCACATTGGTCAAATTAATCCTCGCTACACTTACTGTCCACTTTCGGTGTGGGAAATGGTTTGGCAGTGGTCGGAAACCCCATGGACAATCTACTGTCCATGAATGGATAAGACAGAGTGGACAAAATTTGTTTCATGACTGATTTTTCAAGGAACTCACTGCGCGGTGCTGGATTTGTATAGTGTAGCTGAAAAACAGCCTCTGACGCCTATGATGTTTTGAAAGGTTTTTTTTTTTTTTTAATTTTGCAAATTGATTATATCCTTGGGTTCGAGTGTCAGGCTACGCTGCCAGGCGGGCTGCCTGGGTCACCTTTTTATTCCAGGCAGAAAGACCCTGCCTGGGTTGAACATTATATCCCGATGCGCTTTCAGTATTTCGGTGAATGGCTGCCTGGTTGCCAGCAGTGATGTATATCGTGAAGTGCAACGCAAGAACTTGTCACACAAAATGCCACGACTTCTCGTGTAAAGGTGAATTATTTTTTGTCCTTCTCGTATGTACCATATTAAAAATCAATCATTTTATTGCACTCAATTGCTTTGATTAATATCAAAACTTCTTGTTTTCTTTTGTGTGTGACTGGAGACTATCATCCATGCCATCCGCTGGTGGCCTGTAAGCTTGCACCAGCCTTGAAAATTCCTGAAAATTCAGGGATCTGTTAACCGTCTCTCGGGCAAACGCTCGCAAATATATATATATATATATATATATATATATATATATATATATATATATATATATATATATATAATTTTACCAATCCTTAAAATTTAATAATAAAACTTGTTATGAAAAGTTGTTGCTCTTTGGTTTGTCCAGTAGCTTCACACGCAAACCCAAGGTCTGAATCCCAAACTTAGTTTCAAGCTGCTTGCAGGGCTTGATTGGTTGCGTGCACTAACTGCCTTGGCAAACCTAAGGGTGGGGTTGACTGATGTCGTCGGATAATAAGGATTGTTGCGTGCTCATTCGAGGGTTCTCAATAAATTATGGAGTGTTCATTCTAGGCTTGGGAGTGATCAGGGCTTACATTGTCCATCCCATATTTTTAATGAATTGATCGTTAATATAAAATTAATTAATTTCTATAAAAGATATATATAATGCAAGCGACTTTTTGATCGAGTCTACCACGAGCGCTTGATAGCCTCAGCTTGTGTCTGTTGGGAAGATCTATACTCCGCACTCTACAAAATAAATTGTTGCCTTACCTTCTCATTCATTGACCAAACTCGTTGCACCTCTCTACTTTGTTATTTTTCTCTCATTCTTCCCCTTGCTCCGCCCCCGCCTTTCCTTTCCATGTAATCATCCGTTTATTCCTAGTCCATTTCATACCAGCTTCGCTCCATCAAGGACAATAAAGAGGGTGGAAAGGGGTCTTGAGAGATTGTAAGTGCCTTCAGCGACATGGATGCGTCCAACTTGGTCCATTCTTTGAATACGAGTCGATAGTCCTTGCATATTTCCCCTTAAGTCTCACCCTTTGGCCATTCGACTTCCTTTATTTTCCCCCCGCTAGTTCCCTCAAGCCAGTTCTTATTGTTAAATTGTTCTATAATTTGAAATTTATTATTCCATTATTTGTTGTTAATAAAATAGAGTCTTCGGGCTCTAACTCCGTTCCATTCTGGGGAGCATCAATCTCGTTCTTATCTTGTTGGCAAATCGCTACTTCTCATTGTTTTTATGTTTCATATATTTATGTTTTGCAAGTTTTGTCTCAGACAAAGTCAATATTCCTCCTGAATGCTTTGACATATTTCCAGACCGTAAGAGATGTATACTGCTGACGTTAATTTGCCATTGAGGTTTAAGATTTGTAATTTTCCAAGGGGGCATTGTCCAAGGTGTAGGAAAAATGGAGGGCGGCATAGGAGACTCCTGCAACACAATTGCAAAAAAAATGGTCCAATCTAGGTCGTCAGACCTTCGAGAATAACGACCAAGAATGCATCATTTTTTTATTCAAAATAAAATTCACAAATTTAATTGATTGATTGATTGTTTGATTGATTGATCCGTGACTGTGTGTTAAATCAACTGGAGGAATCAATTGATCACTTACTTCTAAAAGTTGTAAAAACAAAAATGTGTCCGCCTGCATGTACTTTATGTGTGTATGAGTGGTCCTCGTCCTCCTCCTCCATCTCCTTCTCCATTTTTTTATCCTCCTCCTCCTTGTCTTTATCTTCTTCCTCCTCCTGATTGATGGGTTAATGACTTGATAGTAAAAAATAACAATAAAAAAAAGATCAGTGGGATGAAGGGGATTGCACCAAATGCAACTGGTAGGGCCAATACCTTCCCTCCCTCTCCCTTCCACCTGCAATCCGTGGGGGTAGGATTCTACAAAATTTCACATCTTTTCAATAACTAAAAATTGAGCAAAACAAAATACTGATTCTGAATGTTCTTCTTGTAGTTTGTTCTTTCGGCTTTTCTATCTGTCAGACATCTCTCCTTCAACATCGATACAAAATTGTTGATATTGTCATTCACAGAGATGGATGAAGGAGGAGACAGCAATAAGCATCAAGGGAGAAAGACATCAGCACCAATACTGACAAAGAATTGTTTGGGGATGTTACAAATAAGAATGGTTCATCCACTATATAGATTGTTTGTGATAATGAACCCCCCTACTTTCTCAGCTTCAATCTCTTATGCATCTCAACTTTGGTCACAAGATGCAGTTGGAGTATAACAGGTGACCTGGGCAAGATAGCGAGCTTTAAGGGGTTGTATTGCGGAAAGAAGATGTGAGGGAACAACGGGAGGAGTAAGAAGAGGTTTGGGATGAAGAGGAAGGAAAGTGGCAGGAGGAGGAATGCAAGTGGGAGAAGGAGCAAGAGAGGGAAGAGCAAAAACAGTAGGACTGCCAAAACAAGGAGGCGGAGAACGACGACTAGGGGAAGGAGGACAACATGGAGCAGCAGCAGCAGGACAATGAGGAAGAGAGGGTGAGGAAGGGGAGACTTCCTCCAAAAAGTGATTTCGAAAGTTGACTATTCAGCATATTGGCAATAATTGAGCATCACTAAAGCACATGACAACTCAAAATGTTGACCTCTACTTGTCAATATTTGGTTTTATATGTGTGTGTGTGTGWGTGTGTGTGTGTGTGTGTATGTGTGTGTGTGTGTGTGTGTGTGTGTGTGTGTATATGTGTGTTAAGTACTCCATGACAATCATGTCGAAGCAGGATACGGAAACCGTATTGCCATCAAGCTTCGAAATAATTAATCGGCACGCCCCCATTAACCTTATTAGGCGAGCACAAGACTTCACAAGCCACCCACCCATTCCGTGGGATCTTACAGATGAAGCATGGCCATAACCTTATACTCGCGTACGTGCAATCTGGTGGC
>BFEA01000146.1:2422890-2441052 GCA_003427395.1 Chara braunii | reverse complement strand
GAGAGAGAGAGAGAGAGAGAGAGAGAGAGAGAGAGAGAGAGAGAGAGAGAGAGAGAGAGAAAGAAAGAGAGCGAAAAAGACAAAGACAGAAAGAGAAAAGCGGGGTAGAGAGAGAGACATGTGCAATTTGAGACTATTTCACAGCTCTGTGCAGACTCATACATGTGGACTAAGACTATGTTGGGGTCTATTAAAAGTGTTTATTGTCATTTGGTGGTTACATTGGCTCGTAGTCTTTTTTTTTCGTGCCCTTCAACTCATTCATCCACCTCGTTTCATCTGTGACATTATCTTGCTATCTGTGTGCGACGACTTACTGATTTGTGCAGCCTGGGTCATCGATGAGGTTGTACAATAGTCGTATAGATTCGTAATTTTGTTTGTGTGCGGACTAATCGTTGATTCAATCTGTGGGAATTTTACAGGAACATATTTGTAATTTTGTAAAATTGCAGTCCCAGTACCATAGCCCTACTTCCTATAGCAGCCCCGATCTACCACTAGAACGGGAGGCCCTAGTGGCCTTCGCCCGTAGCAGAGGCCCTATAGCCGTTATAGCCAGGTAGGTCTAAGCCGAAATTGGCCAAACTGAACCTCTACCGGTCCTGTAGGTCCTAAGCTAGAGTATTTGCAGAGTGTCGTCCTAGGTTGGAGGCTTTTGGCAGTTCACACTTCGTGGGGAAGCTGATGCATGCATGCGAACTGGTTATGGAAGAATTTGTTGCCTAGGAGATGACAAACATATCAAGGCCTTCAGAGCGATGGTCATAGCTAGCACGTCCGCTGTCCTCAGTATGCCCCTGGGGCTTACCAGAGACCTAGGCTATCTGCGGTCTGCTGATCGGGAGCACGAGGTGCACTGCTGACCCTCCTCAAGAGTAGGGTTTAGGTGGTGAGATGAAGCCATAGCTGCATCCTCAGAGATCCTCATCATCCGAGCTTCATCTTCGTCACAGACTGTTGGCGCTGAGCTTCTTCTTCATCCTCTGTGTGATGCTTGGCTCTGACCCGTGGATCAGTATATGGGTGGCCCTGAGTGTTGTAAGGGATCCTGAGCTATTTTTAACGGTTCTAAGTGATTGGGGTTGAGGCGTTACCTCTCTGAGGGTAGCGCAACTGGATTCTGAAACTATTCAAGGTGATTGATTCTCCGAGCTGAATAAACAACTTGAATACTGTATTGGACTATCATTTCTTCATTACATACTGCATTGATCTACTCTGTTGTCATCTTGTGATTGGTTGTTGGGGTTTCTGTTGAGAGAATGTACTGTCACGTGTATTCTGTCACTTCGCATATATGAAAATTCCACTGTGTTTCTCCTTTCCGTATGGAGTGACACTCCCTCCTCTCCCCTTCCTTTTGTGTGATATGAGCGTGTATTGGAGTATGTGTGCAAGCGTTGGCAAGACTGCAACAGACAACCAAGTTCATAACATGTGTATGCAAGACACCCCCTTTCTTCCATGTGTGATTCCACCTGTCCATATCCTTCCGTGATAATTAATGTTTGAGCCATGCGAAGTTTTAAGATCTCCATTTCATTTTGTTTCTTAGTATGAAGTTGCACTCGAGTCCCTCCGTTTATCCTCTCTCTCTCTCTCTCTCTCTCTTTCTCTCTCTTTGATAGTGACATGTGACACCTTTCGCAACACTATTATTGTTGTATGATATCCATCTTTCTCTTTTTTTTATTATTGCATTGGACTTTATTCTTTTAACAATTTTCGTCAAGTAAATATATTTCGTCAAGCTTGGGCTAACAGAATATCATGCTAAAGTGGCTCGGGCTGACTTGCTCCACTGTTGAGTCACACTCAGTACATATTTCTGTTTACTTGTTTTTAATATATATGTACATAATATATATATATATATATATATATATATTATTTCTCTCTCTCTGTCTCTCTGTATCATTCTATCTATCTATCTATCTATCTATCGCGGAGCCAATTTAAGACTACCTTTTTTTTTTTCGTACAACTTACCAGGTGTTGCTACGAATGATGATGATCATTTATACATATCAAACTTACTAGCAAGACCTCACGCATAGTTATTGCGTTCATCAAACTCCAACCCATACTACAAACAATTTCTTTTAATAAAAATTTTTCAGTTTAAAAATTTTTCTAATACCTTTTTGTAACCCAGGTTTTTTTTTTGAAAAAAAAAAATGTCCCCTGTTTAATTTTGAAGATTTTTTATTTACCTAAAAGCAAAACCCCTTTGCTTGAAAATAAATCTGTCATTAAGTAGGTTTTCAAACGGTCCGGGGGAGACCTCTGATCTTTAAAAAACCGATAACGTAGAATTTCGGTAACGAAGCAGAACGGTGATAGAAATTGCTGAAGTAAAACACCGAAATCCCGAAGTGTGTTTTAGGTACGAAAATGCCGCAAGCACATCGGGATATAATAATATAGATATACAAAATAGACTAAGTAAAACACACAAATCTCGAAGTCCATTTTTGGTATCGAAACACCCAAAGCGCATCGTGATATAATAATTTAGGTGTAGAAAATAAACCACGTAAACCACAGAAATCCCGAAGTGCATTTTCGATACCATTACATCGAAAGCGCATCGGGATATAATGTTCAAGGTGTACAGAAGTAACACACAAAAATCCCCAAGTCCGTTTTCGGTACCGAAACACCAAAAGCGCATCGGGATATAATATCTAGGTGTAAAAAATAAACTAAGTAAAACACTGAAATCGAGAAGTGCATTTTGGTACCGAAACACCGAAAGCGCATCGGGATATAACATTCAAGGTGTGCAAAATGGACCAAGTAAAACACCGAAATGCCGAAGTGCGTTTTCGTTACCGAAACACCGAAACCTCATCCAAATATAATAGTCAAGACGTAGAAAATAAACCAAGTAAAACACCGAAATCCTGAAGTACGTTTTCGATACCGAAATATCGAAAACGCATCGGAATATAATGTTTAAGATGTAAAAAACTAAATTAAGTACAACTCTGAAATCCGGAAGAGCCTTTTCGGCACCGAAACACCGAAAACACATCGAGATATAAGTTTGTTTTCAATACCGAAGCACCGAAAGCACGACGGGATATAATGTTTTACGTGTAGAAAACAGACCAAGTAAAACACCGAAATCCCGGAGTGGTATCGAAAAACTGAAAACGCACCGGGATATAATGTTCAAGATGAAGAAAAAAGACGAAGTGAAACACTGAAATCCCAACGTGTGTTTTCGACACTGAAGCACCGAAATCGCATTGGGACCTAATATTCAAGATTAAAAAAAACGACTCACTAAAATCCCGAAGTGTGTTTTTCTCTAACGAAATACCGAAAGTCCATCATGATATGATGTTCAAGATGAAAAAAAAAAGACTAAGTAAAACACTAAAATCCCTAAGTGTGTTTTCGGTACTGAAACACCGAAAGCACGTCGGGATATAATAATGTTGGTGTAAAAAATCAACAAAATAAAACACCGAAATCCCGAAGTGTGTTTCGGTACCGAAACACTGGATATAGTGATGTAGGTGCAGAAAATCAACTAACTAAAACACCGAAATCCCGAACTGCGTTTTCGGTACCGAAGCACCGAAGCGCATCGGGATATAATATTCAAGGTCAAAAAAACCGACTAAGTACAACACCGAAATCCCTAAAGTGCGTTTTCGCTACCCACACACTGAAAACGGATCGGGATATAATGCTCAAGGTCCAAAAAAACAATTAAGTAAACCACCGAAATCCCAGAGTGCATTTTCGCTATCGAAACACCGAAAGCGCATCGGGTTATAATATTCAAGCTAAAAAAAAACGACTAAGTAGAACACCGAAATCCCGAAGTGCATTTTCGCTACCGAAACGTCGAAAGCGCATCGGGATATAATGTTCAAGATGGAGAAAAAAAACCAAGTAAAACACCGAAATCCTGAAGTGTGTTTTCAGTATTGACACACCGAAAGTGTGTCGGGATATAATGTTCAAAATGTATAAAATAAAATAAGTTAAACACCGAAATCCCAAAGTGCAATTTCGGTACCGAAACACCGAAAGCGCATCGGGATATAATAATGTAGGTGTAGAAAATCGACCAAGTAAAACATCCAAATCTCGAAATGCATTTTCGCCACCGAAGCACTGAAAGCGCATCGGGATATAATGTTCAACATGTAGAACAAAGACCAAGTAAAACACCAAAATCCCGAAGTGCGTTTTCAGTAGCGAATCACCGAAAGCGCATCGGGATATAATGATCAAGATGTAGAAAATAAACCAAGTAAAACACCGAAATCCCGAAGTGTGTTTACGGAAACACCAAAAATGCATCGATGATAATAAAAATTAACTAGTAAAACACCGAAGTGTAAAACCATGAAAATGATGACTTTAGCGTCGATGTTCCATATATAACAGTCATTTCGCTATACATTCGATGAAAAATAAGGCTCCCATTTAACCATCTCTCTCGGGGCGTGATCAGCTGCAAGGGAGCAGTGGGCGCACTGGGCCCTTGCACGCGAACAAGGCTTTTGGTCACGAATAAGAACTTTGGGCGCGAGACGTAAAGAGGCGCAGACCCGAACCGTGACAAAGATTTCCACCGACTAGGACTACGAGACCTAAGCTGGGACCGATTGAGATGACAAAACTGGAGCAGGGGTCTGAAAACCAAGCATAGACAGGCCGAGATTGCTACGTGGGCCGGGGAAACGGAACGACCACGAGCCCGACCCGATTGAACGACAACAGGCAGATTGAAATAATGAGACTACGGGGGCTTAGGCCGAACGATTCGATCACGCTGGGATATTTTTGACTAAGCAGGGACTTTGGAACGCGGACCAGGGCTACGAGACCGCACAAACCGAAACTTCGGGGGACACCGTGACGGACCTTCTACAGAAAGGGTTCTTGAACCACGTTTAGGATGTCCGATAGAGTGGGCCTTTGAGGACACGTTAATAAGGGGTCTTTGGGACAAACTTTGGATGGGGCTGGGACTTAAGCGAGGCTGAAAACTCATGATTAGGCTGGGCTATCTGACCAAACCGAACATTCGAAGTGAGGCTGGAAACTCATGATCAGGCCAGGCTATCTGACCAAACCGGACATTTGAAAAGAGGTTGGGAAATTTGAAACTCGGGTCGAAGCCTTCAGAACGATACAAACATTTAAGAGCCTCTAAAAATTCGCTGGGACACCCGAAGTCAAACAGAGACTTGTGAAATGAACTCGGCCACGAGCGAGCCCATGATAAAGCTTGATCTGGAGGAATGGCCCCAGTGGCCTCGAAAGTCTAGCTCCAATACAGAGAGCTCCAGTGTCTTTCCATGGGATCAGTGAGCACGTTACCGACGTCACCCCATTAGGCGGAGGATCCGTCCTCCACAGTTAATGACATCGGTCAGGACTCAAACTGATTTTCCTGTTTTTGACGTGGAACTATTCCTGGGACTGGGACCAACGCAGTGGACCCTTTTCGAAATACATATTTTGTTTCTTTCAAAAACTGGTTTACGAATCTCTATTTATCGCGTCTTCAATCGACTTTAATGGTCATTGGGTGGATCTGAATTAACCTTGTTTTCTTGCAGGTTACAGGAGCCCCGATCATTCCTCCCGCGGATGACAAACGCGGGTGACATACAAGGTGCGATCGGCGTGTGGACAAATCTGTTCTACCGGTTGACACCGGCTCCCCAACCTTCCTCGTTGGAAGTAACGGACCCAGCCCCCCAACTGCCACCGCCTGGGATACGGGTAAGTGCCCCCCACCCACCAATGCCACCTTCGCCTTGCCTGTCCCTCTCACCAATCGCATGGTGACCCCCTCCCTAAAGGGCGGCTCGCATGCCCTGTTGTCGACGTGGCCTCTGTACTGCCTGTCACGTCGTTGGTCGACGCATTCACGCAAAGACTGTCATGAGCAGGTTTAGAGTCTTCGTTGCCCATCATGGTAGCAATGGCCGACCTTTTTTTTTTTTTTTTCTTCTTCTTCACTCTCTCTCTTATTGCGTGTTGTTGAAGTGCCTTTCTCTCTCTCTCACGCGTTTCTTCAAAACCTGCCACACAACAGCCTCCTTTGTCTCTCCGTCTCTCTCCCTCTCTCTCTCTCTGCTCCTATCGAAATGTAAGTATTACACACTACACGCTATCCAACGCATCGAATCCCGCCTTTTACACTCCAGGCGAAAGTCCGCCTGACCATGTCACGCAGGAGTAACAAAACAAATATGAGATAACTTGGAGACGACCTATAAATAATCTCCCGAGCCGCCGAAATGAGTATGGTCGCATTTTCCCTTCACCGCTCTAGTCGGGTGCGCCAACTGTACTTCTCGCGGTCTCCTACGACAGTATAGTTTTCCGAGGGGAACAACTTACCTTCCCTTAGGGGCTGTCACCACCCTTAGGGGCGTACCCCTACCGGGCTAATGACCCACATATGAAAGTTTTAAATTTAATTGCAGAGGTAGGTCAGTTGAGGGCATTTGCTCATTTCGCTGCAGTATAGGCATATCGGGTTAAAACGCCATCTGAACCCGAACGTTGTCCGTCCCCTAGGGCGCGGATCTCCCGGATTCAACACTCGATGAGCATTTAAGCAACTAAGGCTATCAAGAGATACCCCTGACGAACGCCCTAATCAAACAAGCATAATCAATATCACTCCCAATCCCACATTTGTTTTGGCAAAGTAGTTCGTTCATCTCTCAATTTTTTAAACCCTCTCTTTGATCCCCCTTTCCTACGATATAAAATGAGACCGCCCCAACTTAGATATATGTCAAGACTTGCCTAAATGAAAGCATAGGATATGCATAATTAAACTGCCCCAACTTAGGAGTATGCACAACCTGCATAAAACACAGTGCATGACCAAACCGCCCTTACCTAGGAGTATGCCCGACCCGATATAAACTATGAACATAAAGCATAGGACAAGACCGCCCAAACTTAGGGGTACACCAACTAACTGGCGACATGAGACATAAGACTAAACTGCCCCAACTTAGAGGTATGTCTACCCAACCTTGAACAGAGACTGACATACGGAATATGATTAGACTGCCCCAACTTAAATCTGTTTTCGGAAGGGCCCCGAGCAAATAATGGGCAAGGGTCTCATTCCCTAACAGAGACGTTCATCGAATTACAGGTGGGGCGTGCGCAAGCCAGCAAAATATTTTATGGATACAATTCAGGTCTGTGTTCCAGCAGTTACGGGTTTCAACTACTTACTACGGTAGCTCTCTCGTTTTTTTGTATTCCTTTTCTTGCATATGCATAAACCGCTTTCCTCCTCAATCCAGTGCATACAAGATGCACGACGCCACGCACCTCCGCAATACATAACAAGGCATAACTGCACCCTTTGCACGACCTTGCGCAAGAGAAATACTGTAGGTGTATCACAACTAGCAGCGTGCATGGTGAACTCGTTACTCAAACTCATGCTAAATAGGTGTGAAGTATGCTTCCAACCATGCAGCTATGCAAGCGGATAAAATAAGTATGAAAAACAAGACCGAAAAGAGACCAGATCAAAAGGCTTTCTTCATCAGCACCAAATAGGAGCGGAAGACTATAGCAGTAATTTCATAGCCCATATGGAACAAGGGGTTCCCACTGAAAGGTTGACGCTCAAGTTGTGACTTAGCCAATGAAGCCAGCGCTTGGTGTGTGACTTAGTCGATGACTTAGCTTGAGATGCTCAAATCAACTACATGAAAAAAATGCCACGAACTATGTGATTTTCTGTTTACCGTCAGTAGACCCGAGTTATTTCAACACGTTCTGGCATTCCCCCCTCTTCCATCTGCACCCCAATCGCTTGACTGTCCATACTGCTGACTCGTCCCCACATCAGATATGCGTGAAAGACTATTGCACAATGAATTGCATAGCCTCAAAAATTCAGATCAACTATAGGATGATCATCCGCCATGTGAACCCGACATGAACTATGTGTACTTCAGTTTACCATTAGAAGACCTCTGGATTGTTTGAAAACGTTCTGCCATTCCGCCCTCTTCAATCTGCACGAACTCCTTGACTGCCCTTATTGCGGCCTGATCTGCACATCCAACAAATACCTAAATTGGAGAACACATCAGCCTGGATTGCAAGGCCAAAGCAGAGGTAACCACATCCAGAGCTCCAAGCCGTATGTTACGTTTCACCAACACAGAAGCGCAACACCACATTATCTGACACTCGACGACTTGCAGTCATAACCATCCTTTAATGAGCCCAAACCAGACTCCAGAAGATGAAAGCGACCACATTGAAAATCACCTACTTCCTTGGGAGTGAATGGTTATGTCCATCATCTCGCAAGAGAACATAGAAATCTCCTAGCCGTTCCTGTGTCTCACCGGAAAATATAAACTCCCCAAATGATTGTTGCCAACCACCAGGACGCAGCAGCCAGACATTCCCGTGTCTCGCCAGAAAACATAGACTCGCCCAGTTGTTTGCTGCCAACCACCAGGACTTTGCAGCGTACTGCTCCATGTCTGCCACACAACCAGCGCCCACAGACTCGTCCTGTTAAATTCACGGCACTAAATCCGTACAGGCATGGACCCATGTCATTACACTTGTAGAGCTCACCCTTCATTATTCTTCATTCATGTGAAGCTGGGAGTGGGAGACGACAGCAAAAAATGGCGACCTCTCTCAAAGACGGCCTACAACTAACTCTCTGCCCAATGGTTATGTCCATCATCTCGCAAGAGAACATAGAAATCTCCTAGCCGTTCCTGTGTCTCGCCGGAAAATATAGACTCGCCCAGATGATTGCTGCCAACCACCGGGACGCAGCAGCTAGACATTCCCGTGTCTCGCCAGAAAAAATAGACTCGCCCAGTTGATTGCTGCCAACCACCAGGACCCTGCAACGTACTGCTCCATGTCTGCCACACCACCATCGCCCACAGACTCGTCCTGTTACATTCATGGCACTAAATCCGTACAGGCATGGACCCATGTCATTACACTTGTAGAGCTCACCCTTCATTATTCTTCATTCATGTGACGCTGGGACTGGGAGACGACAACAAAAAATGGCGACCTCTCTCAAAGACGGCCTACAACTAACTCTCTGCCCAATGAATCGGAAGCAACAATTCCATACTGCAGACTCCCTTGGAACAGGCAATTCACAATAAACGTAACCTCAAAGTAAACCCACACACATGCTCAAGTCCCTTTTTTTTCTTTTTTTTTTTTTCTTTTTTTTTCTTTTGAAGAAAGACCCTTGTGCAAGGCCTCTATCCTGGTGGCGCTACGAGAACCACCGGGATTGAGGCTTTGCCTGGCGGGCAGCTCCATCTATTGGTGGGGAGCAACACCTGCTGGAAACCGGGTCCAGCGTCCATTAAATACATCTTTTACAAAACAGTACACCATTGAAAGTGACGCCATTGTGCTGGAAACTGGGTCCAGCGTCCCTTATCCGATCTACTCCTTTATACCTAACCTGCATGCTATTTTCAACTCAGACGGATTCCAAATCTGAGCAGCCTTGACCACCAGCAGCAAATATTACTCGATAGGTTCCTGCCATACTTCCAAGCGGACGCTGTCCGGGCGGTTCCGCACGTGCGGCAGACAGACCCGCATGGCGCACAAATGTGCGCCCGACGACCAGTTACGCCCCCCCCCCCCCCCCAAAAAAAAAACAACACCCCCGTCCGGTCCGGTCCGGGTCCATCCGGTCCGGGGGGAGGATGCCGCACGCGGCAAAGCGGACCCGACCGGACGCTCGTCCGTTCCGTCTACTTGCAAGTATAGTTCCTGCCTTTATATCCCTCGATAAAAATACCACGATTGTCACATCCCTGCGAACAAGCCCTTTCTTACTGCTTACCTTAGAGGTAGTCGTATGGGGTCGGACTGGGAAAAACTCTTCACTCACAGCCCCACTGGGACTGTGTAAGGTGTCCTAAGAAAAGCCACAAGATTTCTGTGCAATAAACAAGCCACTGTTTTTTTCAAATGACTTTCAGGAAGGATATATATAAGAGGACAGTTTCAACCAATTCCACTGCGGGAAGGACCGACAGAACCAAAGGCACACTCACTCACAATCGGATGGGGTCGAACTGGGAAAAACTCTCACTCACAGCCCCACTGGGACCAAGTAAGGTGTCCTAAGAAAAGCCACAAGATTTCGGTGCAGTAAAGCAGCCACGTTTTTTTACAAATCACTTTCAGCAAGGATATATATAAGCGGATAGTTTGCAGACACAATTCGTTCTTGGCAGACGACACAGAACCAATTTCACTGAGGGAAGGACCGACAGAACCAAAGGCATACTCACACAACAACTTCCCTGTATCCTTCCTCGGTTGTAGCTAATTGTGTTTATCTTCGAATTCATTCCAGATACCGGGCCCTATGTACAGCAAACGGACCGCGACCAACCACCAATCAGATTGAGCAGCGGCTGCTGGCTGCCGGACTTGGTCTCAGGCATTCCAACTTAAATGCGCATCCATGGAAAGGGATGTCAGTAAGACCAATGCCACAATTGATTCACATCATATTCATTTTAAAAGACAGAACATGCCATATCTGCAAACACCGGTCACAACTCGTGAATCTTTAGCATTGCGTAGAGTTAAAGGCGTGTTTCCATCGTCCACTACGCAGACACAAATCCATACACGAACACAGAAGACCGACAGAAATAGTGGTACAAACGAGTAGTAGACTGAGACAAAAACCGACAAGTGAAGATAGGTCTCGTTGATGATATAACAATTTGCAATTTCTCAACATCTCTGTGGGCCGTACAAAGCAATGGGAAAGCTCACGCCATTCACCGCATCCATACACATACCGCCCACCGATATCAACCCTGAGACCTTCAACCATTTTAGCGACGCAATTTCACAACATCCACGACCTATCTCCACTTTTGGCACTATTCGGCAGTCAATATCACATAGCAAGGAACTTAGACTGTTTAACTTCCGGAGACAATCTTCAGCAGAAGTCTGCTAAATCGGATTAAGACCCTCTGCTCAAATATTCATTTCAAATCCAACGATGCACAACATAACACCTCCACCCCGGAAAATTCCGGAGGCAATCTTCGGCAGAGCTCTGCTAAATCGGATTCAGATGCTCTGCTCAAATATTCTTTTCAAATCCAACGATGCACAACATAACACCTCCACCCCGGAAAATCACACAGCACAGACATTCTGCCCAATTAATTTGCTATGTAACTATACGGGAATGTTACGATCCTGGTCATTCCGAAAGTGCAAATTCATAATGAAAGACAATGCCACCCAATTGCGAAAGAAATGAAAGCACTTGCAAAGAGATAGAGACCAGAGGAGAGAGAAAGAAGAAGAAGAAGAGGAAGAAGAAAAAGAAGAAGAAAAAGATGTACACCAGCAAGACCAATGACAATTCCCCCTTCTCTCTTCACCTTCCTCCTCCTCCTTCGCTTCGCCAATCTTATTCTTCTCCGAATAATAATAATAACAATGAGTGGATGCACCAGAATCAATATCCGAAGTTCCCTCTTACTGCTGACTCAACAACAACAACAACAAGTCCACCATAGCTATGGCTTCCCTCCTTCTGGCTCCTCTCACATGCATAGGTTATGGCGGACTACTGAGGGCCCTGCCCTCCTGTCCAAAGGACAACCCAAAGCAGCTATGGCGCTGCACTACTGTCCAAAGGACAACCCAAAGCAGCTATACTGCTGCTGCTGACTGGTCCGCCATGCCAAGCTCTGCCTCGAGCTTCCTTGGTGCGGCACTACCCCAACTGGGGCCTTCCAGATGTAGCGCCCAACAAGGTGATGAAGATGGTGTCTACCATAGCCAGGTAGGTGCCTCGCCACTCTCCTCCTTCGCCCCCTTCTTCCTCCTCCTCAGGCTGGGCTGCTCGCCATAGCCAGGCTGAGCGCCCAGGCTGCCCTTCACCTCCAGGTAGCGCTGTATCAGCCCAGCGCTCCGCTCAGCAGCATGTCGCCAATCCTTGCATACCGCAAATGAGGAGGAGCTACTTGCTCCTCCGGAAGATATAGCGGCCTACTGGCCTCTTGGGCGGTCCTCTTGAACTCTTTTCACCTCCACCACATGCCCCGTGCCCACTGGCTCCCCATTGCCACCTCCCGCCTCCTTGGCAATGTAACCAAATGGAGGATGGCTGAAGTCAAAAACCGTCGAGCCTCCGGAGGACCACGTCACTCCTTCCTCCAATGGGCCAACCTTCTCACTGCCACCTTCCGCCCCCAGAAAACCATTGACGACTACCTTGAACAATTCTGCCACCTCCGCCAGACCGGTCTCACGGACCGCTTCATCCACTACGTCCGCTCCTTGCGCCACCACCTCCCCCACACCGTCATTCCCGACTTTGCGTTCATCTCCCGCATCAAACGAGTATGCCACAAAGACCTTGCAACCGCCCTCGCCCACGAACCCGACATGCCCCTTGCTGACCTCCTCTCTCGCATGCTTCACCACGATCGACTCCACCCCACCACCAGACCGCGCCCGCCCCCTTCCGCACCCGCTTTTCCACCACACCACCCCTGAAGACACCACCTCCATCACTTCCTCGAACCACACCTGACCCCGACGCATCTTCCGATTCACTTGATTCTTCATCCCTCACTTCCGAGGAACTCGATGTCGTCCAATTCATGAGGATGGAACGCATAGATCGCAGCTCCCGACCACCCTATTCTMCCCCMCCCTCCCGCCTCAAGAAACTCATCCCCGAGGAGCGCACCTACCTCCAAGCAAAAGGGGGTTGTTTCCGTTGTCGCCAATTGGGGCACCAASAAACCAACTGCCCCAACGCCGCACAATTCACCCGCCATTCCGCCTCCACTCGACCCACAACCTCCGCATCACCGCCCTTGACAAGCACAGGTCCCTCATCATGAACACAATCCCCAGGACATCGATCGGGCATCGACAATTCCTCTACCTCCCCCCCTCCAGTGACGCCCCCTTCACCGGACGATTCCCACGCATCGCAAACGCCCCCCCTTGCCCCATGCTCCTCTAGCCTTCTTCCAAACCCATCCACTGTCACCTTTTCTGATGTTGTTGAGGAACAAGCTCGACACGATCGGCTTGTCCGCTTAGGCAACGAGCAACGCCGCCTCAACACCATCATCTTCACCGCCAACTCATCTCGTTTCCACCTCAAATTCATCACCGCCACCCTTGGTGCGTCTACAACTAAGTTTCGGGCCCTCCTCGACATTGGAGCCACTGGTAACTTCATCACCGACGCGTGTGTCTGCAAAGCCGGTCTTACCTCTACCGACTATGACTCCCCGATCACAATTTGCTTAGGGGACAAAGACACTGCCGTCGTAGTAGACCGCACGGTTCCCGAGACCACCATGACCGTCGGAACCCTCCGCAGTAAGGTCTCATTCGATGTCATGCACTTTATGTGTATTCAATATCATGCACTTGATGTGCGACATCGTCTTAGGAACCCCGTGGCTGAACCGCTACATGCCATACGCATTCCACCCCAACTTCCTTTGCCTCACCACCCCCCCCGACACAACCATCGATGTCCCCCATCTCCCATATCCAACCTCCAAAGGCTCCGTCACCCCGCACCAATTCCTTCACATGGCTCGCCTGAACCCCGACTCCGCCTACTATTGTCTTGTCCTTGATCGCGAAAGCCCCGAGGACTTACTCCCGACGGACAAACCCGATCAAGCCCCCCCCTCCAACTCCGCCATCACCTCAATCCTCGACGAGTTTAAGGACGTCTTTCCCGAGTCCCAACCCGTCGGACTACCTCCGGATTGTGGCGTATGCCATATCATTGATTTGGAGCCTGGACATTCTCCACCTTGCCGCCCTCCATACCAACTCTCTATCCCCGAAGCCGAAGAAATAAGCGGCGACTCAGTGAACTCCTTGAAAAAGGGTTCATTAAGCCAAGTTCATCCCCCTTCGGAACCAGCTGCCTTTTCGTCAAGAAAGGTGGAACTTCAAAACTCCGCATGCGCACAGACTACCGCGCCTTGAACCGGATCACGATAAAAAACAAGTACCCCCTACCTCGCATTTCCGAGCTCCTTGATCGTCTCCGTGGAGCCGAGTACTTCACCAAGATCGACCTTCGCAGTGGCTTCCACCAGATCCGTATCCGCGAGGAGGACACCCACAAAACCGCCTTCCGCTCTCGGTTCGGGCACTACGAGTTCCTCGTAATGCCATTCAGACTCGTCAATGCCCCCGCCACCTTCCAATCTACCATGAACCACATCTTCCGCAACCTCCTCGAAGTCTGCGTCGTCGTCTACCTTGATGACATCCTTGTCTTCAGCCCCACCTTCGAGTCCCACCTTCAACACCTTCGCCAAGTCCTCTCGATCCTTCGAGAGCAAAAATTATACGCCAAGCTCAACAAATGTACGTTTGTCGCTTAGAGCGTCGAATACCTCGGTCACATTATCTCCGCTGAAGGCATCCGTATGGACCCCTCGAAGGTCACAGCCCTCGTCCAGTACCCCCCCCCCAAGACCCTCCTCCAACTCCGTTCCTTCCTCGGCCTTGCCTACTATAACCGCTTGTTCATTCACAACTTTTCCGAGATCTCTTACCCTCTCCACGARCTCACCCGCAAGGACGAGCCCTGCCATTGGAACGATCGTCGCCAACACGCTTTTGACCTACTCAAGCAAACCATCACCACGACCCCTGTCCTCAAAATCGCCAACCCCACTCGCCATTTCTATGTCACCACTGACGCCTCCGACTTCGCCATTGGAGCCGTACTGTCCCCGCAACATCGCCGAGACCCCCTCCATCAAGACCTCGCCCACTCACCCCGAGGCTCCACCTGGCGAATACCCCATCGCCTTCGCAAGCAAGAAGCTCCTCCCCGCGGAGATGAATTACCCCTCCAACGAGAAGGAACTCCTCCCCGTGATTTACGCCCTCACAATCTGGCACCCTTACCTTGACGGCCAATACTTCACCATCCGCACTAGCAACACCATCGTCTCTTGCATCCTCTCCAAGAATGATATCACTCCACGCCAAGCCCGTTGGCTAGACTTCCTTGCGCAGTTCACATTCACCATTTGCCAAACCCCCGACAAAAGCAACCGCGTCGCGAATGCCCACTCTCGACGACCCAACCAAAAGCCCCCCCAGAAAGTCTACGCCGCCATGACTCACATCCAACTCCTCCCATCACTCCACCATCGATACACCCAAGGCTACCTCTTTTGCCCAGACTTCGCCACCATCTACAAAAAGCTTCGCGATCTTGACCCTGTCCCCGACTACTCCCTCCACGACAACCTTCTTTACATCGATTCCAAAGGCACTCGCCAACTTTGCATCCCCGACGCACGTGGTCTCCGTACTCAACTCTTGGCCGAGCACCACGCCGCCAAGACCGCAAGACACCTCGGTTTCCAAAACCCTTCGACACCATCTCCCGCTACTTTTACTGGCCTTCCCTGCTCGCCGATGTCGAAGCATACATTCGCTCATGCCCCACGTGTCAAGATGTCAACCCCTCGAACCGGATCAAACCCAGCAAGCTCTAATCATTGCCCATCCCTACTCGCCGTTGGTAGTCCATCTCCATGGACTTCATGTGCAATCTTCCCAAGACCGACCGTGGGCATGATTGCATCTATGTCATTGTCTGCCGCTTGACCAAACGTGCCCACTTCGTCCCCTGCATGACCTCGCACAGTGCCAAAGATGTCGCCACACTCTTCTTCGACCACGTTGCTCGCCATCACGGCCTCCCCAAGAACATCATCAGTGACAGTGATCCTCGTTTTTTCTCTCACAATTCTGGAAACACCTCTTCACGGCCTACGGAACCACACTCAAGTATAGCACTGCATTCCATCCACAGACCGATGGACAAACAGAGAAGATGAACGATACTCTCCAAAGAATTATGTGGAAGTATTGTCATCCTCACCAACACGATTGGGATCAGTTGCTCACAGCCGCCGAGATTGCCTACGACAACGCCGTCTGCCCTTCCACCGGCATGTCTCCATTGTACCTTGACCTTGGCTACCACCCTCGCTTGCCCTCTGACTTCTTGTTTCCTTCGCAGCTTAACCCATCCACCCCCTGCCCCTCTCTCAGTGAATGGGTAGCAACAATGAACAAACTGCTGAGAGAAGCCTCCGAAGCCATTGAACGAACCCAAGAACAACAAGCCAACAAGACTAATAAACATAAACGCGACGTGTTATTCAAAGTAGAGGACAAAGTCTGACTCTCTGCCAAACGCTTTGAACTCGAACACGGCTTGTCCAAGAAACTCTGCAACAAATGGCTCAGTCCCTTCCCCATCATTGAACAAACCTCCCCCGTCAACTACAAACTCCAACTTCCCCCTGACATGGGTCGTGTCCACCCAGTCTTCCATGTCGAGTACCTAAAAGAATACCATGAATTCCCGCCCTAGTTCGCCAACAACCCATACCCTAGACCTCCACCAATCATGCTATCCACAAGCCCTGAATTCGTTTTCGAAACCATTATCGGCGGACAAAGTCTGGCTCTCTGCCAAACGCTTTGAACTCGAACACGGCTTGTCCAAGAAACTCTGCAACAAATGGCTCAGTCCCTTCCCCATCATTGAACAAACCTCCCCCGTCAACTACAAACTCCAACTTCCCCCTGACATGGGTCGTGTCCACCCAGTCTTCCATGTCGAGTACCTAAAAGAATACCATGAATCCCCGCCCCAGTTCGCCAACCGCCCATACCCTAGACCTCCACCAATCATGCTATCCACAAGCCCTGAATTCATTGTCGAAACCATCATCGGCGGACGAACCACTCAAGTATATGATCATCCGGAACCAATCACAGAGTACAAAGTCAAATGGACCGGATACCCCGACGAAGAATCTACATGGRAACCTCTCTCTAATCTTAAGAACGCCATGAAACTTGTCCACGCCCATGATAGTGCTAATCCTATGACCTAGATACCTATATAACTATGGCATAAACCCCCCGTAAAACCCTCGCAACCCTGCTCTACACACACCCTTGAACCCAGCCACCCTCCCCTTGACCCTCATTCATGATGTCTGATCTGCGCTTGCCCTCGCCTAACCTTGTTCCATCTGTCCTCTCCACTACCTTGTCTCTCTTGTCAAATGCTTGTGAACCTGCGTGACGCCGACGATAAAGGATCTAATGGCTAGCACACGACGAAGATGGCCTTCTGCCTCACTGTTCATGGAGATTATGCAGCTGGTTTGGCCACCATGCTGTTTCATCGGCCAGCATCCCGACACGCGGACTTACTGG
The DNA here is from genome assembly GCA_003427395.1 of Chara braunii. Taxonomy (NCBI): domain Eukaryota; kingdom Viridiplantae; phylum Streptophyta; class Charophyceae; order Charales; family Characeae; genus Chara; species Chara braunii. The sequence continues at coordinate 2,423,730 of BFEA01000146.1, read as the reverse complement.
AGCAGCAACTTGTGACATGGATCTTTGCATCAGTATGTGACTTCCTTGCTTCCAGATCAGACCTCATTGCAATTCGTGTACCGGACCCACCCTAGCACTTGGATTTTCACACTTGAACTACTACTACGCTTCTTGGACTTCTACCTATCGCAGCCGCTGAAGACCGCATCTACCACCACTCCAAAGACCTGATCAAGACCGCTGCAGACCCCCTTTCAAGACACTTGGACACTTTGTTCCTACATGAGATTCTGCTTCCAACTCCTTCGAACACACCAGCCCTTACATCCTGAACAAACATTTTCATTTTTTTTTTTCCTGACTTAGACAACCCTGCAGAACATCATTAGCAGATCCCTGCTTCCCTAACCATTGTTCCCCGTACCCACTAGAACATCAATAGAAATACCCTGTTTTCCTGAACACCGTCTCCCTTACCCAATAGAACATCAATAGAAGTTCCCTGTTCCCTGAACTCTATTCCCCCTTAACCTATAGCAAACCATGCAGTCCCCTTAGTTCATCACTAGGACAACCCTGCTCCCTGCCGTCCCTTTGGTTCGTTTTTTTAGGACTACCCTGTTCCCTGCAATCCCCCGCTAGTTCATCAGTAGGACAACTCTGTTCACCGGTACCAAACCCTGTTCCCTCTTACTCCCGCAGCCCATACCACACACATTATACCCCTCTTCCCTTTCGATTGTTAACCAGTGATCGGGCCCGTCCCGTCCTTCACAGATTTCACCATTGCTTCATGATTTTTGGCAGCCGGGACGTTGCCTTCTAGAGGGAGGGGATAGTGTTACGGACTCCGCCAGGGCTCGACCCTTGGTCTGTCTT
>BFEA01000146.1:2341102-2352170 GCA_003427395.1 Chara braunii | reverse complement strand
TCAAAGACAGCCTACAACTAACTCTCTGCCCAGTGAAATGGGAAGCAACAATTACATATTGCAGACTCCCTTGGAAGAGGCAATTCACAATAAACGCAACCCTCAAAGCAAACGCACGGACATGCTGGAATCACATGCACAAACCACTGCTAATTTCACCTCAGACTTATTCCATATTGCTATTCAGGCTCGACCAGTTCCATATCTGAACAGCCTTAACCACCAGCCGCAAATAGTACTCGATAGCTTCCTGCCTTTATATCGCTTGATAACAATACCWCGATTGTCACATCACTRYGAAGAAACTTTATCTCACTGCTTACCTTAGAGGGTAGTCGTATGGGGTCGGACGGGGAAAAACTCTCACTCACAGCCCCACTGGGACCATGTAATGTGTCCTCAGAAAGGCCACAAGGTTTTGGTGCTATAAACAAGCCACAGTTTTTTACAAATGACTTTCAGGAAGGATATATATCTATATATTGTCACAGAGGTATCAGAGCGCAAAAGAGAAAAAAAAGCAGCGAACAGTTTGAAGACACCGTTCGCTCATAGCAGACGACACAGAACCAATTCCACTGCCGGAAGGACCGACAGACCCAAAGGCATACTCACAAGACAACTTCCCTGTATCTTTCCTCAATTGTAGCTAATTGTTTTTATCTTCCAATTCATTCCAGATACCGGGCCCTATGCACAGCAAACGGACTGCAACCAACCACCAATCAGATTGAGCAGTGGCTGCTCGCCGCCCCACTTGGTCTCAGGCATTCCAACTTAAATGCGCATCCATGGAAAGGAATGTCACTAAGACCAATGCCGCACGACTGATTCATATCATATTCATTTTAAAAGAGAGAACATGCCATACATGCAAACACCCGTCATAACTCTTGAATCTTTAACATTGCATAGAGTTAAAGGCGTGTTTCCATCGTCGACTACGCAGCCACAAATCTATACACGAACACAGAAGACAGACAGAAATAGAGGTACACCCAAGTTATAGACTGAAACACAAACCTACAGATGAAGACAGGTCTCGTTGATGATATAACAATTTGCAATTTCTCAACATCTCCGTGGGCCGTACAAAGCAATGGGGAAAGCTCACGCCATTCACCGGATCCATACACATACCGCCCACCGATATCAACCCTGAGACCTTCAACCATTTTAGCGACGCAATTTCGCAACATCCACGACCTATCTCCACTTTTGGCACTATGCGGCAGTCAATATCACATAGCAAGCAACTTAGACTGTTTGACTTCCGGAGGCAATCTTCAGCAGAAGTCTCCTAAATCGGATAAAGACGCTCTGCTCAAATCTTCGTTTCAAATCCAACGATGCACAACATAACACATCCACCCCGGAAAATCGCAGAGCACGGACAGTCTGCCCAAGTAATTTACTATGTAACTATACAGGAAGGTCAACCTCGCCCCAGGATTTATAAGCTGGCCACCAGCTAAAGACGAGTAGTAGCCGCAGATCCCAGGGCTCGATCCCCATTACCTGCGTACAGTATCAAGTCGACCCCTGTGTGTTTGAACCCATGCCCTGTGTCCCGCTAGTTGACTGTCGTCTTTCATAGGTCCTTGTAGTTGTCAGGTTTCGATCCATGGGTCTGTCAAGTAGGGGTCGTGGATGTGTAGAGGTCATAGCTGTCATAATTTTGGGAGGTCAAGGTCGTAGCCCCTACAGCCCTGAAAGGTCAAAGTCGTAGCTGCTACAGTACCGAAAGGCCAAGTCCACAGACTTCCGGAAGTCCGGAAGTGGCCTTTCGAGTGTCGCCCAGGGTAGGATAGAGGCAAGTGGACAAGTGGGCAGTCCCAGTCGCAATTTGTCTAGTCAGCAAGTACCATGTGGGACTGAGTGCACCATGGGCCCGGTGGAAAGGAGCAGACCAGCGACCAACAGAAGTATAAATCAAGAGGCAGCGTCCAGCCATTCATTCATTCTGCGTGAGCCATGCGGAAGTGCTGCCCGGGCGTCTTGTTCGAGGTGGTCTGCAGATGCCCGAAGTCGAAGTGGGCTGCAAGGGAGATAGAGCGGCCATCCCCGCTTGTAGTAAGTTGGTAGAAGGCGGCCATAGCTGCCATAGTTAGCTTTAGTTATTAACGAGTGTGTGTGTGGGCGGTACAGCACGGGAGTGAGTGGGACATCCAGGGAGATCCGGAGTAGAGTGCGTGTGAACAGTTGCTGTGAATACAGAGTCGGAAGGGTGATGCGTAGGCGCTCAGGCGCCATAGCCGATTTGAAGCGAGTTTGAATCTGAACTGTGTTCTTGGCCTTAATATCTCTGAGCTTTGTGTGGGCGCCAGGCGCCAGTGTGGATTGCCACCTGTTTGCATGCATGCTGAGCAGGGAAGAAGAAGGGTCTGATTGCATTCATATCGGAGCAGGTTCCTACTGTTCCACGTGCCATCGCTGTCTTCGAGGAAGAGAGGCGCCACGTCAGCAGTGCGCCATAGTTGGGCGCCATAGCAGAAATCGCGCCATCGAGGAAGAAGGGTCCGCCATAGCTGCGCCGCTGTATGAAGCGGCCGCGCACCTGCAAAGACAACGACCACGAAGAAAGGAAGAGAGAGAGAGAGAGAGAGAGAGAGAGAGAGAGAGAGAGAGAGAGAGAGAGAGAGAGAGAGAGAGAGAGGAGTGATACAAGATTGGTTGTACGGTTCAAGTAAGAAGGTGCCGCCCATAACCGCGGAGCTCACACACGGAGAGAGAAGCCATAGTTGAGGAGCAAGAAGGGACGAAGAAGGAGACTAAAACCATAGCCGAGGAGAAAGAAGGGATGGAGAAGGAGAGAGAAGCCATAGCTGGGGTGAAAGAAGAAAGAAGGAGAAAGGAGGGAAGCCAAGGTTGGTGGGAGAGAAGGGGGTCAGCAGCCATGGCCAAGTTGAGCATTGACCGGGGAGTTGACCAGTGTTGACCAAGGTGTTGACCAAGGCGTTAACCAGGGTTGCCCAAGGCATTGACCGAGGTGTTAACCAAGGTTGACCGAGGTGTCGACCAAGGTTGACCTGGGCATTGACTGAGGTGTTAACCAGCATTGACCAAGGCGTTAACCGGAAGTTGACCAGCATCGACCAGAGTTGTTGACCACGAATTTGACCAAGCTGGAGTTAGTATACTCTCGCCAAGCCTTCAGCCTATTCCCTCGCCCTATGGATGTGCACTCACCCCATGGTACTTGCTGAGTCTGTTTGTCTCTTCTCTCTGCATTGAATCTCTTCTGTCCAGGTGATAGGAACTCCGTGTATGAGGTCGTAGAGCTGTGTTGACCAAACACACACGCGCTGAGTAGGGTTGTTGTCCATGTCTGACGACTGACACGTCCCAAAGGACTAACCCTCCCAAGTACCGGTACATTTCGGTGGGCTGCTCAATGTGCCATGGTTGGCCCAAAATCCGAGCTGTGTGCTTCACAACCAGCTGTCTAAGTTTTGAGAGGACTTGCTGATCGCGTCGCCCTGTTTGCTACATTAAAGAATTCCTGAGGAGTTATGGGGGATCTCCTTAAATGTCTCTTGATCAGCACTAAAGTCCTGTAGTGACAGCTTTAGTAGTAGGACTAGGCTAGAGACCATAGTTGACAGGATCCTAAGAGGATTATGAAGTCCTTAAGAAGTCAACTGTCAGTCAGTGGGTAGGTCTAAGTGGTGAGGAGTGGGACAGTTCCTTGTCGTGCACCTATCACCATGGATAACTACCCGATGTACGGCTTGCTCGTGTGGGGTTCTCCCTCTGGGGAACCCTTCGGCGTCTCCTTTTTCCATTAGGCTTCTAGAACACGTTCAGGTATCAAGTGGAGACGAGGGTGGTACTTGGACCACGCCTTACACAACGGAGCAGGAGGAGGCCGCAAAGATCCTGGCCGAACAGAAGGCCAAAACGGAGAAGAGGGAAGTGGTAAACCAGGCCAAGAAGTTGGCCTTACACGAGGAGCGAGCAAAGAAGAAAAAACAGTTCGAAGAAGAGACGGAGAGGCTGAAGAAGGAAGAAGAAGAAAAGCTAAAGGCGGTGGAAGAAAAAGAAGAGGTGGAGGAAGAAGTGCCCCTAGTAAAAAATGTTAGGAGAGAAAAGGGGGAAACTGCCTTTAGCGTTTCTTCCTCTTCCTTCTTCAGCCTCTCCATCTCTTCTTCCAAATGTTTGTTCTTCTTTGCCTGCTCCTCCTGTAAGGCCAACTTCTTGGCCCGCTCCTCCTGTAAGGCCAACTTCTTTTTCCATTAGGCTTCTGGAACACGTTCACGTGTACAGTGGAGACGAGGGTGGTACTGGGACCACTCCTTACACAACGGAGCAGGAGGAGGAGGCCGCAAAGATCCTGGCCAAGTAGAAGGCCAAAAAGGAGAAGAGGGAAGTGGTAAAGCAGGCCAAAAAGTTGGCCTTACAGGAGGAGCGGGCAAAGAAGAAAAAAACAGTTGGAAGAAGAGACGGAGAGGCTGAAAAAGGAAGAGGAAGAAAAGCTAAATGAAGAAGGAAGAGGAAGAAAAGCTAAAGGCGGTGGAAGAAGAAGAAGAGGTGGAGGAAGCAGTGCCCCTGGTAAAAAATGTCAGGAGAGAAAAGAGGGAAGTCAAAGAGACGGAGAGGTTGAAGAAGGAAGAGGAAGAAAAGCTAAAGGCGGTGGAAGAAGAAGAAGAGGTGGAGGAAGAAGTGCCCCTCGTAAGAAATATCAGGAGAAGAAGGCCAAAAGGGAGAAGAGGGAAATGGTAAAGCAGGCCAAGGAATTGGCCTTACAGGAGGAGCGGGCAAAGAAGAAAAAACAGTTGAAAAAAGAGATGGAGAGGCTGAAGAAGGAAGAGGAAGAAAAGCTAAAGGCAGTGGAAGAAGAGGTGGAGGAAGAAGTGCCCCTAGTAAGAAATGTCAGGAGAGAAAAGGGGGAGTGGAGTGGCACGAAGACGGAGGAGTAGTGGATGGAAAAGGTGTCTGAATGGGTTGCCAATCTTTCACTGGGGGAAGATGAAGAAGCAATGTTACATGTCCCCAAGGCGGAACAGGAGGCGGTGATGAACGAGCTAGATGCAAAAGAAAACCCCCTTCCCCACCGGACTACAGAAGAAAAAAAGTTAGAGTGGAAATTGCACCTCACAAGGGAGAAGAGGCCACGGATGGAGGCAGCGGATAGGATGGTGAAGGAGTTGAAGATGGTGGAGGAGCAGAGGAAACAAATGGAAGATCAAGCAGACTTGTAGGGGAAGATGAAGGTTATGGCTAGGAATATAGAACTCCTCGCAAAGGCCCAGCAAGAGCAGTATCAGTTTGTTAGGGGCCAGGATATAGCCTTGCAGTCTATACGATTGGGCTTTAAAGAGTTCGCGCGCGAGATGATGATGCATGGAGGCACAGAAATTAAGGCGAGAGTGGAAATCACTGCATGGGTGCAATAGAGGGTGTCAAGCTGGCAACTCCAAAGGAGGAGGAAGTACACCCACGTAGGGACTAATCAAAGTGAAGTTCGTAGAGACTGATTGTGTTAAAGTCTCTCTAGGCACTTCCCTCATAGGTCTGGCAGGTCTAGCAGAAGAGCTGAAGGAGAGAATGTCGATCTGGGCCAAGATGAAGAAGGATGGAAAGGGACACCTAGTACTAGTAGATGTAGAGGTTTTCAAAGGACGAGTAAGGGCCTTAATAGATAGTGGGGCCACTCATAGTTATATTAGCAAAAAAGCGCTACAGAAGTTGAAGCTTAATCTAAAAGTCCAAAAGCTCAAAGATCCTATAGTCAGTATCCTCGCAGACAATCGCACTATGTGCGTCGCGGATTACGTGGAAGGAGTCCAGGCACACTTTCGCTTAAAGAAAGATGGGAAGATAGAGAGAGTTCTCCATTCCCAAACTCTTCTTTTAGAAGACAATATCCCATTCAATATGGTTCTAGGAATGGACTGGGGAGAGGCAACAGGGGCCACACTCCATTTGAGAGAGCATGAGTGTAGGCTCCCTAGTCCATCATGTGAAACTAAGACTGCTCGCCTATTTCATGTGTCAAGAGTAGATAACCCTCTGGCACATTGCTGCCTCAGCGCTTCCGCTATCGCACGATTAGTGAAGAAGGAACAATTAGAAGAACAGGTTTTTGTAGCCTATGTTACCCCTATCACTGAGCCTAAGGAAGAGGGACCCACTAATCCAACTATTGCCAAGCTGTTGGAGGAGTACGCAGACTTGTCTGAGCTACCTACAGGAGTAGTGTCGCGGCCAATCCAGCATCATATTGAAATAGAGTCTGGCAGTAGGACTCCTAAGGGAGCCATTTATAGAATATCCCCAAGGGAGTTAGAGGAGTTGTGTAAGCAGTTAGATGAGCTCCTCGAGAAGGGTTGGATTAGGCCCAGTTCATCTCCGTTTGGAGCACCTGTTTTGTTTGTCCCCAAGAAGGAGGGAGAATTTCGAATGTGTATTGACTATAGGGGTCTTAACATTGTCACAGTAAAGAATGCAGAACCACTGCCCCGTATAGATGATTTGTTAGATTGGGTGCACGACTGCAAATACTTCTCTAAGATAGATTGAAGTTTGGCTATCATCAAATAGAGGTACATCCTGATAATCAGTGTAAAACGGTTTCGGACTAGATATGGGCACTATGAGTTTATTGTAATGCCCTTTGGACTAACCAATGCGCCAGCCACGTTCCAACGTTGTATGAACGATTTGTTTAGGCCCTGCAAGAGCACGAGGGTCATATGAGGAAGGTCTTGGAAAAGTTGAGAGAAGCTAATTTCAAGATCAATGCGAAGAAGTGTGAGTGGGTCAAGATGCAAGTTTTGTACTTGGGCCATGTGTTAGATGGAGATGGCATAAAACCTGAGGACAATAAGATAGTAGCGATTAAAGATTTGCCAACTCCCCGCACATTGACAGAGTTGCAGTCATTCTTAGGCCTAGCAAACTATTATATGAAGTCCATGAGGAACTTCTACCATCGATGCACCCCTCGCAGGTTGCTAAAGAAAGAAGCGATCTAGGAGGGGGGATACAAATTGTACATCGACCCTGAAGAAGCTAAAGCGGGCCTTGATAGAATACACCAGTCCTCAAGGTAGCCGATCGTCCTGACCTTTTGTTGTCACTATTGATGCAAGTCAGTACGATACAGGTGTTGTCTTACAACAAGACGATGTCAATGGGTATAGACCCGTAGAGTTCATGTCTGCTAGGATGCCTTCAGAGAAGGTAGCGACATCAACATACGAGAGAGAACTCTACGCTCTCAAAAAAGCATTAGACCACTGGAGGCATTACTTGCTTGGGAGGCACTTCAAAGTCTATTCAGACCACGAGACGTTGAGGTGGTTGAAGACTCGGGCCAAGATGACACCTAAGCTTACTAGGTGGACCTCAAAAATAGACCAATTTGAGCTCAAACCTGTCACAAGGAAAGTATAATGTAGTTGTGAATGCTCTAAGTAGAAGAGTCGATTACTTCGGAGCAATAGTTCACTATCTAGACATAGGGAGGGACCTGCAACAGAAAGTCAAAGAGGTCTATGCACAAAACCCTATTTATAGCGATCTCCTTAAGAGAGTTAAGGAGTCCCCAGAGTCTGAACCAGATTACCACACTACAAACGGGTTGTTATTCGAGAAGACTAACGTAGTCGATCGTTTGTGCGTTCCCAACAGCGAACAGATCCGTAGTCTGATCTTAGGGGAATGCCACGACACAGAGGGACATTTTGGTTGGCAGAAGTTGTTAGCCAACCTCACTCGCACATATACGTGGCCTGGCATGAAGGCTGACTGCACAAAGTACGTACGCAGTTGTAAAGTATGTCAAAGGAATAAGACCACTATGCGAGCCCCTCTTGGTCTTCTCAAACCTTTGCCTATTCCTACAGGACCCGAAGATTCGGTCTCCATCGATTTCATGGATGCTGGGGCCAGGAGTAGGCATGGCAAGAGCCAAGTCATGGTTATAGTTGATAGATTTAGTAAGTATGCACTTTTTGTTCCCGTGCCTTCATAGGCACGTACAGATTTAGGAATAGACAAGTTCTTTTATGATTGGGTCAGTGAACATGGTATACCGCTGTCCATAGTTAGTGACAGAGATACCAGGTTCACTAGCCAGAACTGGCAGGAGTTGATGAGAGTCTACGGCTCTACGTTGTTGATGTCGTCCGACCGTCATCCAGAGACTAACGGCCAGACTGAACAAGTGAACAAGATCCTGCAACAAGTTCTTAGGATGTACATTAGACCCGATCAAGTCAATTGGGACGAGATGCTCCTAAAGGTAGCCAGCGCGTACAACAATAGTGTACACTTAGCTACTTGTCTCAATCCCAACGAGCTGCATAAGTTCTTTAGACCGCACAGACCGTTTGAGGGACTGAGCCGGGATCAGATTGAAAGGCTACCACCCGATACAAGGGAGTTCGCGCTACAGCACGAGAAAGAGATAGCTACCATGGTAGAGAACCTCAGGAAGGCCCAGCACAAAATGATAGAACAAGCCAACAAACATCATCGCCCATCACAATTCCAAGTGGGCTACCTAGTCTGGGTCAAGTCAAAGGAGTTTGCTCCCGAGGAGAACATCTTGCAGAAGCTATTACCTGCATATAGAGGACCGTGGCCAGTCCTAGAAGTCAAGGGCGGAGAAGATGAACCTTCCTCTCGATAGAGATTCCAACACACCTACCTTGTTTTTCATGCCAGCAGTTTCCATCGCGGAGATCCATGATCCTTCCGGATATGGATGGAAGGTAGACATTGATCGCATAGTAGGTGAGGATGTATTCAGAAAGGAGGTAGAGGTCATCCGCAGAAACAGTACAAAGTCCGATTTTCCTTCCAAGAGCCAGAAGACAACCTCTGGTTCACACGAACAGAGCTTCTAGAGACAGCTCCCGATATCGTCCGAGGCTATGAGAGAGTTAAAAAAGGTAAAGATCCTGTTGTAGATTGAGTTATTCTCGGAGGACCTCGAATTTAGGCCGGCGGGAGTGAAACGGTTTTTAGCCTTTTGCAGTAGTAGCCGCAGATCCCAGGGCTCGATCCTTAGACCCCGACCTGACCTGTGTACAGTATCAAGTCGACCCCTGTGTGTTTGAACCCGTGACCTGTGTCCTGGTAGTTGACTGTTGACTGTCATAGGTCCGTGTAGTTGTCAGGTTTCGATCCATAGGTCTGTCAAGTAGGGGTCGTGGCTGTGTAGAGGTCATAGCTGTCATGATTTTGAAAGGTCAAGGCCGTAGCCGCTACAGCCCTAAAAGGTCAAAGTCGTAGCTGCTACAGTACCGAAAGGCCAAGTCCACAGACTTCCGGAAGGTCCGGAGGTGGCCTTTCGAGAGTCGCCCAGGGTAGGATAGAGGCAAGTGGGCAAGTTGGCAGTCCAACTGTGTAGAGTCAGCGGTACCCAGTCCCAGTCGCACTTTGTCTAGTCAGCAAGTACCGTGTGGGACTGAGTGCACCATGGACCCGGTGGAAAGGATCAGACCAGCGACCAACAGAAGCATAAATCAAGAGGCAGCGTCCAGCCATTCATTCATTCTGCGTGAGCCATGCGGAAGCGCTGCCCGAGCGTCTTGTGCGAGGTGGTCTGCAGATGCTCGAAGTCGAAGTGGGCTGCAAAGGAGCGGCCATCGCCGCTTGTAATTAGTTGGTAGAAGACGACCATAGCTGCCATAGTTAGTGTTAGTTAGTAACGAGTGTGTGTGTGGGTGGGTGGTACAGCGTGAGAGTGAGTGGGACATCCAGGGAGATCCAGAGTAGAAAGTGTGTGAACAGTTGCTGTGAATACAGAGTCGAAAGGGTGATTGATGCGTAGGCGCTCAGGCACCATAGCCAATTTGAAGCGAGTTTGAATCTGAACTGTGTTCTCGGCCTTAATATCTCTGAGCTTTGTGTGGGCACCTGGCGCCAATGTGGATTGCCACCTGTTTGCATGCTGAACAGGGAAGAAGGGTCTGATTGCAAGAGTGAAAAAAAGAAATACTTCGCGGTAGCACCACAGTGAAAAGATGGCCCTGCAGTGAGCATACGATCGCCATAGCCACCTGCCAAGGTGGCTCCGCCCCGAGAGATGGTTGTTTTTACACAATTAATCATAAGGCTCTGTTCCGACGTTCTTTAGTTAAGGTACTTCTGGGGAAATTTTGACATCCCACAGGGTACCGCGGGTCTCGGCTTTAAGAAACAGCCGGCCGTTTCTTCTCTCTAACGTTGCACGTCACCACCACCGTGACTGTAGGTGCGTGGCGGGCACAATTCTGGAAAAGCCCTAGACCCCCTACCCGTGTCCCAGAAAGTTGGCGTTATTTCTTTTTTTTCCTTGTCGGCCTTCCCTCCTTGCTACGTCCATCCGCAGGTACCATCATTGGCCTCGCCCATCCGCAGGTAGTGTGGGCATACAGTCCATTTGGCCATCGATGCTGCAAAAGTCCCTGCGCCGTCGGCTCTATGGGGCCAGAATTTTCTTTCACGTGGCGAATGCCGCGGACCCATCTTTTGTGGTACTACTCTTATTTTTTGGTGAAAGTGCACTGTCGGGTCGCCGCCTAAGTCAAGAAGAATTCCTATTTCAGCTCCATTAAACGAGGGAGAACTCTTTGGCCGCCTACAATTTGACAAAGGGTTTGCATTTCTTTGTTTGGCATCAGATAGGAGCGAAAGACTATAGCATGAATAATTTCATAGCCTCGTCAGCTCAGATGAACTACAGGATCATCATCTGCCGTATGAAACCGATATGGGCTAGCCCACTCTTTCCACCAAACGGAGGCACGGACTCCTAGAGCAGTAATGACTACTTATTACAGTTTACCGGTTTCACATCCTCTCTATATTGCGAGTATGTGGAGAAGGTGATTGTCGTGAACGCCATCAGCAGCAGCCTCTAGACTGCCCACCTGCCTATCTTCATCTTGCAGCGATAAATCATCCATCCAGTCCACGACGAAATTGGCCTGCTGTACAAGTCAAAGCTGCAACACGGCTTTGACTGACAATGGGCCTCCTTCCAGCTACAAAGGCAGGCAATACTTAACGAAGGGTTATCGACATTGTACAAACAGCAAGCAAAAGAGCAGACCCCAGTGAAAGGACCGCATTC
>BFEA01000146.1:2254547-2269626 GCA_003427395.1 Chara braunii | reverse complement strand
TCGCCATAATAACAATATATAATAGATGATAAGAGGAGCGAGGCTCTGAGAAGCCTGCCTTATCACCATAATAATATATACTAGGCGATAAGAGGAGCGAGGCTCCGAGAAACCTGCCTTATCACCATCTGACCTGATCTAACGCAAGACAGTAGATAGGAGGAGCAAGGCCCCCGAGGCCTGCCCTATCTCAAACCGACGTCAGTGAAGATGAGTAGATCTCGAATGGTCTACCAGACTATTACTAATCTTCTTAATAGACAGGGAACGGTGAAAGCCCTAAAAAAAGATCACTCCATTATTAACAGACCACTTTCTGATTCTACTAAGGTCGAGGTAGAAGTAATGTGACCCCGTGTGACATGTCATGCTACCTTAACCTATCGATTGATGTCAATCTTATAATTCTACTCCATATAAGATGGATAATATTTCGTCTATGTATGTCTGAAGAGGGAAGTTTCGCGACGTTAGCTCTATACTTCTCTTCCTTCAGACGACTATCCCTAGAAACCGATCTGATAAGAGGTTAGAGAGGCTACCTAGAGGGAGTTATATCTATGTAGTATTATTCCGAGCGCTCGGTCCGGCACCGCACGTGGCAGCGCGGGACCCTCTCGGCCGCGTCACGCAGGAGTTGTACCAACCTTGTCGCGAACACACAAATGAAGCTTCCTTGGGCCGCTCCGGCCGAGTGCGCAAGCCATACCTCTCGCGAGCCCCTACGACAGGATAGGGCCTACGCGAGGCACAACTTACCTCCACCTTACGGGAGCTGTCACCTCCCTTCGGTGGGCGTATCCCCGTCGAGCTACCAGTCCACAGTACGAAAGCTACTCGGTTGCAATCGCAGAGGTGGACCAGCCGAGGGCGTTTCTCGTTCGCTGTAGCATAGGGGGTACGCGCGGTAATACGCCTGTCGGGCCCGCACGCGAGCCGACATCTTGGGGGGCTGAAGTCCCAAGCGCGGCTCGACGTCGGTCGACTAGGACACATTCCACACACCACGCGCACACTTACTTTACGACATAAAAAGAAAACACACACACACACGAAAACGACACAACACAAACACGTGACAACACTCCTAGCCCTTCAGTAACCAACCCATAACCTTCCGACGTGGAAATCGGATAGGCGTCTCGCACGAGTCTCAGTATAAAACCGCGCGGACGCAGGGCTAACTCATATTGACTCGCAATGCAAGCGTACGCAAGCAGTCGCAATGATGACGTTCTATATAGTACCCATACTCACGCGGTCCCCGTTAATCGCAGGGGTCGCATTCGACACTCAAGTGTCGGCTGATACGCGCCTTGAAGGTTAGTCTCTCGGCGCTGGACAACCGCCATGCGCGGTTGAAGACTACACCCTCTTCAGCACCCTGTGCAGAGGGGTTGAGTAGACAGCTTTAGGCTGTCGTGGCGGTCGAAACTCACTCCAACCCCCATTAGTTGATGGCCCTCCTAAAATGGAAAGGGGGTGGATAAGCCCAAACGATGCCTGCGCGGAGGAGGTCCGATATCCTACCTATAGGCTACCCGGCGTCCGGGATAATGCGGCCCGTACACGGACTCCCAAAGGCTGACCGGGACTAGTCCTCCGCCCACGTGCCGCTTCACGTTACCAAGACCACAAGTTTATTGGTCGTGACGCGCTCGTGGTCTCGCCGCCTGACCCATAACTCTTTTAGTGCGGGATGCGACGAGTGTCGCACGCGAGCCTAGTCTAAGATCGCGACGGCGCTGGACTTACACATACTATCTCGCTATGTAGTTATACACGAATAACCGCGATGACGGCGCATTATGTAGTGCCCACACCCAAACGGCCTACTCTGAGCCAAAGGGTCATCTTTCGACGCTCAGACGTGGGCTGAAGCGCGAGCCCATGGGGGTAACCCTTTAGCGCGTGCAAAACCGGCCAGAGGGCCTTTCTGTCTTCTGCACCCTGAGGTGTCCCAACGGGTGTGGGGCAAGACGGCCCCTAGGACAGGAGGGAACTTGGAGCGGTGGTGAGTTGTCTGGCGCATCACCAGCAACACGCTGACCCCTCCGCCCGGAACTTTATCGTTCCACCAAGATGAATCGCAACAAGGAAAATAAACAGGAATTGGCGAGGGATATCCCCTCCCTTCTATTCACCCCAACCTCCGACTGACCCTTAGTACGCAGGCACTTCAGGCCACGCTAGCTCCATACGTAGGTACACATGCACTGGCACATATATATATATATATATATATGCACAAGGGGAAATAATTATGTGACGATCACTTCTCACAGTCATAGTGGGTCTCCTCCTAGCCATACATATATATATGCGATCGCAGGGCAGCCCAATTAAAACCCCAAGTCTTTGAACATACCTGCAGCCACATCAAAAGTCAGACAAGAGTCCACGCACTACGCGAAGTCAACTCCAACCAGTTCCTATACTCATACCCCTCGCTTTAGCCATGCAAACCCCAACCTCCAGCCAACCAACCTCAATTAAAAACTCAGTACCTTTGTTAAATGGCCATTCATTAAAAGTCCGGGTGAAACCCTTAACAAACAGAAAGATCACCAAGGCTAAAGCCTTTTAGGTTGAGTATGGGGAGCGAGTAGGAATTGAGTCGTGAGCCAACGGGTCGGCAACCGAACTGTTATCAGTGATAACAGATGATGATTCTCGTAGGATCAAGCTGAAGCTAGCTCAAATCCTTAATCAAACGGTGAAGAGGTACTGTAACACATGAAAGGCCAATCCCCAAGCTAAAATCATAAGCGTATGGAGAATACAACTCCATAACACATTCTCCTCCAAGATCCTGCTGATTGACTAGGCCTGAATCTACCTCTAAGCCGTGCCCAAAGCAGAGGTAGACCCTATCATAATCTCCCCCATACAGAGTGGATCGCCAAAATCACCACCTGTCAAAATATAATCTATCTCTTTTAAACTAAGAAAATTTCGGCAACGCTTCCCGTAGGAAAAGTGCGTTTTCAGAATTTATATCATCCCAAATATGAGAACAGAAATAGTCTTTGACTTTCCAAAGTCCAATTTTGTCTAACTCCCTGAATTAGCAAAAATTTGGGCAGCACTCCCTTTAGAAAAGGAGACTTTCCAGATTTTTACTAAGCCATACATGAACCTTAGACAGGTTGAACTTTGAAAAGTCAAGAATTGACTAACTCCCCGGATTTGTAGAAATTTCGGCAGCGCTTCCCGTAGAGAAAGTGCCTTACCAAAATTTATACAAAGCCAAGTATAACAAAAGATCCCAGAAAATGCGAGAATCGATCTAAGTAAAAAAACTTAGCTGAGAAAAGTGCAGGAATTGACCTAACTCCTATCGCTCTAGCATGAGGCAAGCCTCTAAAGCAACTACCTGTCAACCTGACACTCAAATCAAGTAGTAGCCTCACTCAGCCTCATGTAGGCCAAACCACAAAGGTGAGTACTCTCGCCACCCCAAGTCAATCTTTGCAAACAATAGTTCGTAACTTCTCAATGCTTTATCCCGTTATACCCAACTTACATAGGGCATAAAGTCAAGCCGTCCAATCTTATGGAACTTGCCTGACTCAGCCATTAAGTATACACGAACAGGTGGCACAACTACTTCTCTCTTCTTTTTGGGCATACTACTAGACCGTTCATCTTATAGCAAGGCTTAGTCGCACAGAACTGTTTAATATCCAACTTATATATACCTCTCTGAGCTTGGTGTTCAAAAGTTGGGCATAGGACCGAGCCGTTCATCTTAGAACAAGGTCCGGCCTGCCCAGGGTTACCTTCAATTATACTCTTAATTATACTCTCCTCATTTTATGATAGGCTATAGCCAGTCCGTCTAATCTTATGGAACCCATCCCTGACTAGCCTGTTCATAAATAGGATAATATAAAATACAGCCAAAATTTAACCCTTTGGGTTTTAGCATGTGCGAGGCATTGGGCTAGACCGTCCAATCTTATGGAACTGGTCTGGTCCTCTGCCAGGTTCGTTTCTCTCTGACCCAACTGTGGTACAGCATGAGTCCAAGGCCGTCCAATCTTATAGACATGCCCTGCCCTCAACAAGAATTATCCCCTCAGAATAAAACAAGAGGGGGGCTTAGGCCGTCCAATCTTATGAACTTGCTCAGACCTCCTTTATCAGAAACAAAAGAAACAGAACAAACCCCAATCAAACATGGCAACCAAAGCCTCCAATCTTATGGTACAAGTTTGGCCCCCGAAAAGTCAGCCACAATCAGACCCTCACAATTCAGAGCAATCAGACCGTCCAATCTTATGGAACTGGTCCGACTCTCCATGCAATTCAAAAATAAAACACAGCGGTCAGACCGTCCAATCTTATGGAACTGGTCTGACCCCACAGGACCCACTCACGCTTAGGCAAAACCACCTTTCACCCACCCTTCCCCTAGATGCAACCCCTTTTGTTCGCAATCTGCCTTCAGACAATCAACAAAACTAAAACCGAGATTGCAAAGGCATTCCTTTACTTAGTCTAACTTATGTCCTGCCAGTCAAACTTAAGTCAAAATAGGGGTGCACGCAGCATACTCAGTCAAACATAGCAAGATGTACAGATAGGGGATATATCAGGGTATATAAAGGGGAAGGAATGGTTGCCTCTCAATTCCCTGCCTCCAGAGCCTCGCCTAGGCTCCGGCAGAGCTCCCGCAATCGGTGGGGCAACCTCCCACAAAGGCCTTGGCGCGGTTTACAGGTTGCAATCCCACCTGCCGCCTTCCTCTCAGAACCAACAGACTAGACTTAGAGGAAGAAGGGCAAAAGTAGATAGCTTTGAGACTCTCAGATCCAAGAGAGGTGCACTCAGACTCGCAGGAGAGGGCCTTGATACCTTCGATCGCCTGAGGGCCCCGCAATGATGGCCAAGCGTAACAGCTCGGTCACAGCGCAGTCAACCCGCCGAAGTAGAACCCCTGACAGCCCTCCAGATCGCAACAATAACCCCTCTTACTCGTCCTCCTTGACCACCCCTCTAAGCCCCAACACCTCTCCAAGTCACTTCGCGCGGCCGCACAAGAACCTGGAACAGTTACCAACAACACCCGTTCACCACGGTTAGCAGCGATGTGCAGTGTTCTGCCGCAGCCAGTAGTCTGTTACCCGTAGTCCGTAACCTGGTCTTCAATCCGCCCCACAAGGACTGCTGCTAGCCGATTGCTCAATCAGCCGCAGACAGCTTGCTTCTCTGCGAGTTCACCAGCCAACGGATTGGCCTGCAGCCTGCACTCCTTGCTCCACCAGCTGATCCCCACACCCGCCAGCAGGCGGCTCTCTTCCCCTTACTCCCACAGCTCTCGAGCCCTGCCCGTTCGCCCGCTGTCGTCGCTCAGTCCTCAATGGCTGGCAGACAGTGGCATCCCTCCCTGCTCGGTGCTCAGGGACGTGACCTCTCTCTCTCTCTCTCTCTTACCTGTGCCACACTCCAATTCACCCGTCTGCTCGCTGCCTCCCCACTACTTCTCTCTTGAAGTCGAATGGATCGACTGGCCAGGCCAGGCCAGATGCATTGTACCCAAGACGCAAAACTCGGTGCGGCTCCTACTCACACACGCAGACCAACGAGTATATCCCAAAACCTCCCGCGGCTAACTCCCTATTACTGCTCGATGGAAACGAACAAAATCGAATGATCTTCTCCGTTGGGTCACGGAAAGTTACACTGTTAAATTTAAAATTCTGCTTCCTCACCCACTCCCCTTGTTTCCAACCTCACCGCTGTCTTCGTGGCCTCCCGTTGTTCGCTTTAGTAAGGATTGAATGAACCCACCACTAGAACGTGGGCGGATACACCCTCCCGCTAAAACGCTCTCCTTCCTCACCCAGCCTCCGCGCAACGCCCCGCCATCTACACCGCTCCAACTCCTAATCTGCCTTCGCCCCCATACTCGCCTCACCCCAAAGCCTTGGTATAGGGTTTTCTCACGTCAGAATCGGCCAGACAGCGACCGAAATCCCGTCATTCCCACCTTCCTCTGCCATAGCTCGACGCCCCCCCCTTTCTCTTCTTTCGCCTAACCGCTAATTCTAACATTGAATCTAACCCGGCTATCACACTCGCATGCCCACAAATCCCCCAAACAGCCACTTTCCCAGCTTGATTCCGTCACGGATCGACCGGGCTGAGCTCTCCCAACTGCGCCCTACTCCCTCCTCCCGTAACTCCGCATTCACTAGATCGCGACCCCCATCCGAGTTCGTCCACTGCCTCTCTCCGTCCCAGTTGGCTCCCTTGGTGTCGTCATCCGCTACGCTCCCCCGCTGCCTCCTTACTGTCTCATCCCCCGTTCATCCGCGGCCCGGCTACCTCGCTCCGCCGCTCGTCACCCCTTTCCTTCACCTCCGAATATACCCGACACGATTCGCCGTTCGTGTTCATCCCCGTTCCTTACTGTGTTGCCGCCAACAAAAACCCGACACCGCGCTGCGTGGCACCGCCCGATTCCCGCACACACAAAAAAAACTCCCAACCACCGAAGCTGCCCTTACTTATGCGGCCCGCCCGCCCGCCCGGGCCACACTTCCTTCCCCGGCGTTGCCAGATCTCCCACCAACACCCCAGTGATACGGCCGGGGCGATGCCCCGTAGCGGTAGTAAAAGCCGCCCGGCCTCCTCGATCTCGGCCTACTAGTGGGTAGGGGGTGGGGCAGACACCGTCCCCCCCCTTTTTGCACGCACCTTTCCCCATCTACGTCCGGGTTCGTCAGGAGTCGGGCCGACCTTCTCTGTATCATTCTGATTCTAACGTATGTCGCGACGGACCCGACCGCGGTAATGCACCCCGGCGTTCCCAAAGGTCGTTTCGCCTCCCTAACCCCCGCTCCGTCGGCATGAGAGGGTGTGGCCCCTGCCCCTTTTGCTTTCCACCTTTATCTGGCCCCATTGGCGCCCGGGTTCACCCTCCGGCCTCCCACACCGCTCCATGTAACGGCATCCGCCATTCCGACAGCCCTCAGCCGCGGTCCCGCCCCCACTCCGATCTACACATATCCTCTGCTTACGGGGCCGTGCTAACACTCCCCTGTGGCTCACCAGGGTCTGAACTACCAGCCGCGGTATCACGCCCTAAGCCCAAAATAGGCCCACAAATAAAAAGGAAAGACAAAAATAAAACAAAATATCTTAAACAAAACCCCCACTAACAAAACCAGAGGGGGATAGCCCGGCCGGGCCCTCAACCCCTCGGTTTCCTCCACCGCCACAGCTGCTGCGTTGACGTCCGCTGGCCTCGATCCTTGAATCCCAGTAGTAGTAGTCCGCCACCGTAACCTATAGGGCTATGCCCCAGCCTGGCGCCATGAAGCGCGAACTTGGATATGAAGTGATACCACGCCGTGCCTAGGCCTGGAAACAGCAGCCTGGGCCTTCCTCTCCTAGCCGCGGCCGGCGTGCCAACGCCAGGCACCCACGCCGGCTTACTTGGACCCCGCTGTGGCCGCCCCGTATGCCTACCGGCGTGCCAGTCCTACCATCGGTCGCGCACGCCAACAAAACCGAGTCTTCACCCCCTAAACAACCCGTAGCGCGGTCCAGGTCGGTCGACTAGACCGGCCGCTCACTCAATCAGAAAAATCACACGCGCGCCTTAAAACTGCGTGCCCACATACCCCCTTACTTAGTCGGGATGGACCCCGAACGAGGTCGTGCCTCGCACGACTTACTTCAACTAAACCCATTTTTTCTGTCGATTGCGAAAACCAGGGCGGATACCCTTGTAAGGGTATTCGCGCCGACAGCCTACCGGACTATATTAAGCGACGTCCCCGTCGCTACGCCAAATCAAAAGGCTACAAACTCATTCACACTCCAAATGCTGATGAGAGCGGAACCAGTTTCGATTAGCCGACAGACTCAGGGTTGAGGCCTCCAACACTCCATGCCTACATAACTATATGCTATCAGGGTTTCAACTTGGGTTTCCATTGTCCTGACACTAGGACGCAGGTGTACTACGCATCAATATTATAGCATAAGTCCCAAAGGCCACCTCAAACCGTCCTTTCCCCTTCGTCCTAGACAAACGCCGGCTTTTCGTTGGGTGTCCCAGTTAGACTCTCTCTCGCAAGCAGAGTCATACGGGGACGCGGGCCTTAGACGAGACCTCAGAAGGCATTCTCGCCTCCCTCGCGAAAATCCTCACAATCAACATATATATATATATATATATATATATATATATATATATATATATATATATATATATATATCCTCTCAGCTCTTCCTGCCGTCTAGTACAGAAATGCTAGGTCCCCATCCTGGCCCACCATAGTCTGGTTGATCGAGCCAGATCTACGGCCTACCGCATTGTTATCTTAGCGGCAGTCCCTTCATTGGTTATGCAACGATAGGTTTTCTCCTGATAGGCATTCAATCAGGGCGCCCAAACGACTCGACTCGTATCCCCCGCCATTCCACCAGAGTAATCTCCTTGGGGCGTGCATAACCTCTTAAACTCTTACTCTGCTGGTAGACGTGGGCCCGCAGCCATGTTGTGCTGGCCTGCAGCCATCCAATAGGGGTTGCGCCCTAGGGGTGGTAACCTTTACCGTTTAGCTTGGTATTCCCTAGTATGCCTTAGGATTAGCACAGGTGTCTAGGCGGTACGTCGCAAAACAACTCACAGGGCCACTGTGGGACAACGCAGGGATCGGCCCTACTTTTAAGGGTATTTACCAACCCCCTATGGGACAACATAGCGGGCACGGCCCCTTCTCACAATCACAAACAATTTCACCGCTAGGCTCAGACGAGGCTGTGGCCTACTGACTTGATCAGAGACAGCAAACCATACATCCCACGACATCTTTATGCACTGACTTGCGACCTTCTCAGTTCCATTAATGATCCCAACTCGTAACCCTGGTTCCTCTTGTCATACTTTATCATTCAAACATTGCTTACCATGTCCTTAAATCTATCACCCATTTTTCACATGAAGGGGGTCTCTCTCAACAGGTCTCCCAGCCACCCCTCTCTTTACAGGATGGACTATCACGCGACCTGGGTTACACTGCTGTCAATTAACAACATCCCCACCTTCCATAATCCGAGGGGGTCTCAATTATAGAACAATTCAATTGAGGGGCCTTCTTATGGGCCGTCTCCCCAACTTAAACGCCAAACAACTCAAACTAAGGGGCCAACTTATGGGTCCCCTTCACAACTCAACCATAAACATTCAGCATGGTAAGCATCCGAGCCTTATAGGCTCGCAAGACCCCTCCGGGTCCTCATACATCTGTCACAAAAATGACCGCGCTGCCTCCTCTTATACCTGACCGTTCCGCCCGCCCATGGGCAGGCCGCACGAGTATACCGAAGAGTAGACGGCAATCACAATCACACAACACACATACATGAGATGTATCCCACACATCTCTCACATAAAGCCCTCATTCATTAGGATAAAACCATACGAGTGAGAGTGATTGTGATTGTCACGAGTGAGAGTGATTGTGATCGTCACAAGAATAAGTCTCACAGAGTCTGGAATCAAAGATATACTCGGAAGCAAAATATATCCCTCAAGTCTCAATACGACACTCAACTCAAACTCTCAACACACAATTCGTAGGGTGTATTTGGGAACAAAATGCCTGCCCTGAAAACACTCAAATACTCACCCCACTGTCTCACTCTGCAGGATAAACTCACGTCCCAAGTGTCATGGACTCTCAGAACCTACTCAAAGATACAAGTAAGAGTATCCGAATCACCCAATTGAAATGCAAGTCACGTATATCRTAGATATTATACAACTAAGTCTCATCCCCTAGACCGTATCACACATAAAGCTCAAGCYGATCACACACCGCCACTTATGTATATACAACTAGACGGGACTCGCCTGACTAACTCAGAGTATGTACACCCCTATCACGGCCTYTGCGTASAGAGGARCTCTAATCCTATTGTCATATAGACGGACCAGCCCCTACTCACTCATAGCCTCCTGGTTTTGTCTATATAACTGTGCCCTACCCCCATCTGGAGCCCGCTCTACCACTCGCCCTTGCCTGTCGTACATTCTTCCACCACTCTCTGTTACTCTCCCAGCCGCCTTRTCCTTAAGGAACTTCTGGYAYTCAARARCTCTATGTACRYCGTCCTTGCAGAAGAAGCACTGATCGTCTCATCTCCCTCGACACCTCCTCTTCTTCTTCCGGGACCCAGGCAACGGCGGTGTCTCGCTAGTTTCCCTGCTCATCTCATGGCTCTGGGGCATACTCCATGACTCTGCCGGCCCCGCCTCCATCATCTGGGTACTCGGCCCTGCTAGCGCCTCACCTCCCTCGGGCCGGTACGCTGGAGTGTCCAATCTCAGTGGCCTACCCTCGCGGACTCCTCCCATCGCAACCGCCTCCTCGTCCCTATGCCGGTCAGAGGGTTGGGGAGTCACGACAGTCGCTGGCTCGCTCATAACTTCCTGCTGCTGCTCTGAGATGTGCTCTCCTGAGTCAGCTCCAGTAGCCCAAGAGCCTAACTGCGTCCTCAGCTCCCCTATCTCTGTCACACGCTCTGGGGTCTTCTGTCTCTGATGCTCTCCTGACGGCATGTCCAACTCCATAGCTGCCACTAACTCATCCAGTCGAGACGCCTCTCCCCCCATTGCCTCCGGCTCAGTGGATGCTGCTAYTCCCGTAAGGRCACYCSCCTGCACCTCCAAAAGGATCGTAGGGGACTCCTYTGTGKGGCCCCCTTCCTCCACWGGAGGTTGGGGTCCCTGCGCTGGCTCGCCCTCAGGGATCTCAATCGTTATAGGGGTGGCCTGCTRCGAGGCCAAMTYCGYGGGAGTCCTGAAGYTGAACCTCCTCTCCTTGGMCTCCC
Source organism: Chara braunii (assembly GCA_003427395.1). Classification (NCBI taxonomy): domain Eukaryota; kingdom Viridiplantae; phylum Streptophyta; class Charophyceae; order Charales; family Characeae; genus Chara; species Chara braunii. The sequence goes on along the minus strand of BFEA01000146.1, from coordinate 2,258,772 downwards.
GCCTCGCTGCCGCCTCTGCTSGGTCCAGGAATACCTTCCCCATTCCCTCTTGCTGTGGCRTCTCCGTCGTTCCTTYCTGGCCAAAGAGCCCCTGTAYCTTCTTCCCCTGGATACCATATCGACTCTGCTCCGTCCAGTCGACCACCTTAGTGGYCGAGAGCCTTTCTAYTATCGCCGYYATGTCCTGAAGCCTCTTCTCCCACTCCGCCTCCTTGGCTTCCATGCGGGTCCTCCACGCCTGGTTTTCTGCCCTCTCTTCCGCCAACTAGGAGGACAACTGTCCCACCTTTAACCTCGAGGCCGCCAACTCATCGCTGAGCATGGAGTACTGCTGGAAGGACGAGATTGCCACCTCACCTATCCTCCTGTCTGTACGCTCCATCTCCATCCTAGCGGCTGAAAATCCCATGTCTTCTGTCTCTCGTGCCTCGTCCAATCTTGCACTCCCCTGTCCTACCTCTCGCGACCTCAGGCGAGMCGCATCCCTCTCGCTCTCATAGCTGGCCCAAGCCTCACTAATCCTCTGCTCGCTCGTCGGAGGGTCAATTGGCGGCTTTGGCGCTTCTCCTGCGGCCTCCATCCTAAGCTTTTCCTGGTATAGCTCTTCGAGGCGTACCTGCACCCTTGCGCGCTTCTCTTCTTTCGTCTCCCCCGGTGGCCTCCGTGTCCTTGCCTCGTGACCCTCTCGCAATATATCTCCCTCACTTGTCCCCTCCTCTGCGGGTGGCGGCCCTGGCGGAGGCTCCCCGGATGTCGGCACCTCCACATCCATGCGTGCACCTGTAAACTCAGTTAGTTGCGGCGCCACAGTAGTAGGTGTCCTCGCCCTCTCGCCCCCCTCTGGCTCCTCCTGCGTCGGGGGTGGCGTAGTAGCTTCCGGTGGGGGCCCCAACATCTCCTCACTGTCCGGCTCAGGAATTCCTTCAAGCCAATATTGCCGCGCCTATTCTGGAATCGGGGTAGGAGGAGGGGTATCATCCCCAACAGTGATAACCCCCCGAGTCTGCGGCTCCTCGGGTTCGCGAGACCCCGCCTCAGGCCCCGGCTCAGGTGGCTCCTCCTCTGGCTCATCCTCCACTGGCTCATACCGTGCCGGTCCGCTCTGGTCCGCTCCCATCTGTGACGCCCCCCACTGGGACGCATCGAGATGAGCCTCCAACCTGTCGAACGGCGTCCTCAACGGCACCGCCCCTCCCCCCTCTGGTAACGTTGGCGACGGACCCCGTAGATCACTGCCCGTGATTCGACGAAACTCCACCTGCTCGAGCCCATAGGTAGGGGGTAGCTCCGCCGCCTGAGCTGGCCCCGCGGCCTGAACTGGCCCTCTGCTGGCCCCTCTCGCTGTGCCGGCCCGCGGCCTGAACTGGCCCTCTGCTGGCCCCTCTCGCTGTGCCAAGGCCTTTCGGCCTCCTCTGGGCGTAGTGGTCCCTCTCGCCTCTGGGCCCTGCGGCCTCTTACTCCTTTGTCGTCTCTCCACCCTGGGCTCCGACCTCTCGGGCTCCAGTCGTCGAAATGCCTGTCTGAACTGGGCCTGGCAGTCCTCCCAGTCGTGTGTCCTGTCCCGGATCTGCCTCGCCAACGACCTCTCCGCCCTCCGTGTCCAGAGGGGCAGCATCTGCATCCACTCCTCCTGCCCAGTCCCCTGGTCGCGCATATACTGCTCATAGGCCGGAATGAACTCCTCCGCATTGCCTTCCTCCAATCGAATAGGCAATCCATCCGGTCCCATCGGCGAAGCCCTCAGCATCTGAATCCTTGCCTCCACATCCTGCTATGTCAACGCCTCCTCTCGAATGTGCGCAATAGGCTCCTCGAAGCGCCCAACTCCCCTCAGGTGCCATATCCTCTCCAAGGTAGACCAGCCCTCCCGTGTCGCATGTGCCTGGTAGGAGTCCAGAAAAAACTATATGTTACCGTCGTCGAAAGTAGGCGTAGACTCCCTCCCAGCCGGTCTGCGCGAGTCATCCCCTCCTGATGCTCCCTGAGGCCCCTATCGTGGCCGCGTGCCCCTCCCGCCCCTCTGCATGGCCGTCTTCGAAAAGTCAGACATGCACAACAGGTGAGAGAAAGCAAGCAGGCACACAACAAGGTTAGTCCTCGGTTCATCAAGTTTTTATAACAATACACATGCCTTTTCCTACTCCCTCACCTGTCCTGACCATAACATGCGATACCTCAAGGACCAGTCTACTCTGAGAAAGGTAGAATTCTTTACTTGTTCCCTGGCCACGAACTTCTTCAGTCTGGTTCCTGATACTCGATCCTGCCAACCTGTCCCGTCCAGCTCCTCGATCTGATAGGCCCCAAATTCGCCGCATCGCAATATTCTATAGGGGTCCAACCATCTCTTGTCAAGCTTCCTCGACCATTGCTTTTCCAAAGAGGAGTCGTATAATAATACGACATCCCCTACTGCCAATGACTCCTTTCTTACTCGTGCCATCTGGTCCCACCTCATCTTATCTTGCATACGACTCCTCTCCACCTGACCAGCGGCTTCTCGCAATCTTTCTTCGGCCGCCCCCACTTGCCGTGCACGAATATCGAGCAGTTCTTCGAAAGACAGGTTTACCTCCAAGTCCTGGCGCCTCCACGTCTTCATAAAGCTTTCTATGGGAAAGGTGGCATGACTCCCGTACCATAGCGTGGTTGGCGTGTACTTGGTAGTCCTCTTTACAGTATCATTCTCCATGAAGAACGCTGCCCGTAGGAACTTCGGCCACTGACCAGGTTTGCCCTCTGTCCACTTAGCCAGGAGATTCGTGATGGTACTGTGGCCCCTCTTCACAGGAACGTTCACTTGAGGGTGTGCGGCCGTAGTATAGTTGTCCACTACGCCGTACCCTACAAGCAATGTCCTCACCTCATTGCAGGTAAACTCTGATCCTCGATCCATCACGAACTCCCTGACAAAAGGGTATCGCAGGTAATACTCCTCGATCCAGTTCGCCAAAACCGGGTCAGTCTTCGTCCGGATAGCTCGTCCGTCCACAAATCCAGTAAGGTTATCCCGTGCATCGAAGATGTAGTTACACCCATTCTCCCCTGCTGGCATGAATAACAGGTCCAGGTGTACGACCGCACCCACTTCCCTTTCTAACCTTGGGTGTAGGGGTTCTCCAGGCCTTTGCGCTGACCTCTCTTGGCAAGGTATACAGGACCGACAGTATTTGATAACCATCGTCAACATCCCGTCCCAATGGTAGAGCTCGCTTATTTTCGCGCATGTGGCACCCACTCCTCTGTGCCCCCCTGCTATACCATTGTGTAAGGCCGCTATGATATCAATTTGCCGGTTTCTCCCACATACAATCCTCTTGGGGTTCCCGACCTGCCACTTTATAAACAAGTGGCCGTCTCTTACCACATAGAGGTGCCTCATCTTCTGTGCGTTGGCACTCACATCTCTATCCCTCATCTCACATGATAGGAGAAACCCCAATTCCCGGTAGATCCCATCGTACTCCTCCGCCCGAAACGCCTCCTTGATTTCTCCTCCCTCGAATTCGTCGTCCCGGCTTTCAGGAACCAGAATCTCATTCTCCTCGTGACTAAATGAGCCCTTTCGGTCGAAGTCTCCTTGCAGGAGTGTATTGGTGAGCAGGTACATCCCTCCCATTAGCTGCTCATGCTCCTCTACCTGAGTGAGGCCCTCCTCCATTGTCCTTACTTCCTCCACCAGACTATGCGTACCTGCCAACGMCAACTTCATCATCCAACCAACATCCTTACTTCCCCACGGATCCTCCTCCTGAAAGGGCTTGAGGACTAACTCTCCCTTCTGCTCGTACCCCTTTGGTGCCAGCCATATGGGGTGGCTGACACAACTGGGCACTCGCAGGGACCATTCGTTTATGTGCAGGCGGACGTCCTCCTCTTGGTCCAAAAACCCATCAACTGGCGGTGTGTCTTCTATCGATTCTTCGTCCGATCCGTCCCAGTTGATGCGGCTTAACCCATCTGCCCTGTTCTTGTTCCCTGAGATCCTTTCCAGCTCGAAATTAAACATCCAAATGTAGGTCAACCATCTTGCGACGGTTGGGTCAGATGGAGTATAATTCTTCAGGGAACATGCCAGTGCAGTAGGGTCCACTCTCAAGATGAGCCTCCTGCCAAAAACATAGTTCCGGAAGGTCCTTAGGCAATGGAGTACCGCCAGCGTCTCCTTCTTGAACTGAGAGTAGTTCCTCTCAGTTGTATTGAGGGTACGACTTTCGAATCTTAG
>BFEA01000146.1:2227954-2254157 GCA_003427395.1 Chara braunii | reverse complement strand
CCCAGACCCATTCTTGATCCTGGCGCACCAACTTCCTTAAATGCTCCGTCTTCGTGGCAAAGTCCTTCACGAAGCTCCTCCAAAATCCGCACGTCTCAAGGAAGCTCCTCACATCCGTTATCGAGCGGAAGGGCACCGGTCACTCAAGGATCTTGTCTGTCTTCTTTACATCAGGCCTTCGCCCACTCTCATTACAGACAAAGCCTAGAATCGTGGCCTCCCTCATACAATGCTTCGACTTGGGGCCGCTCGCCGTCAGGTTATGTTCCTCCAATAACCCCAGAACCTGATCAATGTCTTGGACATGCTTCCAGACAAAGTGCCGCACACCGGGCATCACTTCGTCTTCCTCCTTTTCCTTCGGACCCTTGACCGCCAGGTCATCAATATAGGGCTGAGTGATGTGCGGGTTGACCGTCTGCATGACTCTGATCATATGCCTTTGCACGATCGCCACTGCATTCGTCCAACCTTGGGGCGCCACGTTCATATGAATCAACCCTCTGGGAGTGTGCATTGTCGTTACGGGCATGTCTGGCGGGTATACGGAGAATTGGTCATACCCCGAGTAGAGGTCTATAAGCGAGATTATAGGCCTCCCTGCGCACGATTCTGACAATGCGTCCGCATTCGGCAATCCTCCCGCGTCGCGCACTGGCACCGCATTTAGCCGCTGCAAGTCCTGCACCTACCTTAGCGTCTCATTCGGTTTAATAAAACAAAACCAAGGCGACGCGTACGGCCCATTGGAATAGTCGGCCACGTGCGTCCGCATCTTGCCGTCCAGGTAGTCCACCACCATCTTTTCCTCATCCGGATTGGGGTACCACGCGCCCCTTAGATTCCATGGCTCGTGTGGGACCGTGTGGATCCTGATCATCGAGACCTTGTCCACATCCAGCCTCCCACGCTCGTCGTCGTTGAATGCATACGCGCGGTGCTTTTTCTTCATCAGCCCCACCATCAACACTCTTTCCTGGGGCGACAGGAAGTCGGGCTCTCCGATTATCAGCTTTCCCTCATTCTCATCATTGATACGGCACGGCCCGGCCAACGCGTGCTCCCGCATACGCCGTATCAACCCTCGCTCCCGCTCGTAGTAGGCTTCCTCATCTTCTGTGACGAGCACGGGAACTGGGCGGCACTTCTTATCTATGGTCGTGTACCGCCTTTGGGAACCCTGCTTAAGCCCTCCCCTAAAAAAGGCCGACTTGTCGTTCGGGCCTGGGCCATCGCAGGGCCTCCCCTCCCTCCCGAAAACCAATACACCAACTCCACCTCCCCCACCTGAGGGTTCTCCAAAACCTGTTCCCTCAAAGCCTTAATGGCCTCCGGATCCGCCATGTCGTGAGTTGATATCACCTCCATGGCCTTATTCACATCTGTGAGGCTCAATGTCAGCACCTCAGTCCTATCTTCCTCCTCGGGCACTTCCCAAAGCCGTCTCCGCTCGTTCTCTGATTCCTCACAGGTGAACGAGCCTAGATTAGGCCTATTCCTCCCGCTCCCCGGCCCCGTGTTCCGGCAGGCGATAACTTCATAATTCCCACACGTCGGGTCGCACAGGAGCAGGACCATTGTTCCGTTGTGCTTGTTGAAGATCAACATTTTCGTCCGACACAAGAACGACCTCCCCAGGAGGATGGGGTGATCGACATCGGGCATAACGAAAAAGCAAGTTCTGGCTCGCACCTTCCCAATCTCTATAATCACATTTGACGCTGTGCCGCAAAAGGCGGCCTTGCAGTTAGCGCCATGTAGCATGCCATGGTCCGAGCAGTCACTCTCCATGCCTATCATCACCGCCTCCTTCTCCCTAATGATATTCATTTTTGCGCCCGTGTCCACCATCCCAGTGCACTTCTGGTTCCTTATCACCAAATCCACCTGCCCGCACACCACACATTTCCAATCCATCCTTGTCCCTGCCTCAGTCCATTCCACCTCTCTGGGCAGGACCGTACTCAGATGGACATTTGGCACCAGCCTTCACGACAGTCGTCCCTTCAACTCACCACAGAGCCTTGGCGCCGACGCCAGGATGTCCTTTAGGTTTATCAAGTCATTATGGCCTTCCAGGAGTTTGTCACCATCCGCTCCACGTCAAAGCCTTCCTCCATTCGGACCGCGTACTTCTTCCTCTTAGGCACGCTGTCAGGCAGGCTTGGCTCGGCCTCTTTTTGGCCCTCATCTCCGCTCGTTGATCCTCCTCTTGTCGGAGCCTCTCATCCTCCTTATCGTCATCCTCTTCCTCTTCCTCCGGGACTTCGACCACCTCCTTCCTGCGCCCTGGCTCAAGCTCCCCTCGAGGAGGTGCCTGACTGGGTGCCTGCTTGGGTGCCTGACTGGGCTCTTGGCTAGGCCCGGCCTTATTTTAACTTCTAGTCCGAGACGCCTGTGGCACCCTCCCATGCGACGTAGGGGGTCTATAGGCCATACCTGACCTAGGGCCCGTCCCTACGGTCGTCATCCTTGGGTACCCCTGTTGTCCTGGCGAAGGCTCAGGTCCGGAGTCGTAGAGGAAGACCTCAGGCAGATTGGCCTCCCACTCTCGGGCTTCTTCACACAAGGCCTGCAACTTCCGCTGGTACCTTCCCACCTTTTCCAGCAGATCTTCCATCCTCCCCAGGAGGATTATGGCCGGCTCTCCTTCACCTTCTTGCCCCTCGTCATCCGATTCGACGACTATTGGCTCCTCCCTTAAAGTCCCCGCCTTTAGTCGTTGAGTGACCCCCTCACTATCCCCTACAATCTCCTCGACTCTTACAGTCGGCCCTTCCTTCTCCTGCCATATCCTAAACATTGCCGGGGGTGCTGTGGGTCCCGCTGCTGCTCGCCGGAGAGCCTCTTGCCTGATTCCTTCCGGGGTCCTGGGGTCGATATGCTCACCCCACTTGTCATATATATCCCCGTCCATACAGGAGGAGATTAACCCTGACAACTCATCCTCCCGCCACCGCTCACAGAACCGCACAGTGTGGCCTACATCGCCACAATGCCAACAGGTGGCATTTCGCCAATCAAAGCGGGGCCTTCCATACCCTTGGCCCCCTTCCTGGCCGCCCCGACCACCTTGGTTCTGGCCCCTTTAACCATTCCAACCACCCCCACGACCCCCACCATTTCCTCCCCGGCCTCGGCCTCCACCCCCTCGACCCCCTTGACCTCGGCCTCCATTGCCTTGTCCGCCTTGTCCTTGGTTTCCTCCACCGGCCACGCTAACCTGCGAGGCCTGTTGGGATAGAGTGGTTGGGCCACAAATTGACCCTGAGCCGCAGGGTAGCTCGGGGGCCCCATACTTGCCGCTGGGCCCGCATAAGGGATCATTTGCCCGGGTTGAGTCTGACTACCCCCGCACGAGGCGCAGTGATTACAACTGGCCAGGACGTAGGCTGACAATGCGACACCCAATGCCCACAAGCCGGCGGCGGCCCCATACATGACGGCCCGGCCGTCGCTGACATTGTCGTGGCAGCAGGCGGCGGCGCAGCAATTGCTTGCGGGACCTGCCCTTTTCCGGATCCTTGACCCCCCACTTGTAAATTCCGCTGCTTCCTCTGGGCCTTGGTTAGGATCTGGGAGCCCGTCTCTTCTCCGCCATAGTCCTCGCGCCTAGCCTCCTCTTCCACTGCCCCYGACGCCCGGCCTTGGGCCACGGTCACTCCCCTCTTTTGCACTTCCGCCTCATTATCATACCCCAGCGCTGCCAATACGTCCGTGACGATCCTCTTCACCCTTGGGGTCCCGGACGCGGTGGCGTCTCTTTCCTTTCTCTTGCGCCTTTGCAGTCGCACCTGGTGCTGCTCCACCTGGTCCAGGCTCCCCTCTTCCACCCCTTTGTCGATAGTGGCCCAAGTGAGTTTCTCACTTCCCCCTCCGTGACCCGTCAGCTCCGAGGCCTCCGAGCCAGTAAGCAGACCCAAGAATATGGCACACTGCGTTTCTTCGGAGATCCCGTGCACCTTCCGCGCCTTCCTTTTAAACTCATGCATAAACGCCCCAATCGTGGAGAAATCATCCTTGTTCATGGCCTCCAAATCCGCCATGGTTAGCAAGCCATCCCCCAACCTGTACTTTCTCTGCATCATGTCCCTGAACCTCGCCCAACTACCATTGGCGGCATCCACGACCTTGCCCACTTCCTGATGGTGGCTATGAAGGACATATCTTAGGACTCGTTGGAGCTTAATCTCGTCCGACAACCCCACCAGTGCTTGCTCCGTCAGGTCCAGCCAGTCGGACACCCGTTCCCTCTTGAAGTGGAAAGTATCAACCTTCGGGACATTGCTCAGTGCTCTCTCGCGCTTATCCAGGGCATCGATGAGGTCGTCGAGTGTTACAAGCTTCCTCCCGCCATCCGCCATTTCCTCAGACATTTTGATTAACTGCCTTCGCCTCTTATCCCCCTGTTATAAGAAGCGATAGGACGAAAGGTTCCACTCAGCAGTCCATCCCTTCACGATCCTATAGGACCGACCCTCTAAGCACCCAACGCTCTGGACCTGACAGACACCTCTCTCTCTACTTCCTACTTCCCCTGGGTTTACCTAAGTAGGACCCATTCTCATCACAGAATTCGCTCACATACTCACCTCGTTCGTGCCACCATGTCAGTTTGAGCGTGTTCCAGCCGAATCATTGGGCTGGGGCAGCTAGAGTGCGGGTCTGGCAGCGGGATGGCGATCAGTTAAAGCTTGGTAGGAGTTGTTCGGCCAAACAATCGTTGCCTACCCCGCTTGCAGTGTGGTCAGCCAAGCCGCACTGCCAGTGTCACCAAATAGGAAAGGGAAGCAGGCTGCGAAGTAGCAGCCTTCTGTGTTGCCCTTTTGCTGTGGGCTCGACAATTTTTGCCTCGACTGCAGTCCTACAGCAGCGGTTGCTGAGACTACCACGGTCTACTGCGCTGCCTTGCGTACAGTTGTTCGGTGTCGGGTGACTGCAGTTGGACCGCGGGGAGTGAAGGTGTGTTGTAGGGGGAGCGATCGGGTTACAAAAGGAGATAGTGTCGCGAACTCGAAGGTCATCAGGAGGGGTTGTATCGACAGTTTGGCATCGGTTTGACCAAGCTACTACGTTTCGGTCGCCATTGCGGGGCCCTCAGGTGCTAAAGATTCAAAGGTCCTCTCCCGCGAGTTTGAGAGCACCCCTCTTGTATCCGAGAGTCTTAAACTTTCTTCCTTCTGCCCTTCTAACTCCCAGTCTAGTTTGTTGGTTACGAGAGGAAGACGGCAGGCGGGATTGCAACCCGTAGGTCCGCGTTAAGACTCTGTGGGGAGTTAGCCCACCAATTGCGGGAGCTCATCCGGAACTCAGGAGGAGTTCTAGAGGCAAGGAACTCAGAGGTAATCATTGCTTCCTCTTTATTAACCCAGTTATAACCCGTACTTGTACGTCTTGCTATGTTTGACTGAGTATACCGTATGCCCCTACCTTTGACTTCGGTTTGACTTTCATGACATAACCCAGACTAAGTAAAGGAATGCATGCGCAATCTCGGTTTCAATTTTGTTGATTGTTTGAAAGCAGATTGTGAGAAAAAGGGTTGCATAAGGGGGAAGGTTGAGAGGAAGGCAGTTTTGTTTGTGCTTGAACAGGTCTTATAGCATCAGGCATTATTTCTAAGATAAATGGTCCGACTGTTGTGTTTTGTTCTGTTTTCTGAAGAACCAAGCATTGTTTTTAATATGAATGGCTTGGTTGCTATGTTTATTTAATTTAACCAGGCATTGTTTCTAAGATGAATGGTCTGGTTGTTGTTTCTACGGGGTATTGATTGTGCAAATCTTGAGGACCAAACATTGTTTTTAAGATGAATGGTCTAGGCGCTGTTTATGTTGGGTGGTTTCTAAACAGTCTCTGGTTGTTGACCCAGGGTACTCTGTTTTTGTTTGGTGCGGAGAAAAGAGGGTTAAGCATTGTTTCTAAGACGAATGACTCAACTATTTTGGTTGTTTTATTTTGAGAGAGGTTCAGGTCAAAGTCTGGGCATTGTTTCTAAGACGAATGGTCTAAGTCTGAGGCCACAGGATTTTAATATGAACAAGGGAATATGACTTTCTATATTTATATATCTCTATGTCTATAAGAACAAAGTTAGTCAGACATTGTTTCTACGACGAATGGTCTAACTATAGCCTTATCACAAATTAAGAAAGTATAACTAAGACCTCTACTTGAAGGTAACTTGGGCCGACTGAGCATTGGTTCTAAGATGAATGGCTCAGTCCTACGCCCACTTTTGAACATCAAAACTCAGGGAGAGATATATAACTTGGATATTTAAACAGATCAGTGCGACTAAGCATTGTTTCTAAGATGAATGACTTAGTCATATGCCCAATGAAGAGAGAAGTAGTTGTGCAACATGTTCGTGTATAACTAAGGCAAAGAGTTGGCATTGTTTCTAAGATGAATGACCTAACTCAATGCCCTATGTAAGCTGGGTATAAAAGGATAAATCATTGAAAGACTATGAAATATTGTTTACCAAAGGTGACTTGGGTTGGTGAGAGTACTTACCTTTATGGCTTGGCTTGCATGTGGCTGAGTGAGATCACTACTTAGTCGGAGTTTTAGTTTGACAGGTAGTTGCTTTAGAAACTCGCCACGTGCTAGAGCAATAGGAGTTAGTTCAAATTTCTGCATTTTCTGAGCTAACTTTATTTTACTTAGGTCAATTTTCGCATTTTCTTAAATCATTTTTTATACTTGGCTTTGTATAAATTTTGGCAAGTTACTTTCTCTTCGGGAAGCGCTGCCGAAATTTCTACAAATCCAAGGAGTTGGTCAAATTTTGATTTTTCAAAGTTCAACATATCTAAGTTTTGTACATGACTTAGTAAAAATTTGGAAAGTCTCCTTCTCTAAAGGGAATGCTGCCCAAATTTTTACTAAATCAGGGAGTCAGACAAAATTTGGATTTTGAAGAGTCAAAGTTATTTTCAAGTTTGAACTTAGCTTTGTATGAATTTTGGAATAGCACCTTTTTAAATGCAGTGCTGCCAAAATTTCTGCAAAACTAAGGAGTTAGTTGAATTTTGTCTTAGTTGAACTCAAGTTTATCTTTTGAGTTCGAATCCGAATTACTATAAATTTGGGAAGTCCCCCTTTCTAAAGGAAATGCTGCCCAAATTTTTACTAATTCAAGAAGTTAGACAAAATTTAACCTTCTTAAATTATAGATTATTTTGGTTTCATATTTAAGTTTGTATAAATTATGGAAAAACATTTTTTCCTACGAGAGGAGCTGCCGAAATTTTCTCAGTCTAAGATGAGTTATAATATATTTTGACAGGTGGCGATGTTGGCAATCCATCCTGTATGGGGGAGATTCTGTCGTGGGTTTACCTTTCTTTGGGCACTTGCTTAGAGGTAGATTCGGGCTTAGGTAAGTAGAACGAATCTTGGTGAGGTCTTGGTGTGAAGATTATTCTCCATGGACTTATAGTTCCAACTTGGGGAATGGTCTGTCTTGTGTTACAGGTCCTCTTGATCGTTTCGATTCAAGATTTGGACTATATTCAGCTTGATCCTACAAGGATCATCTTCTGTTATCACTGATAACAGGTCGGTTGCCGATTCGTCGGCTTACGATTCAACTCCAATTCACCCTCAATGCTCAATCTAAAAGGTTTTAGCCCTGATGATTTTATTATTTTATTAAGGTTTTCACCTGGACTTTTATTGAATGGTCATTTAACAAAGGTACTAGGTATTTAATTAAGGTTGGTTGGACAAAGGTTGGGGCTTGCATGGCTAAAGCGAGGCGTATGAGTATAAAGATTGGTTGAAGTTGACCCCGTGTATTGCATGGACTTTTTGTTGCCTCTTTGATGTGATTGCAGGTATGTTTGGGTGATTCGGACTTTGGATTGACTGTCTGCGATCATATACACATATATATGGTTGAGAGGAGTCCCACTGTGATTGCGAGAAGTAATCATCACATAAGCATAACCCTCTCTATATATATGTAAATAAATATGTCTTGAGTGTTTCGCGCGGTCTACTGGGACCACACGTAAGGTTTAAACAGATTGTGTGTTGAAAGAAAAAGAGAATCTTTTTTTTATCTCTTGCTTTTTAGAATTTCTATAGTTGGACGTTGTAGTTTGTGGCAGCCGTCAAAGTGAAACCCCTTGACCATCTCCCCAGGCCCTGGGTGAAGGAGCTGGTCTCCAGGGCCATAAGAAACGATTGTCACCACAGGTATGAACCTGTGTACCACCCACTCTCCGCAGGGTGCAGAAGAGGGTGTGGTTCTCAACCTCACTTGGCGGTTGTTCAGCGTCGAGAGATCAAACCATCAAGGCGCGTGTCAGCCGACACTTGAGTGTCGAATGCGACCCTCGAGATTAACGAGGACCTCATGAGTATGGGTACTACATATGACGTCATCACACTAAGGGACTAGGAGTGTTGTCGCGTTGTTTGTCCACTGTCGTTTTGTATATGTGTGTGTATGCGTGCGTATTTTGATTTTATGTTCGTAGAGTGGTGTATGGGTGGTGTGCAGGATGCGTCCTAGTCGACCGACGACGGGCCGCGCTTGGGATTTCAACCCCCCAAGATGTCGGTTCGCGTGCGGGTCCGATAGAGGCGTAATACCCCGTGTACCCCCTATGCTACAGCGAACGAGAAACGCCCTCAGCTGGTCCACCTCTGCGATTGCAACTTATCAGCCTTTGTATTGTAGACTGTTAGCTCGGCGGGAATATGCCCATCGAAGGGAGGTGACAACTCCCGTAAGGTGGAGGTAAGTCGTGCTTCGTGTAGGCCCTATCCTGTCGTAGGGGTTCGCGAGAGGTATGGCTGGCACACTCGGCCTGAGTGGCTTGCGGAAGCTCCATGTATATTCGCGACGAGGATTTAGACCAACTCCTCTGTGACGCGGCCGAGAGGGTCTCACGCTGCCCTGTGTGGTGCTGGACCGATGTGCGCGACACTGTGAACTGCAGCTGACGATCGTGGTCACATCGTCCCTTCGCCGCTCTAGCTGGGTGCGCCAACTGTACTTCCCACGGTTCCCTTCGACAGGATAGGTTTCCGTGGGGTACAACTTGTCATCCCCAAGGGGTTGTCACCGCCTTTAGGGGTGTATCCCTACCGAGTTACTGACCCACACGCGAAAGTTTTTACGTGCAGTTGCAAAGGTAAGCCAACAGAGGGCATTTACTCGTTCGCTGCAGTATAGGTACGCTTGGTTAAACGTCGAGTAAACCTGAATGTTGTTCATTCCCTAGGGCGCTGATCTCCTAGGTATGAAGCGAACGTCGGTCAACTAGGACAATTTCAACCAAACCTGAAACCTACAAAATAATCCTCCTTCCTTTAGAAAAACAGACAAAATCAATACACTTTATATTCAATCATACAAGTTTAGTCCAGACCGCATTGGAAAGAACATCAAGCCGACGTCGATGCCGATTATGATCGGTTTTTTACTTGATGAGATGATCTGTCAAAGTTATTATTCTGAGTCTATACGGCCGAATTAATTTTTATTCCGCCACTTCCGAAGCGGAGACCTTCTATCGACAAAACGGTTTTATAAATGGCAATCGAACACTTAATGTACGGGTAGAAGTTTGAACTCTCGCTTTAACCACACCTCCGCAACCTATGCAGATTGCTTAGAGGAAGGTATCATCTTACGAATAAATTTTTTGTTGGTTGCTTTGTCCTCCTGGGCAATAATTACTCATTTCGTTCCTTGCATGATGAAGGATTCATCTTCATCATCATGATACTTAAAGCAAAACCGTAGTCGTTGTTTCTTTGTAAACAATATTGTCTCCCTTATTGTCGTTCTATTTTACTTCGCGTAACTTTGTAATATTATTGCATGATGTGGGTTAGCTAATCATTAATATATGATGATTAACGACTGCTCAATGCATGCCAAGATGTCTGACATTCTTCCTACTTTTGTTCATAACAGATTTTCATTTGACATGGTGGACTATTTTTATGGTTCAATCAACTCACGCATAGCATACATTGCTACACGTACGATTATCTCTCAATGTCAAAACATGATAGTGAGATCATCTGGGTAATCCAAATACTATCCATTTGGTAAAACCTATTTACTTAAGAATTTTTATTTATTTATTTTAATATGTGAGATTACTTTGCCGAGTCATGCAAAATAATAGCGGCCCTAGCATGGGAACAACCTTACGTGGTCCTTTAATCAGACTATAAAGACTTATTTAGCCATGATATAGTTGTCGTCCCTCTCGGGCCTCAACCTCGATCTGGTTAAGTCGTGCGAGTTCCCCATCATCAAAAGTCAAATTGATAACACGGGTAGCCCGTACAACTCAAACTGTTTGCGTGCCATAGAGAAAGGTTATCCAAAAGGTCAATCTCTAAACTTAGCGGGACTAAAAGTACGTGGGTTGTGTCTTCCATAAACAAATTGGGCTACATTTGCGATAGAAATGATAGACGACCAGGCCCTACAAAACTAGACAAATTGATAAATTGACCAACGTCTTTGCAAAGTATTACTGATATACGTCAGTTTCTGGGAGTCGTTGGATTCTGGAATAGTTTTATAAAAGGATATGCAGAGAAAGTTAAGCCTTGTGAAATTTGTTAAGAAAAAAAGTGGAATGGAATGGACAAACGATCAAGAAAAATCCGTAAAAATCCTGAAAGATGAATTCAAGGGGAGAGGTCAGGTCCTTGGAGTACCTTACTTTGAACATGAGGAAGATAAACCATTTGTGGTCTATACTGATGTGGGACCGACTTCTGGAAGGGGAGTCTTGGCTCAAAAGGACTTTAGTAGAAAGGAAAAGTCTCTCAGGTTTAAAAGTAAAACGGTGAATTCAACCAAGAGAAATTATTCTCAGTTCAAAAAAGAGGTCGTATGGGTATTACATTATCTCAATGTCTTTAAACACTCTATTTACGGGCAATGATTTATCCTACGAGTCGATCCGTTAGCGATGGTTGTTGTATTACATAAAAAACTTCTCATTAATAGACCCTACCATGATTAGGTGACTTATGCATATAAGAATGTTTTACTACATGGTTGAGCGCATATCTGGGGCCAAAAACGCTTTGGCTGATGGGTTGTCGCGAATTAAACTAGGAAAAGGAGATTTAGGGTCGCCTGATGGGGTTGACAAGTTCCTACAAATAAAAATAAGGTCTATTAAAATGGAGCCTAGCACTAAAAGACGATAACTTACACCAGAGTTTGGGACCGGAGTGTGAGACGAGGAGTCTTCCGGTTCTTGAGGTGAGTGTTTGGGTAAATGAAGGACCGACGGCCACAAATGATTAATGTACTGGCAAAAGCCGATGAAAATACAAAGTTGACATCGATTGAGCCCCCGACACTCGGGGCCATGAGTGGGCACTTGGGAAAGGCTCTGGGCCTATAACTGAAAATTGGGCTCAGAAAGAGAGGGTCGGTATCGGGCCTTCACATTTTTCAACATCGGGTCTGGTTGATTTTTTCATGTGACCATTCGGGACCGAAACAGGCTCGGGACGAGGCCCGGGGACAACCTTGGTACCGGGGCGCTGCAAATTTCTCGACACCCAACGCTAGGGCCTGCTTGGTGCAGCATGTGACCTTTCGGGGCAAAAATGGGTTCGGGACTAAGTTCGGGCGCAGCCTCGGTACCGGGGTGCTGCAAAGTTCCCCTCGGCACACTGAAGTGTTGAGCCCCACGTTGGGATGGGCCTTGCAAACCTTATAAGCTCAATTGGGCTCAAGAGCTGGGCACTTGGGACTGGCGCACTCACTGGAACACAAGGTGTGTTGGGCCCCAAACGCACAAGGGGTGAGAGGAGAGGAGAAACATAGGGTGAATGAGTACTTGCACGCAAAAAGAGATGATAGAGGAGGAAATGAGTTGAGGAAGCGCGCGGTCTTTGGGGATAATCAATCACGAAAGTTGACGCCCATAGGCGCATGGGTGCGCACGCACGCACATATGGAAGCACAGGCGCACAGACGCTGCAGAGAGAGCAACTAGGCGCACGGGCGCAATCGCATAGAGTTGTTGTGCACTCTGGCGGACATTCACAAAGCAGTTAAGTACACGAGTACCGTCGCACATACCAGCAGCGCGCACGGGCAAAGTCACACAGAGCATTTATGCACTCTGGCAGACAGTCATAGAGCAGTTAAGCGCATGAGTACAGTCCCACAGCCCAACAACATGCACGGGCGCAGTCGCACAGAGCAGCGAGCACATTGGCGGACGGTCACAAACCAACCAAGCCCGGGAGCATAGACGCACACACTTGCGGGCGTGTGGGTTCGCAAATGCACAAGCCAGTTGAACGTTCCTGCACGAGCACCCAACCGTACACACACACACACACCTGCAGGAGTCAGCGCACAGAGGTGCACAATCATGTGTTCGAATCAGGTGGGTCAGTGCACGAACCAGGCAGACACCACGTGCACTAGGGCTCGAATAGAGCGAACACCGCATATATTGTAATAGGGACTTGGGAAATCGCATAAAGTATGCGCCTCCCTGCAGATCAGGCATATCAATCGTGCGTAGCCATGCAATCACCGGGAGGATCATTATCATCATCTTCGTCTTCATCGTCGTCAGTTGCACTAAACGACAAGCATGAGCCCACATAACAAAAGAAAGTTTGTGACCAGCGGGTCGATCAGGAGACTGACATCTAAGTCAATCATCAACATTTTGCACCAAAGGGATGAGTTGCACGCTAACTATAGGATAACAGGCGTAAAGGCGAGAAAAATGGGTAAAATTACAACGAGCACTTGCATGATTGATGAGGTCACCATTTTTATCACCATCATCAGTCGCCTTTATCGTCTACATTAGCATTAGGAAAGCATGCGAGCATGTGCGAATCAAGGGGACGATTGAGTACAGTTGCACAATCGTTGACGTCGACTGCAGCCAAAGGTCTCGTGTGTGGATCAAGAGAAGGAATCGTGCAGTACGTGATTACCAAGCTCGCATTTTTCTTCATCAGCTATAAGGGAAGGGAGTGCGCACTAGCGCACAGTTTACATAGATCATTCCCCATCACCGACAACATCGATGTTGTCAACCTTGTTACTAACCTGAAACGGGATCGCGAACGAAAGGTCGGATCCAGATCGGGATCAGACGCGATACCGCATACGATGGTGATCGGGACGAGATCGAGCGCACGGATCAGGCGGGGGTTCACACGAAGTTGCACGAGATCATCATCGTAATCATCAGCAGTGGAAGCACGTACGAGTGCACAAAGCGAGTATGATTATTGCGCAGAAAACCGTGATCAAAAGAACACCTTCGACATCGTCACCTTCATCATCTTCGTCAGCGCTACGAGAATAAGGGGCGAAATTTGCCACAAGGAACAAGCACTACCATCATTATGACCGTTGGGATGAGATAGCGCAAGAAAAGCACGATCAACATCTGCCCATCGGAAGGAAATTAAGTGTTATCAAGATCATGAACACACGTCATAGCGAGCTATCACGTGCGTCTAGAATCAGGATTGGGTTCTGGCGAGAGTTCACCACTAGGATCAGGATCAGGTTCGCGATCAGAATCCGGATGAGGGACATAATTGAGATCGAAGGAAGATCAGAACCAGGAACGGGGCCCATATCAGCGACAAAATTCAGATCAATAACACGATCAAAATCAAGACAGGGATCTGGATTATATTGGGATTAAGGTTAGGGATCAGATTGGAAAGAACTGGATCGGGAATGGGATCATGACCTGGACGAGTCTGGACTCGTGCATAATGGGATCGAAAAGAGATTGTTACAAGCAAAGAGAATCAAGACTAAGCCCACACGCTAAGGGACTGAAATGAGGGTCCAACAGAAAAATTTTCGCGAGAAATGAAAGTTGAAAAAACATTCCATAAAAAAAAAATCCTTCATATTTATAAATTATCATTCCAATGTTTGTCAAATTATAAAATTTTCAGTTTTATTTGATAAGCTCCCATCTAAATATGAGCTTTCCCTTCCAACTACATCTATTTGTTCAAGATGGAATGGAAGTCTGGACGAGTTTATGAAATGTTTTAATTAAACTTTTATTCTATTACAACAAATATCTTCTAATTTAGATTGGGTCAACCTATACATGACAGAAAATCCTTACTTAGAATGACAGTCCAGTTAAAATATTTCATGAACTCATCCAGACTTTCATTCCATCTCTAGCATGCAGTTTAAATAAGAAGGGATACCCCATTTTTGGAATGAAAGTTCTCAAGTAAGACGAAAATTTTTAAAATTGGAATGATATTTTTTAAGATGGAATGGAAATTTAAAATTTAGAATGTAATTTTACTATAGAATGGATATTTAATTCGGGGAAATTTTTCTGTTGAGTCACTTGGACTGAAAGTCAAAACTGGAAGCGAAGATTCCCAATTTAAATTGTTTGGAACCAACGTTTTCACGTGGACGGACTGGAAACTAAGATTTGCGTAAAGGGGACTGAGATCAAATTCTCCCCAACCATAATCAGACCGAGATGAGTGAGGCGGACCTTATCGTGCATTACATGACCGAAACTGGAATTAAGGTCATGATTAAATCAAGCCTAGTATCTACGAGTGACTTAGCCGGGACGATCTTTTTCCCAGCCTATCATGCAAGGGGACGGGGCGTGTGCTTTAGTCCATTTAATTGGGCCCGGACCAGGCCTATTCTACGAGAAGACTGGAAACAAACCTTGTCTTATTTGATCGGGACAGGCCGGAGATCAGTTGACACGATACCAAAATTCAATTTGTGCGACTATCGACACAAAGTTCATCTCATTTGGTCGGACTTGTGAGGAGGTCAGAAACAGACTTTTCCTCATCTAGTCGGACTGGGACCCAGACCTACTCTACAAGAGTACCGTATACGAATTCATCCCCTTAGATTTAACCGGGGTCACGACAAAATTTACACGAGGGTCGGGCGAAGACGATTCTGAGTGGTTGGACTTAGCCGTGTACAAAGACCATATGTTTATCGACTGAGGCAGGGGAACGGTGAAGGTGGACCTCGAACTCTGGCCTCAATAGGCCCGTGACACTATGCCAGACATAGAGAGTTCCAGCGCGGTACCTTGGGACAGATGGACCCGATATCGACAACATCCCATAGGACGAAGGATCAAGCGGAGGATTTTGGTAAGATCCCAAATATATTTTTTCGACACTGACCTTGGGACGGTTTCTAAGGTTGGATGCAACACGACTCATCCCATTATTATAGATTGAATAGAAGCACATTTTTATTTTCCCCCACCTGCTGTCTTTGACTGTTGTGTTGGTCAGTTTTGTACTGGATGACAGATTGTTTCGGTGATTCCAACTTATTGCATTTCCCGCAGGTAATAGGAGCCCATGAACAGCCCTCTCGTGAGTGACAGATATGGGGTTGATCAATGGTTTGATTTAATGGGCCGACAAAACCTATTTATCGGTGGACAGCGGTTTTACCAGTTCACTGTGTTTTTGGCTACCATTGCGAGGCCCTCAAGCATTTTAAGGCAACAAGGTCCTCTCACGTGAGTCTGACTGCACCTCCCTTGTACCTGAGTGACTAAAATATCCCTCCTGTTCGCTTCACTCTCAGTTTAGTCTATTGGTTCAGAGAGGAAGGTGGTTGATGAGATTGCAACTCGTAATTTGTGCCAAGGTCTTTGTGGGAGGTTCGCCCCACTGATTACGGTAGCTCTGTCGAATTCAATGCGAGATTCTGGAGGCAGAGAATTGTGAGGTATACGTTCTTCTGCGTGTGTGAACCCACCATACCCCTATCAATTACATCTCTCTAGTTTGTTTGAGAAAATATGCATGCGTTCTCCTATGATTATGTTTTCTTACAAAACTTTATCAGATTAATTGAAAGAATGCATGTGTGAAGTTCAATTTCGTTGTGTTCTTATTGAACTTTTACTAATGAACGAACTGGGGGAAGATGGGGGGAAGATGATTTTACATGTGTTTGGTCGGGTCTCAAAGGTTGAGGGTTGTTTCTAAGCTAAATGACCTAGTGTTATGTTTATTGTTTGTTTTCTGAAGGATTAAATATTGTTTCTAAGTTGAATGTTGTGGTTGCTGTGTTAATTTTGAAGGGTTTGCTTGGCTGATTTCCGAGACGAAGCATTGTTGCTCAGTTGAATGGCTTGGTGTATCTGTTTATTTTCGAGTTTTTGACTGAAGTCATGCATTGTTTTCAAGCCGAAGGGTCCAACTTCATGCTTTTGTATGACTTGGGGTAAATTGGACATTGTTTTCAAATCGAATGGTGCGGTCTCTTATTTTATTATGAAGGAGAGTTTTGGCGAAGCGCTAAGCATTGTTTCCAAGCCGAATGGTTTAACCTGAAACCACACACTAAGTTTAAATAAGTATAATTGAAAGTATTTTATTTATATTTGCATGTGAACAGACAACTGTACATTGTTTCCAAGCCGAATGATTCAACTTAAACCATATCACTAAGAAAAAAAATAACGTCAAGAATATAATTGAAAGTAAAAATAGACAAGTTGAGTATTGTTTCCAAATTGAATGACTCAGTCTTCTTGTCGTATTTTAAAGACAAGTCGGAGAATTACTAAATTTTTTATATTTAAACAGTTGAGGGCGACTATATATTATTTCTTAGTTGAATAGTCTAGCGCTATATCATATGTAAAATGAGTAAAAAAAATAATTATCTAGAATATTAATGAACTATTTTATAAGAAAATAACTAAGAGTACTTACCCATTGTGATAGGACTTGTTTGTGATAACTCTACTTAGTATGAGTATCAACTTTAATAGGTAGTTGATTTAGATGATCGTCAAATGCTAGAATCATAGAAGTTAGTTCAATTCCTTTATTTTATGGGTTACGTTTATTTTTTTCATGTTTGACTTTGTATAAATTTTAGAAAGTTACTTTCGCTGAAGGAAGTGTTGACCAATTTTTTGCAAGATCAAGGAGTTAGTCAAATTTTAGTTTTTCAAAGTTCAAATTTCATCCGAGTTTTATATATGGTTTAGTAGAAATATAATTTATTTATTTTTTTATGGGAGGTGTTGCCAAAATTTTTACTAAACAAGAGAGTTAGAAAAAGTTGAACTTTGTGAAATCAAAATTATTTTCAGATTTTGTATTTGACTTTGTTCACATTTTAGAATGACACTTCTCTAGAGGGAGTGCTGCCGAAATTTTGCAAATCTAAAGAGTTAGTTAAATTTTGTCTAGGCAAGAACTCATGTTTTATTTTGAGTTCATATCTGACTTAGTATAAATTTGAAAAGTCTACTTCTCTAAAGGAACTGATTCTCAATTTTTTGCTAATTCAGAGAGTTACATAAAATCCGACTCTCTAAAATTAGGAATGTTTCCAGATTTTACATTCAGTCGAGTATAAATTATGGAAAGACACTATTTTCCAGAGGGAGTGTTGCCGAATGTTTTTTAGTTTGAGGAGTTATATTATATTTTGATCGGAAAAATTTTAACAAATTCACCCTGTATAGAGGAGATGTTACCAAAATTTTCTTTTCTTTTGATGTTTACATAGAGGTTAATTCAAATTTAGTCATTTGGATAATTTGAGTGAAGTGTGATATGAGGGTTTATTCTCCATACTGGGGTAACCGGCGTTCGGGACGGGCCGAACGCCCGAACGTATGGGACCCCTTGGGGATGCGTTCGGCCGTTCATGTCGAACACGGACAAAAAAATAAAAAAATAAATCAAAATATCTGAAAAAAACAATATGTTATCAAAAAAAATTAATTAAATAAGATTTGTCTGAGCATTACATCCAAATTCATTACCAAATTTGAAATAAAAATAAAATACGAAAAACAAATACTAATAATAAAAATTAAAATTAAATTTAATGAGTGCACGAACATATTTTCGACACCATCATCTTTGGTGATTTCTCATTTTGTTTTGGCATAGCTAAATGCCCTGAAAATTTACAGATGTGTACTTCACATAATGCAAAATCCACTAAAAAATAATAAAATTGTTTAGACCCTGAACTAAAGTGGAAACAAAAAGTAAAAATGAAAAAAAAAACATGGGCGAGCACGTTTTAACACTGCCATCTTTGACAATATTTTATTCTTATTTGGCTGAGCCAAATGACTTGATAGGCGTGTATCTCATGACATAGAAAACTCACAGAAACAAATTCAAAAAAATATATATATTTTTAGGCCCTGCAATAAGTTTTGGCGGGGGACCAACATCGTTGGGTTCGGACCCCGTACAAAACCCCGAACGCCCGTACGTACGCAAGTCAGCCCAGGGACCTTCGTACGTATGGGCTGGTAACCCTGCTCCATACACTTATAGATTGATTCTTTTTAAAATAGGCTTATGGTGTGTTACATGTCTTTTTTGTAATTCATCGATTCATGATCTGACTAGTTTTAGTCTAATCCTACAAGGATCATCTTCTGTTACCTTTTGATAACAGGTCGATTGCCGATTCATCGGTTTACGACGAAACTCTAACTCATTATCGCAATTTAACCTAAAGGTCTTAGCCCTTGTGGGTTGAATTGTTTCTTTGAGTTTTTACCCGAATTTTTGTTAAATGGTAATTTTAAAAAGAACTGACTATTTTATTTTGGAAAGTTGGACAAAGGTTGAAGCTTGTGTGAATAAGGCAAAGAGGTATGAGTGCAAAGAGTGGTTGAAGTTGACCCTGTGTAATATGTGTTTGACTGCTGTTAAATCTTTGGTGTGATTGCATGTACGTTTTGTGAGCAGAAGTCTATATTTTACTTTGTCTGTGATCATGAGTATATTTTGGAAGAGAGTCAATTGTGATTGTGAGAGTGTTCGCCACATGTTCCCGTATCCCTCTTTGTTTAATTATGGTATATCTGCACGGTCCATTATGACCGTGTGTTTTGGTTAAGTAGATAGTATCGAGAGGAAATTGATAATTTTTTTTTAATGTCTTTTTATGGTTGGACGTTAAAGTCTGTAGAAGTTGTCAAAGTCAAACCCCTTGACCTGTTTTCAAGCCTCCAATGATGGAACCTCACTTTCAGTGTTAGGGGGGTTCAACCGCTACAAAGGGTCGAGGTCCGCCTACCGCCTATTTGCGCAGGGTGCAGAAGAAGGTAGGACTCGCAACCGCTTTAGTGGTTGTCTAGCGTCAATAAATTAATCCCTCAAGGCGCGTGTCAACCGACACTTGAGTGTCGAAGACGACCTTCAAGACTATTGAGGGTCGATTGATCATAGATACTACATAGTATGTCATCAATGTGACCGCTTGCGTAATTATGCATGGCTAGTCGATATCATGAAGTCTTTGTTCGCCCGATATTTATTCCGAGTCTCGCGTGTGATGTCTAACTGTTTCTCGTGCTATCAAAGTTATGGGTTGGATACAAAACGGGACTAGGTACAGTTTGTATGTGTAACTTGATTTTTGCTTTGACGTGGTGTAACGAGTGGTTAGATGGACCATCCCAGTCGACCGGCGCCGAGTCGCGCTTGGGACATCAACCCCCAGAGAGACGGCTCGCGTACAGGTCCGATTAAACCACAACTACACTGCCCAGGAAAAAAAAAAATTGAAAACGACTCATTCCGAAAAGATCGGGGGTCGGGGCAAAGTCGGGAAAAAAAAAAAAAAAAAAAAAAAAAAAAAAAAAAAAAAAAAAAAAAAAAAAAAAAAAAAAAAAAAAAAAAGAGGAACGACGTCGGGAAACGCCCTGAAGGAGGTGTGTTCACAAAACAACATTCAGTAACGAATTTAACAGCGCCTATGACTTGTATTATGTTTTTTTTTTTTTCCCTTCTTCTTCTGTTTTCTTTTCGACTCTCTGTCAGCGAGGTAGGGAACACTACACAATTTTTTGACAACTTGTCAAATAGGGCGTATACTTAAATTTTGTATCTAATCGGTTTCACGTCCATATTGTTTTTTTTTTATTTGTTTTTTTTTGTTTTTTTTATTTTTATGAAAGGAACGTCCGTGATGAACACAGCGCAGAGAGCACTGCACAGACTTCTGACAACTTGTCAAAAAGGGCATATACTCATATTCTGTATCTAACCGGTTTCACGTCCATATTGTTTTTTTTTTTCCATTGATGGCATACTCGCACACTGACCCCTGATTCTGTATCTAACTGCTTTCTCGTCCATAACGTTGTTGCCTTTTTTTTTTCTTTTTTTTTTCCATGTAGTTCGTTTGTGAAGAATACGAGAGAAAAAAATACAACGGGACCCAGACTCGACAAAACTCAGTGTGTAGTGAAATTCAAGTTCATTTAAATTAGGTGTGGGTGTATTTGTGGTTTAAGGCGTGCGACGACGCATACTCCCTACGCTACAGCATACGAGAAACGCCCTTGGTTGGGCTACCTCTGCGATTGCAACTGAGTAGCTTTCGCACGTGGTTCGGTAGCTTAGCGAGGATACGCATGTTCAAGGGTGGTGACAACCCCTTGGGGTAAGTTGTACCTCGCGTGACCCTATCCTGTCGTAAGGGTTCGCGAGAGGTATGGATGATGCACTTGGTCGGAGCGACGAAAGCTCCACTGTGAACAAGGAGAGAAGGTTAACAACAGTCGTATTTTCATCACCACTTCAGGATGCAACCTGCCTAAATAAATGGTTTTTAGGGTCTTCGGACCTTTCACCACTTCAAGACCATTCAGGTACGAAAATCCTGAATGAACCTGAAGTGGGGAGAGCTCTGAAGACCCTGAAAACCAGCTGTTTAGACAGGTTGCATCCTCAACTGGTGAAGGGTGGTTTTCATGGTCTTCAGACCTTTCACCACTTCAGAACCATTCAGGATTTTCAGACCGCCAAAAACTCTCACTTGACCACTTCAGGACTCCCTTCACCACTTCAGGATGCAGCTTGCCTAAACGGGTGGTTTTGAGGGTCATCGGACCTTTCACCACTTCAGAACCATTCAGAATTTTCAGACTGCCAAAAACTCTCACTTCATAATTTTCATTCCTGAATTTTCAGCTACCCGATAACCGCTTGTGCGAACAAGTCCTGCACAAATCATGCGTGACGCGCCAGGGAGGATCCCCTTGCAAGACTGATGCGCTCGACAATGCACCGCTCACTTCCCTATCCTACCTCACCAAGGATCATAAACCTTCTACAAGTCCGTGGTGAACCGATCTGACCAGATGCCGATTATGGGCACTAATGTTGAATGAGAACCCCCTTGCACCCTTGCTTGAGCCATTATTGGACGAGCTTTGTCGTACGGGTACTTCGGGAGTTAGGGATGAATCTATTTTCCCCTACAAGCTTACGAGTGGAACTAGGAGTACGTGGTATTATTGCCCCCTCATCAGGTATGTGCCACCCTCCGTGGAATATTACATGAAGTGTCTAGTGGCCAAGCCTAAGGTTTAACCTATGAGAGTTCTGACCCTTACTACTACCCTCTAGCCTAACACAATTGTATTTTGCACTAAATTCAACATTTTTTGTACGGATCAGAGTATTGGTCGGCTAGACGCTTCTTGTTCTTTGTTTGTGTTGATGTTATGAGTTTTGCATAGCTCAACTAGCCGTACATATATGCCTGGTACGAAAATTTGCATATCTGTAGATATTTCGGTCTGTATATTCGTATTGTACTAGTCTGCCCTCTACTGCTTGTGAGCGTATCTTGACACTTCAAACGCAACCCATCCCCCAACCCCTATTTGTACTCCCTCCCAACAGTAAAATCACTGCCCTCGATGATGATGCTAGCGTAAGTGAGTGCTCCCATCCTTGGTACTGCCCTCAAGACGCCACACTCGATAGGGGCCCTATGGGGCAACACCCCTCTCTCTCCAAGGGCCCTAGCCTCGTTGTGTTGATCTGCATATGCCTACCGTATCCAATTGTGTACAAGTCTACGGGTTCGATCTGAGTTGTTTCCCCTCCTATAGATCTCTCCCTACCATGCATCCGACAGGGCCCCTCAGACCCCGCAAACCCATCCCATTTCCCTGCGATGCAGGGGCAACTATGCCCATACGCTACACTCCATTCCTACAAGGATGCTCACCGCCCATGATAATGCCTATGCAGAGCAATGCTCCCACTCCTAGTACAACTCCTCAAGGCACCTCCCAACAAAGGCACCCAAGGGATAATAGACCCCCCAACTCTCCCCTAAAGATCCCATGTATCATGCCAGCTCGTGTACTACGCGAGGCTAGAGGGTATAAGTACATGGGGTGTCAAACTAACACCAATTTTGTGTGCGCAGGAGAGGTTGAGGGTTGACTATCTACTCTCCTTTGCAAAGTCATAGCTCTAACCAATTGAGCTACCATGTCTTGTCCTCACTAGGGTTTTCTGTTGGGTCGTCCCCGACGGAACACGCGACAAGCCCTTCACCAAACCACACTGTGAACGATTCTCGTCTCTCACCATGGCTCAGTGGGGTTTTTGTGTTCCCTCCTTCGTTCCCTCCTTCCATTTGGATTGACAAGTCATGTGCAATCCTGGGCCTTCAACAACCGCTTGCGTTGCATCAACCTTTGGGAATTAGCTTTTCCAACACCTGCCTGGCTAAAGCGTCCCACGGACGTGTTTTTTTCATTTGTGGTTGTACATTGTGGAGATCAATGACCAGATATAGAAAATGTGCGCAAGTGGCACATGACCCCTAGTGGTGTGGCTGGATCCTGTTTGCAGCGAGGTGGGCAATCTTTCGCGCTTGGAAAAAGAAAAACATATGTGGGAATAACTGGTCAGCGAAGAGGCTTTTTTTTTTTTTTTTTTTTYTTATACGTCCATGTTGCTGTAGAGGCTGGCCACTAGGCATATGACAGCCCTGCCACTACCTGACCAATTGATCATAACTAGTCCCCTATGAGACACCCTCCCACCCTTACTCATCACCATGATCCCTGGCGTATCACTACTCCCAAGGTCCTACCCGAGTATACCCAGGATCATCACCCATTCTAGTGATCTTTGACCGGGCAACGGTTATAGGCATCAGGGCTAAGCAGGTTCTCACCTCCCTCCCCAACCCTGATTGAAGCACTATCAAACCAGCCACATCGTACCGGGCACTTCGAGCGCTAGTGTTAAGCATGCCACTACAAAGTCCTATAGGCGAACCCTACCGTAGTTTTTCCTGTTTTTTAGAGAGATCCTAAACCTGTCATCATCAGATCCCTCTGGTTATTCTTTTGAATTGTTGCGGAGGTTATTCAAACCTACAGCATCTCCAGTTTCGTCCTCAGTAGGCTTACGGCCACCATCGCTCCCCATACCTCTATCATCAACTGGATGTCTATGCATTCTATTAGCATCCCCAGAGTAACTTCAGTTTCCGTCCTTAGGGGATTCACGGCCATCATCCGCTCCCCCAACCCCTATCATAAACGGGAGCTACTCTTGGCTATTATAATCCGACAGTCTTCTCCATGCAGGTAACAGACCAACCTCCGGCCCCCTAAGACAGCCTCTAATGCAGGTTCCCCAATGATATCCTCCACCAGGTCAACCCAGAGGACCCCTAAGACATCCACTACTGCAGGGGCACCAACCCTTCAGTAGGGATAGAGTCCAACCAGCCCTCCCCCCAGTGGAGTCCCCTGATCAATCCCACCTAGAACCCATGCCCCCGCAAAGCTGAGCCCTAAGGTAACCAATACCACGTGATCAACCGCCCACAACCCTAGTATGCATCCCCACAATATTTATTCGCGAACTCATTTTTTGGGTATCAAACCTCAAACGCTGAACCTCATGCTCATCAGTGACCAGTGTTAAACTACCAGGGCTACAGCTTCGAGTGGTCTGAATGTGTGTTGTGCTGAGCTCCAGTAAGGGACACGTGTGCAACCATCCTGGCAACCCCATGGACCAAGTGTGCAAGCAAACCGTAGTACAGACCAAACATACAACAGCATAGATGATCTCTTGGGTGGTGCGCAGGCAGTGTCTGTAATAGCTTACCTGCATCAGCCCAAGGGGGTAATGCAAGTGACCGTGTCCGTGTCTCTGCGCAAAGCTGCGGAGTTTTGAACCCGCCCTCAGACCATTTATTCTTTTCCACTGCACAGGGGTTGACCAGCCTTATGGGTTTGTGAACATCAGTTTATTCATCCATTTTTCAGCGGAATTCGAGCGATTTGCGTACGGCCAACCCAATTCAATCTTCTGGCGAATCTGACAGGATGGCCTTTCTGGCCTTACTGTCGCTATCAGTATTACGGGGAACCTTGTAGCAGCTGCAACCATGGGCCTCGCAGCAATACGCTTGACTCACAAAAAAGTTCAAGCGTAGATCAAGAGCTCTCAGACAAGAGAAATGCTCACAATAGCCGTCGTCGCTGCACTGACTCTCGACGGCCCTACTCTTGAAGGATTCTTACACGACGGTGCAGAGCTGCTTTGTCCGCCCAGACTGGAGGCCCGCTCTTGAAAGCTGAAGAGCTCGTGAAGGGTCGGGCCGACCACCCTTAAAAAAACCCACCCTTGCAGGCAGGCACACTTGAACACTTCAAGGGCTGTCAGAATTGGGCCTTCTGACACCTCTTGAAAAAGAAGTTCAAGAGCATCCGTCAAGTGTGAGTGCAGCGATGACTCACTCTTGAAGAATCTAGCGCCTATCTGACAGCTCTTGAAGCTGTTTCCAAGCTTTGTTTTTGAGTGTAAGTGCGGCGGTGCCGTACACTTGATTCTTCAAGATTCCAGTGTTGTGCAGCGAGGCCCCATGTTCATGAACATCCGAGTATGCCCACGTCGGAAAATGAGCTATTTGAACCCACAACCTCCTCAATGCAACTTGTGAGCCTTACCATTTCAAAAGGCGGCGCGAAGAGTGGGCGTTCGCAGTTTCTGCAACGGTTTCGTGTGCCGTCGCACACGGAGCACTCGTGAATTGCGCCCCTTTTCTGAAGACAACGTGCCGAGTGGCTCGCCCTCCCCAGATACAAAGCGCGAATTGGCCCGCCATACCCCAATACAACGTACGGACAGGCCCGTCCTCCCCAAGATACAAGTTATCGCACAACAAGGAGTCGCACAACCGGCATTTCCTGCTACCGAACGAAAGCACGTGGCCGTGGGCAACGCGGAAAGCTAACTGTCCCCGTGCCAGAGGTACTTCCTGGTCGGTCGGTTAGGCGGTCCACAGACCTGGGCTGGTTCGCTCTGGGTCCATCTGGTCTGCGCGCCTCTCCGGTACTATCCTACAGTTTGCTTTCTACCATAGCCATAGGTTTGCGTTTCATCGTTTTCTCCATAGCCGGACTATTCGACGGTTTGCTTCCTACCATAGCCATAGCTTTGGGCTTCGTACGTGTGGTGGGCGGTTACCAACGTCTGCGCGCTTAAACGGGTTTGCACACGCACGTGCACTTGCACGTGCTCTTGTGATGTAACACAGGCCCGTCCAAACACATCGGCATCGGCAAGCGGGTTCGTCAACGTGTGAGTGGAAGAATCAGTGGGCAGTGTTCTTCAACGTGGCCTTGCCCCGCAGGTTGCTGAGGCGTGCTGAAGCTTTACTATGATTTAGGTTCAGCGAAGTAATCTATGTCTCCTCCGTCGGCAGGCATCGAATTCCGAGGTCTACCATGGAGGATTTAACGACGACGATCGGAGCGCTCGTTGCCGGTCTCCTTGTGGCCCTGCTTTCTCTGTTGGGGCTGAGCTGGTCCAGACCGAGTGTGCGCGCTGGACAGCCAGAAGAAGAGGTGAGTGCTTGTTTCTTTTCTCTTGCCTCTTCCTCCCTTCCCCCCCCGGTTCTATCGTCCCCGCGCACGCGCTCGTGAGTGTGTGCGTGCGTGTGTGTGTGTGTGTGTGTGTGTGTGTGTGTGTGTGTGTGTGTGTGTGTGTGTGTGTGTGTGTGTGTGTGTGTGTGTGTGAGTTGGCTAAACAAAACACCCCAGTGAAAGCAGGACTGAGTGAGAGAGAGTTTCGTCGGACTTCAACCGACTTCTCAAGAGTTCGAACCTCCACAGTCTGTTCAGGATGAACTCGACTGATGTCTGCGTACACACCAGCTCGCCCAAAGCTGGCGATCCCGGTGTGTGTGTGTGTGTGTGTGTGTGTGTGTGTGTGTGCACGTCACACACACGCACACACGCACGCACACACGCACACACACAAGCGCACACGCACGCACGCACACACACACACACACACACACAGACACAGAGAGAGAGAGAGAGAGAGAGAGAGAGAGAGAGAGAGAGAG
>BFEA01000146.1:2202446-2227949 GCA_003427395.1 Chara braunii | reverse complement strand
ACTACTACTACTACTACTACTACTACTACTACTACTACTACTACTACTACTAGTAGTGTGTTACTAGGCTTGCGGTCACAATGTCAGTACTGTTCTGTTTGCGCGCCTAGGAGAGAACATGAAGAATTGAGTGAAAAACTAAAAATTGAAGATTGGTGAAATAATTGAGTGAAGGCTTATGACGACTTGAGTGAAAACGAGTTTGAAGACTGAGATGAAGAACCTAATATTATTGATCTGAGAGAGAGGGATGTGTCGAGTCGTATGTTTTTCTCCTCCTCCCCCCCCCCCCCCCCCCCTTCCCTTTCTCTGGTTCTTCTATTTGTTACCTGTTTTCTTTGTTTCGTTTTGTTTTTTGTTCTTTCCCCGACTTCAGGAGTACACACAATAATTGTCGAAAAAAGCCCGAAAACGTTTCCCCGACTTCAGGAGAGATCTTGAGCTCAGGAGCTCGAAACGAAGTGACCTTGTTGTGTGCTTGTTTGCTTGTTGTCCGAATCAGCGAGACACACGTTTTTTGAGTGTCAAAACCTAAAAAATCATCTAGCATTTTTGTTTACTAGAGTGAAAAATCTTTTAGTAATATTTATTTTGATGGAATCTGAAAAAGCGCAAAGAGGTTTTGAACAGGGGGAGTTACAAGGAAGAAGATAAAAAACTGAATTTATTTTTTCCTGTTTTTCTTTCTTTTTTTCCCTTCTTTTTTTATTTTTTTTTATTGGTCCGATGGACCACGGATCAGATATTAAACTGAGCAGAACAGATACTACACTTGATCTTTTTTTCGCATTTGCGCTCTGATATTCTTGTGACAATATATATTTGTAACTTATAGAAGTCATAGCATTTTCGTTTACTGGCAATATTTATTATGATGGCGATTTACAACTGTCTATCATTATGATGTTTAAGATGCTGCTGCTGCTGCTGCTGCTGTCGTTTTTAACTTTTTGAGGCTCGCCAGAGTTCAGATGCAAAAGAGTCGAATAACGGAACGGGACTTGAACCCGCAGTGTGTCCAAATTCACGATCTGAAAGTAATGATGTAGAATTATTTTTTGTATAATAATAATTTTTTTGTATAATAATAATTTCGTTTCAACTGTACAGAGCGGCAAAAAGCACTGTTGGAACATGTGTTATTTGATTGTTAAAACGAAATTTCTACTCGTTT
Source organism: Chara braunii (assembly GCA_003427395.1). Lineage (NCBI taxonomy): Eukaryota > Viridiplantae > Streptophyta > Charophyceae > Charales > Characeae > Chara > Chara braunii. The sequence goes on along the minus strand of BFEA01000146.1, from coordinate 2,226,775 downwards.
TTTTTTCCTTTTTTTCGTAAAGTGCGACGGCTTTAAGACATATCAAAATGTGGATCTGACCAGCCACAGGCAATTCCGAATTACAGTAGTTTATTTCATTCATCTAGTTCCCCATCTGGATTTCAACGCTGGTCTGTATTTTCAACAATTCATGGGCGTGTCCCAACTGAGCTACCTGCTATCTAATTACGCACCCTGTTGGGTATATTACGTATCATGCCTATATATCGTAAAACGGAGTTGCCGTAGGCAGAGAGGGGGAGAAGAGGACATCAAACGGGGGGCTGTGACAAACTGTTTCGTCGGAGAGTCACCGACTCATCAATCAGTAGAGGCTGAACCCTCAAAAACAGTCTGCAGAATCCCCTAACTGATTACACTGTAAATGATAATCCACCTTAACCCGTTCGGTTGTGATTAAGCATCAACGACTGCCCGACAACTGATACCCCTCTGAGGTGGTGGGGACCACCAACCACTGTCCTCAAGGTACCTGTGACGAAAATCAAAGCAGAATACCACTCAACCATACCACATGGAAAACTCTACGGACTGTCGGCTCACACTCCATCCCAAGCCAGCAGAACATTCATTTATGAAACAAAGAAAGGTATGTCACAGCCAAGAAATATACTCCAGACACGCCGCTGGCACTAGAGGACACCATGGCCGCGTAGTGACGGGCCCGACCACTGCCGCTCAACCTGACCGGAGAAAACCGTAGCAGGGTGCTAGCGAAGTCGTGGTATATATCGTCAGATGTATTTATATATATATAGATTCTATTTGACGATATATAGATAACCTACATCCATGAGGGCGGCCTTGTACGCAAGAGGTTTTAAACATTGAATTGATTTTTTTTGTTTTTTTCGCTTTTGCGCTCTGATATCTTTGTGACGATATATATAATATATAATTTAAAAGACGTCTCCTTAAAATCGCTGCTTCATTTCCATTCTGGGTACCGTCGTCACACGCCCGGAATTTCTAGATGACCCTTGATCGGAAATCTGGAACTCTAGAGAAAACTAAAAAAAAACAGAAAACCTCTCTCCAAGTTGGTTACTGCAGCAAAACCCTAAACGAAGGCCGTAATTGGTGTGAGAATTTTTTATTTAATTTTTCTTTTTTTTGTTTTTTTTATTACTGAAATAAAATAATAATAATTCCTCATGGTCGCGGCTCCGAGTCCATTCTGGGGAGCATCATTCCGTTTCCACTTGGCTAAGCAGAGTGGAAACCTTTTTTTTTAATAATATGATTCTTTAATTAAAAATGCTCCATTCTATGGGTATGGACCTGTACCTGCTGAAAACCGGAACCTCATATGGTGGGGCAATTACTGTGATTTCTAGACTAACAATGATTAATATTACCCTATTCTAGGTCAAGGGTAACCCAAGAAGTATCAATTCTAGATCAAGGGTAATCTAGGGCTATCAGTTCATTTCTAGATCAGGGGTAATCTAGATCCATCAATCATACTGAACCATATCGATCAATATTTTATAAATTATCATTAGGCTTTACCAGGGTAATCTAGATCCATCAATCATACTGAACCATATCGATCAATATTTTATAAATTATCATTAGGCTTTACCAGAGTGGCCCCGGACCACTTGCCCGGCCGGGCCAAGAAAAAAACAAAAATAAGATAAATAAATATTTGGTAAAGAATCGATGTGACCCTGAGGCGAAACTTGTTCAGTTTCTTCTTCTGCGTAACATTTTTTTTTCCAGATTTTTTGGATCCCCATGACCGGGCATCCCGGGCAAACAAGGTGACCCGGGCGGCCCGGCTAGTAGCTTACCATGGCGTTGATCGCTTTTAGTACCTTGTTACGATTGATATATTACCTTGATTAATTACCATTGATAATAGCAATGTCAATAACGGTTCTTTTTTTTGTCTACCCTTTCCTTCCCCTCCCCCCCCCCCCCCCCCCTCCCCTTCCTCTTTCTTCTCCTCGTCCCCCCTTTATTTTCCTTTATTTGAATGATTTGATTTGGTTCTAGTCCCATTAGTGGTTTCGAGCACGGGTCTGTATTTCAACAGTTAATGGGTGTACCAACCGAGCTAGGCTCATGGTAATTACGATAATTTTTGGAATAGAATTAATGGCTAATGTTCGGAATACAATTGATGGATATTGTACTGATTTTGATTCTCCCCCCTCTCTTTTCTTTGAATACAATTGATCGATATTGTACGGCAATTTTTAGAATACAATGGCGGTACAATTCATCGATATTGTACGACTTAACCCGAAGTGGAAATATCCACCGATGGTATTCAGATACTGATTTTTATCCTCCCCCTCCCCCCCCCTCCCCTCCTCCCCTTTTGTATTTTTTGAAGTTTAGGAATTGATTTGATCATTTACCGCTTTGGTCATTTAACTTCGACGTTGCTGGCCGCAATTTTGGCGTTTCTTGATCCGAAATGGTGAGGGCTTACCGGGTTCCCGCCAACAGACCTGACGACGATTTCGGTTCAAAAAAACGCCGAAATTGCGGCCAGGAACGTCTAAGTTATATCCCAAAAGGAGTAGTATGGTCCTTCGGGACATCCGTTAAAACTGGAACGACGAAAGGATGACACGCACAAATCGAGAAGTGGTCCAATTACTTAAAAAAAAAAAGAAAAGAGTAATGTGCCGCAGTTGGAATAGCCATGAACTGTTGAAGTACAGACCTGAGTTCCGAGTCCAGATAATTCAGATCGCGCTGCGGCAACCCTAGGAGCATATGCTCCCAGTACGGAATTTTCTGAATCATCTCTGCACGTGATTGCGGTCAGATGCATCCAGGTGCAGTCGCAATTGCGGTCAGATACGTCCAGGAAAGTCCTTGGGTGGTGAGTATGCTCTACCATCGGCGGCTCCAAACTCGATCGCAGGTTGTAGGAGCGCGATGTGAAATACCGCCTTTCCTTTCTCGCTTTGACTCTGTGTTGCTTCCTCTCTCTTCCCCCCTTTCGTTCTCTCTCTCTCTCTCTCTGTATTTCCTCGCCTCACTACTTTCCCCAGCTTTCTCTTACTCGGGAGATGGTTGGGAGAGGGAGTACGAGGGTCGGAGAGAGGAGGCCAAGGAGGAGGACGACGAGATGGATGGATGGATGGACGGATGGATGGATGAAGGGAGGGAGGGAGGGAGAGAAGGAGGGACGGACGGATGGATGGATGGATGGAAGAAGAAGATGGAAAAAGAAAGAAAGAAAAATACGACAACGACTATCGTCGTCATCGGCGGCGTCGTTGTCGTAGTCATCTCATGGGGAGACGGAGCGGAGGGTTGGGGGGGGGAGGAGGAGGTTCGGAAGAGGGTCAGGAGAGAGAGGTAGAGGTTCGGGAAGGGGAGGAGAAGGGGCGGCAGAAGGAGCAAGAGGATTGGAGAAGGGAGGCGGAGTAGGAGGAGGAAGAAAGTCAATCAATCAATCAATGGATCAATCAAGATGGAACCATCGATCTTGATTGACTGATTGGTAGATTGATTGATTGATTGATTGATTGATTGGTTCACCAAAACATGACCAAAAAAAACGAAAAAGGAAAGAAAAAGGCGGGGGCGGAGGGGTGGCAGGTAGAGGGTAAGCAGAGGATGAGGATGAGGAACAAGGAGGAAGAAGAGGATGAGGAGTAGGAGGCGAAAGAAGAGCAGAAGGAGGAAGAGGAAGATGAGGAGGAGGAGGAGGAGGAAGTCGTTGTCGTGAAGGCGACTATGACGATAACGATCAAACCAATAAAAGAAAAACGTTGTCGTCGTAATCACCTCGAGAGGAGGAAGAAGAAGAGAGAGAAGAAGAGGATTAAGAGGAGGCGGAAGAAGAGGAGGAGGTGGAGGAGCGGGAGGTTGTTGTCGTCATCATGAAGGCTCTTCTTCGACGATGATGACGACCCAAAAAAAAAAAAACCGGTGGTGTTGTTGTTGTCATCGCCTTGAAAGGAGCCAGGGGGGGAGGAGGAGGAGGAGACGGCGACGAGGATGACAACAGCAACAACCAAAAAAACTTACAAAAAGACGACCGCGTTGTGATAGTTGTCATAGCGGCCTCGAGAGGAGGGAGAGGAGGACAAGGAGGAGTAGGAGGAGGAGAAAGAAGAAGAAGAAGAAGAACAAGAAGAAGAAGAAGAAGAAGAAGAGGGAGAGAGGGGGGCAGGGGCTGTGGGGACGCACCTTGGAAGGTCGTCTTCCTCCTCCTTCCCTTTGTCGTTGTGCTCCCCTCTCTCGGTCTCTGTGGCATGCACCACACACGGCCCTAGTAGGATAGAGGTTTGCTAGGAGATTAAGGGGTTCCTTCTTTCCTTTCTGGGCCTTAGCATTATTTTCCCTGGTCGGCCTCAGTCCCTGTTTCAGTCTGGTCCGTGACGCTCCTGTTAGTCCGCATGTATTTGGCAGCATGGTGGGACCATACACGTCCAGTGGCCGTTTCTTAGGCGAGATTCAGTTTGGGCGCCAGTCTAGTTTTTCAGTTCCTTTATCAGATTCAGTTTGGGGGCCAGTTCTGGTTTGTCAGTTCCTTTATCAGATCAGTCTGGGCGCCAGTCCTGGTTTTTCAGTGTGAGACTGGACGCCAGATTTCAGCAACCTATTTTGTCCCGTTGTGCAGTTTGAGCGCAGTACGCCCAGCGGTATATATAGCTGGGCCAACCTCATTTGTGGCACGCAGAGTTAGTGGCTTCGGTTAGAGGAGTATGCAGAGTAGTTGGACTAGAGGTTGAGGCGGAGGCCAGGCTATGGGCGGCAGAGTAGTTGGACTAGAGGTTGAGGCAGAGGCCAGGCTATGGGGGGCGACGTACCTGCAGACTTACCTTGCGCCATAGCTCCTGCTTGTCTTCGGGCATCTTCCACCTCAATCACAGTTCCAAGGAGACATCTTTACGCTGGTCAGTATCCTGGCTCCACCTCCGTGAGACTACGAGAGGATTCTTCTTCTTTTTCGTCTCCCTCCAGCTTCATCGCTTCTCTTCCTCCTCCCTCCCTCTTCTTCTTCTTCTTCTTCCAAGAGACAGACAGACACACACACACACACACACACACNACACACACACACACACACACAGAGAGAGAGAGAGAGAGAGAGAGAGAGAGAGAGAGAGAGAGAGAGAGAGAGAGAGAGAGAGAGAGAGAGAGTGTTGGGACTTGGCGACATTGGCTTCAGACGACATTTGGACAGAGGCATTGGGGGGACTATTTTTGGAGACTTCATGAGTGACGTTTGAGTTGATGACATCTTCATCTATCCTTCTCCTCCGTCTCTTCCCCCTCTTCCTCATCTGTGGATGATGTGTAGCATGGCGCTCTTTGTCTTTGTGTTCAGCACCATACCAACTCACCTTGCTTGATGATGACGAGTATGTTGCAGTTAGTCCGAGTCATTCTGAGTCCGAATGTGGTATATCAGTCTTCTGCTGTGCTATCATTGCTCTAGCTCTTGGGGTCGGTTCTTGGTTCTGATCTTTGCCATATAGGCATGCGACACACTCTCTCTCTCTCTCTCTCTCTCTCTCTCTCTCTCTCTCTCTCTCTCTCTCGTAGTGTCCAACTTCCCTACGGCCGTCGCCAAGTTCCTCCTCCTCACCTCTTTCATTGTCCCCTTCCTTGATGCTGCCAACCTCCTCCTCTTCCCACCCTGTGCCTCATATACGCCTGTGCTGGGCCGATTTCAAATTTGAATTCGGCGCGGTCTGGGCCATAGATTGCCAAAGGTCTATGGCCCGGATAGGGCCTCTTTTGCTTCCATTTTTCTGTGCCGTTGGGGAAGGGTTCTCAGATTTTTTTTCGCAGGCCCTTCCCTCACGACCCATAGCAACCCCCTATGGCCCCAGAAAAGTAAAACAGGCTGTGCACGTATTTTGCGCAGGGCCTGGAAATTTGATTTTCTGAAATATCCGGCCGGGAATTTCCGGCCGAATAATCCAGGTAAACTGGCGCCACCCGGATATCTGGATGCGCTGCGTACCGTCTTCACCCGAATAGAATGCCCCCGGTCATAATCGCTGTATCTAGACTGAAAGTTGCCCCAAATGCGGCTATAATGACTGGGCGTTCTATTTGGGTGAAAGACGGTAGTGGATAAAATAAAGGCAGTGATTCTGTGCATTCTATCAGTGTCTCCGAAACAGGAAGTCATTGTAAAGAGGGTAAGTGCTGTGATATCCTAATTGGGAAGGCATCCTGAAAAAAGGTGATTGCTGTGCCCCCCCCCCCCCCCCCCCCCCCCCCCCCCCCGGGCCAGGGTTGGTAATTTCTGGGATATCTTTTACTGTAGTGATTGGTAGGCTGGCCGCCTAGTTTCCGCTGCGCCGTGATTAATTTTGACTTGTTGAATTTTTTTAACTGTGTACAGTATGTAAGTTAATCACTTGTGGTAGTTGTGAGACTGTGTCGAGAGTAAAGTGGGAGTGGAATTGGACAAGGTGCTGATCAACTGTGTGTGCTGGCTGCCAAGTTTCGGCTACGCCTTGGTTAATTTTGACTTGTTGAATTCTTAAACTGTGTACAATTATACTACAATGTGTAAATTAACCACTTTCTGAAGTTGTGAAACTGTGTCTAGAGCGAAGTGGGCGTGGAGCAGTCAAGGTGCTAGATTACTAATGAACTCTGTGTGCTGATTGTCTGCCCTTTGCTTAGAATCCCGAGAAGGCGAACAGGGTTGTGGATGTTGCTGCAAGGCCTACACGCACCGGAGAAAGGGGTGGTGGTCTCCGGCAACGATGGAGAACCAACCGGGCAGGAGCAAGCTCGTCAGCTGCCAGCTCTTCTGGTCGTTCTCCTCCCTTTCTCGTCCTTTCCTTGTTGCCAGTGTATGATCTTGCGCTTGAATTGCGAACTGTTTGATCTGTCCAACATGCATTTTGCACACGTCGCGTGAATGTTTGAGCACTCCCGGGCAGAGTAACTGCGGAACTGTGAAACTGTGTCGTCATCAATCTTTTTGAACTACCTTCTTCACCCGAATACGACGTACGGTCAATATTGCTGTGTTTAGACGGAAAGATACCCCAAGTACAGCTAGTTCCATGTGTTCATCCACTTGTATGCCCTTCTGTCGTCAAGGACAGACTCATTCTTGAGCCTTTTCTTATCCTCTTTTGCCTTCATCTTCATTCCACACTCCGTACTTTCCCTTACTTTGTTTGTCTTCTCTCCATCTCTCTTCCCTGTGTTTATCCCCTCCCCCTTCACTCTGCCTCTTTCTCACAGTGTACAAGTGGGCCGTTATGGCGCACGGGGATGGGCGCAGCTCACACTCAACTTCATCAACGCGGCGAGCCTTGTACGTGAGAGACACAGTGTAGGGGAAGTTAAACGAAGAATGAGAAATTGAATGGTTTCAATGTACCCTTGTTTTGTTTTTTATCCTTTGTTTCAAAAAGTGCGCTCTTTTAGCTCATAGTTATGCGACAATATATCAGGGGATTGGAACCTGAGAACTGCTCGCTCATGCTGTTGTGGCAGAGAGAAAAGTTAGAAATGATCTGCCCTTGCGACCTTTGTTTCCACCAGCTTTTTGTGACCAGTTCGATTCTTTCCCTAAGTCTGTGTGGATGCAGGATGGAACCCAATGCCTTGAAGTATTGATGTCGTCGTTCTGCTTCTGGTGATTCCACAGAGCTCATGTGTTTAATCACGGGTCATGGAGTGGTTGGGTTTTGGTCATTTGTTTGAAAAAAGATGACACTTTGGTTGATCCACGGGATCATTATTCGCAACAGTCAACATTGAAGATTTTTGTAGTGTAATGACCTGCCAAAACGCAGACTGAGAACGGTGCTGATTTCTGAGTTTTGCCGCTGCAATGGATGCCTTGCTGAGATTCCTGCGTTCTGCTGAGTTTTCTAAGTCTGTGTGTGTGTGCATGCTTGATGGTCTGCGTGCCTGCCTGAGTGCTTGTCGGGCTGAATTGTGTGTGACCCACAAGAGTACTTGCTTGCTTGGGAGACCCCGTAGGGCCGGTACCTACCTGTGGCCGTGACATTGAGGGTTGCAACGGGAAAATGACTCAAGTGGTGGGAATAGGCCCGCGATGCTTAGAGCAGCGGGGAAAAAACACTCGAGTAGCAGGTAGGCTGGTGGTACCACACAAAAGTAGTGGTAGAGGTGTCGGGTGCTCTAGGCCTAGCAGAAGAAGACAAAAGTTGGCATTTTTAGAGACCCAGTAGTTGTAGGCTAGGTCTAGGTGGGTACCAGTCCAAGTAGTCTGAGTCTAGGGCCTGTACGGGCRATATCAGAGTCTGCAATGATGTTTCCCTCCGAAAGGGAGGAGGTACCGGTTGCTTGGAGGCCGTGCGGCCTGGAAGTCACCGCCCAAGAGGCAAGTAGGCCGCTATGTCTCCAGGAGTGAAGTGCTCCTCATTTGCGATATGCAAGTTTGGGCGACGTACTGCTGGAGCAAGCGCTGAGCGCTGGTGGGAGGAGGAGCGCCGGGCATTACAGCGATGCTAGGAGGAAGGAGACTGGGAGCTTCAACCTTGGCTATGGTGGAGCTCTACTGGTAGTAGGAGGCAGAAGGGGGCTAGGGAGGAGGGTGGCGAGCTATGAATCCCCCGCGGTCATGAGCGCGGGGTCCATCTCGGCTGGTGGTCGAGATGGCGACCGTGGGAGTCGGCCCGAGCGGTTGGGCGCGGCCATGAATTTGAAATTTATATAAAAAAAAAATAGGCAAAAAAAGGTAAAAAATATATGGTTGTAGTTTTTTATGCGGTCTACAACTGTATATTTTTCGTTTTACTTTTTGGCTTCTTTTTTTATTAAAAAAAAATGGAAAACAGAAATCCCTCAGGCGAAAGTTCTTCAGTTTACTCTTTTAGTAAGAAAAACAAAGGATTTTGTTTGTTTTTTAATCTCAAATTTGGTATAAGGAATTTTGATATGACCCTGAGGCAAAAGTTGTTCAGCTTATGTTTTGGCATAACTTTTTTTTTCCAGATTTTTGAACATTTTTCAGTTTTTTTTTTTTTTTCATGACTGCGGGCTGCGGTCATGACCGGGGCCTCCCGGTCACGACCACCGACCGCGACTGCGACCGCGGTGATTGGCGGTCGGGGGGATACATAGGTGGCGAGGTACCTACCTGGCTATGGTGGGCGCCATCTTCATCACCTTGTTAGGCGCTGCATCTGGAAGGCCTCAGTTGGGGTTGCGCCGCACCAAGAAGGCTTCAAGGCAGAGTCAGGCATGGCGGCCTGAACAGCAGCGGGCATAGCTGCTTCGAGTTGTCTTGTGCACAGCAGGGCAAGGCCCTAGTAGTCCGCCATAGCCTCGGCCTACATGAAGAGGAAGGAGAAGGTGGCCACGGCTATGGTGGACCTCATGTTGTGCCTGCAGTAGAAGAGGGATTCGGACATTGATTCTGGTTCGGCCATTCATCATTATCATTATTTATTGTTTGAATAAAGAGGGGAGGAGAAAAGGAGGGGGGATTGGTTGGCGAGGGGAAGGGAATTATCATTTGCCTTTGCTGGTGTACATCTTCTTCTTTCTTTCTTTCTTCCTCTTCTTCTTCTTTCCCTCTCTCTCTTTCATTTTGGAATTCGTCGGCATTGTGCTTTCTCGTAAATTTGTACTTCAAAATTGGCCAGGATCGTAACAGTTGTCATTTTCGACTTTCAGGGGAGCTCTCAGGCCTCTCTAGTCTCCTTCCACTCCCCGGCGCCAGCTGCCACACACACGTGTGACGGATCCTTATCCATCAGTCAAATGCATCCTTGGGGGGAGAGGGGTAGACTGTCGAGGTTCAACCTCCTGATGCAAGTTCAATGGAAGAGTCTGATGCACTCATGCTGCTTTTGTGGAGCTGTGTGTAGCGAACATGACAACACACAAACCACCTCCTGACGGGTCAGCAAAGGTCTGGCAAAACTCTGCCATAGCAAGGCCTTTTGTTTGGAATTGGGATTAGCGAAAATGTTTACATGGACGTTCACAGAGATTTTCCAACTAGGCTTACACTGAGGCCCAACAGTATTTGGAAAGACGTAGGTGTGGTCATAAATAAGCAGGTGAGGGGGCATGGAGTTTTGGGTGGGGATTTGCTTTCGACAAAGGTCTTTTTGCATGCATTTTCCGAGTTCTCTTCCCTCAACTTGCCTGAAAGCCTTGTTTCCACAGGGGCTTTGATCCCATTGCCCCGTATTCTTCGTTTCTGGACCTCAACTTGCCTGAAAGCCTTGTTTCCACAGGGGCTTTGATCCCATTGCCCCGTATTCTTCGTTTCTGGCCTGGATGTTCGCTAATCTATTGTCCGAATCAAGGAGTCTCTGCAGTTGTTTTTTACTGCTCTTCGAGGCCATGACAAGTACATGACTGTTATGATCCTGTTTAATTTCGAAGTACACATTCATCAGAAAGTACAGTGCCGTCCAATTGCAAAAAGAAATGAATGAACTTAAGAGGAGAGAGAGGGTAAGAAGAAGAACAAGAAGACGAAGAAGAAAGAAGAAGAAGATGATGCTGTACACCAGCATAGACCAATGATAATGCTCTTCTTCTTTGTCAACCACTCTCCTCCTCCTTACCTTTTCCCCTCCTATTCAAACGAGAAATAATAATAACAATGTTGAATGGCTGAACCAGAATCAATGTCCGAATCCCACTTCTACTGCAGGTATCACATGAGGTCCACCATAGCCATGGCCACCCTTCTTCCTCCTTCGTTCAAGGTCGAGGCTATGAAGGACTACCAGGGCATTGCTGCCTGCTGTCCAAAGGACAACACAAAGCAGCTATGGCTGCTCTAGCTCAGGCCGCCATGCCTGACTCTACCTCGAAGCTTCTTGGTGTAGCTCTACCCCAACTGGGGCCTTCCTGCTGCAGCGCCCACCAAGGTGATGAAGATGGCAACCACCATAGCCAGGTAAGTACCTCTGGTGCTCCCCCTTCCTAGTCCTGGTCTTCTTCCTCCTCCGTGTCCTTGCTCCTTCCCCAGCAGCGCTGTTCCAAGCTAGCGCTGCTCCAGCCAGCGCTCCAACCAGTGTGTCGCCAAACTTGCACACCGACAATGAGGAGGAGCACCTTGCTCCTCCTGGAGATATAGCGGCTTGCTTGCCTCTTGGCGAGTGACTTCCTAGGCCGCGCGGCCTCCAAGCAACTGGTACCTCCTCCCTTTCGGAGGGAAACATCATTGCAGACTCTGGTATTGCCCGTACAGGCCCTAGACTCAGACTGGTTGGAATGGTACCTACCTAGACCTAGCCTACAACTACTGGGCCTCTAAAAATGCCAACTTTTGTCTTCTTCTGCTCGGCCTGGAGTACCTGGCACATCTACCTCTACCTGGTGTGGTACTGGCCTACCTGCTACTTGAGTGTTTTCCGGTGCTTCGAGTGTCGTGGGCCTCTTTCCCCGCCACTGGAGTGTTTTCCCGACTGCAACCCTCAATGTCACGGCCACAGGTAAGTACCAGCCCTTTGGGCCCTCTGAACGAACAAGTGTCCTCGGGGTCACACACACACTCAAGCCGACAACCACTCAGACAGGCATGCAGACCAGCAAGCATGCACACACACAGACTTAGAGAACTCAGCAACAAGCGGGAAACTCAGCAAGGCATTCATTCTATGAGCGAAACTCAGAAATCAGCTGTGTGTCTCAGTCCGGGTTTGGCGTGTAAATTACATGACAACAGATGTTCTTTTGTGAATGCTGTCTCTGTGGACTCACTATCATTGTTCTTTTTGGTCTTCAGGCACAGTGGAGGAGCGGGTACCACAGAGGGGTGCGGCTGCTGATGAAGACAGTGATGATGATGAAGATGGTGCCGACTATGCTCCTCGTGCACCGGCAAAGAAGGGGGCGAGACGCCAGCAAAGGGAGGCCAACAGACAGGTTGAGTGCATTTCCCTGGTACTGGTCAACGAAAGAAACTGGGAAATGATTAATCGTTGAAATCAGCTCTTTCCAAGGTGGATGGACACAGTCACAGAATTTTACAGTTGTAGGTCGGAGTCGGAGTCGTCCGGCTGATAAGCTCCCCCTGCTAGTTGCCGTTAGAAATCGCTCCTCAGTTTGGCCTGAACTGGGCACATACCCGATGACTTGGAGCATACTCGCACTAGAACCTTGTCAACTGAATCAGGTTATATTTGCGGTCAAATTCATACATGGAAGTCCTATTGCAAGTATGCCCTTAGCCACTGCGACTGGGAACTAGTGTACAGAAAAGTCCTACTCTTAAGTACACCAAGGCCAAAAAAAAGAAGGAAAAAGAAAACAACTACGCCAAGGCCATAGGCTCTTGGTTGCAGTGCACACCTGACAGAGAGGTTCGCAGCATGATGATGATACACTACTTTTGGCAGCTTCGAACCCAGGTCAGAACCATCTTCTTCTACAAGCTACAGATATACACAGAGCTTAAACCGCAACTGGCCCCGATGTTGATGGAGGCCTGCGGTGTTATACGCACTGGCTGGGAAGCATCTGCCGACCGATGTTGTATGCTTAGACCACAAAAAAAGTTGAGTGTGTCAAGTTCGGCGATTTTCGTGCCTATGCTATTTCACGAAAAAATCTGGAAACAAAAAAACCGACATGCATTGAGTACAGATCTGTTAATGGAAAGTTTTCAAAAAGCAGAAAACGAAAAACATCTGGACTGTGCCGCTGGTTTAAACTGATAGGCCCTAAACTTTCAGTTTCAGTTCTTTAGGGGTGGGAAAACCATTTGGTTCGGCAAAATAGGTTTTGGGCCAGAGTCGGGTTGCCATGACATGGTCCCCTCGGCGGAGAATGTCAAGAGTCTTCATTCATGCAGGAGCGTATGTGAAATGGGCACACTGCGGGAAAGTATGTGAAATGGGCGCCTCATAAGTGTGGCTACTCATGCCATTCTTTTTCTTCCATTCTAGGTTACAGCAAAGGGTATGAGAAATGTACTGCTGGACTCAAATCTAGAGAAACTTGAGAAAGGGTGGATCTGAAAGGGAGGATCTTTGATCAGACTGCATAAATACTTCACCTGTGCATTTATCGGCTTGTGAGTGGAGAGGCATGATGATGATAGTGTGTTATGCCTGGCTGGACCGGTGGCATGATGCTGGCTCAGAGGAGGGCGTAAAAGATCACCAGCAGCATTGTGAGATGAAGGGAAGCACGCCTAAGTTGGGACACGTGGATGGGTTGCGTTTCATTTTGAACATGATTCTAAATTAGCAGACTCATTTCCTGTGCAGTTGTTCGTGTGTGCGTGTGCTGGCGCGCGCGCGTTATGTGTGTGTGTGTGTGTGTGTGTGTGTGTGTGTGTGTGTGTGTGTGTGTGTGTGTGAGAGAGAGAGAGAGAGAGAGAGAGAGAGAGAGAGAGAGAGAGAGAGAGAGAGAGAGAGAGAGAGAGAGAGAGAGAGAGAGAGTTATATACACCCCCTTCCCCTATTCTGAGCACTGGTTTTGTTTGGTGTTTGTGAACTATTATTCAGGCTGAAGCAGCTCAAAGAGAACTGAAGAAGGAGAAGGAGGACAGGAATGCAGAGTTAAGAAGGCAGCGGGATGAAGCCCGAGAGGCAGAAGAAAGGCGCAAGGTTAGTGGTGGTATGCATGGTCCAGTACAATTGGTTGTGATGGTCGAGTACCATGCGTTGTGAGCTGCTGATCATCAAATCTCACCAGTAGGTTATCTTAATGTATATGTGTCATGGAGTGCTGGTTGGGGTATTGATACCATGGCGGAGTGTTGGGTGAGTACTTACCTACTGTGAACATTGCTCCGATGTAGCAGTTGCAGCTGTAAGACTGTTTCCTGCTCGCAATGAAGTCAGTCCTGTTTACCTGACTGAGGTTGCCCATAGCAAGGAGCTGGTGTAGCAAGCATCTGATAACGTGCTGGTGAGACCTTTCTATTATGACCTGCTGGAGCAAGCAACAATGCGTTAATGTAACTCTGGTGTTCTGCACAATTTGTCTCTGCACATGTCTCTGCTTTACGCGTGTCGTATGCCAGGAGGAGGAGCTTGCTGAACAGAGGAGGATTGAAGAAGAGAAAGCGCAGGCAGAGTATGCCCAGTGGAAAGGAGCATTTGCTTTGGAAACAGAGGGAACAGTTGAAGATGATGTAGCAGAGCAGAGTCAAGGACTTCTTCAAGAGTTTGTCGACTACATCAAGGTTAGTTTGATGACCGGTGTGGGGTGTGTCTGGTGTTTGTGGTGTCGTATGTTTCCCTTTTGCAGTCTGTCTTGCACCCGTCCTGCATGTTTGACTTTCTAATGTGTTTGTACCATACCTGCGGTGCACCGTGTGCGGACTGGTGGTGCGTCACCCACCCCCCAAAAAAAAAACAGGGCAGTGTGTGGGTGTTGCATGAGAGAGAGTGATACATGCTCAGTTGAGCAATGTATATGGAGCCAAGGATCCGCAAAGTGATGAAAAGGACTCGAATGGACAATGCAGCGTCAGCAAAGCATCAACAAGCAATGTACATCAAGCTACATATGAAAATATCACAATGTAGCACAGCGGAAGACTCAAAGATATGACCTGACCTGTCAGGCACTGACGCAATTCGACCCATCACACACCACACATGCGAGAGAGAAGGAGGGACCGCATACATGGAAGAAAGGTGCCTCCTTGCACATGCACATGGGGGAGATACCACAGATGAAGAGATGGGGGAGAGGTGAGACGAAGATGGAAGTGAGGGAGAAGACCAAGATCGCGATCACGAAGTCCAAAAATAGTCTCCCTGCCGAATGTCCAATTAATGTCTGGCACAAAATGTTGAATCAGACCCTGGGCTTCATGCCCGATGTAACCTCTGCCTGTAACCTCCCTCTCTCTCTCTCTGAAAGAAGAAGAAGAAGAAGAAGGAGGAGGAAGGAGGGAGAAGAGATGGAGGGTGAGACGAAAAGAAGAAGAAGAAGATGTCGTCCTCCTCGATGTCTCACCTGCACGTAACTGCAGCCATGTACTGACTGCCGTCATGATCCCTGTGCAGGTCGCCGGCGTGGAGCGCGGCTATGGTGCCCAGGTAAGTACCGCCGCTGCAGGTATGACCTCCGCCTCACCTCTACCTCTACAGCGCAGCGCTGTGTCGTGCTGCTCCAGCAGCGTGTCACCCAAGAAGTGAGCTACTCGAACTGTGTGTCTGCCCTGGTCAGGCCCAGCTACTTGTAGGGCTGGGCCGCGGTGGTGTGCCTGCGTGTGCCTCTGTTCCTGGCCTCAAACTTGGCCTGACTGGGTCCCTACCGGACGTCCAGGCCCTCCCTGCTGATGCAGCAGGGAGTGTCCGGTATTGGACAAATGTGGACCTCTCCCCAAAGGGCCTGCTTGCGACCGCACCAGGCCCAAAGTGTGGCCTTTGTCCAAACAGAAACAAGGTCTGTTTGGATGTACTGCAAGTCCAAAACGATGCCTGAACAGACAAAAATTGGACAGCAAATAAATAAATAAAGAAAGAAAGAAATGAATGCTGTCTCAAATCAAAACCTGCGGCCCATAGGCCGGCCGTGGGCCTCCAGGACGCGAGCCTCCCAACAACCGTCAGGGCCCCAAAATGGGGCCTGTGTGCAGGCTCAGCATAACACACACACACACACACAGAGTGAGTGAGCGAGAGAGAGAGAGAGAGAGAGAGAGAGAGAGAGAGAGAGAGAGAGAGAGAGAGAGAGAGAGAGAGAGAGAGAGTTTTCATGAGCAGCTGCAACCATCGTCATGAGCGTATCTTGCCTTGAACGTCAGATATACATTTGAGAACAGAAGCAGCTTGATCGGAATTCAAGAGAAGCACAGTTGAGCAGCTGCAACCATAATCATGAGTATATCTGATCCTGATCGTCAGATGTATGCATTTTGAGAACAGAAGGAGCCTTTATCGGAATTCACGGGAAGTACAGTTGAGCAGCTGCGACCATCATCATGCATGTATCCGACCTTGATCACCAGATCTATACATTTGACAACTGAAGTAAGTCTTTATAGGAGCTCACGGCAAGCACATGTTTTCGTGAGCAGCTGCTACCCTCACCATGCGTGTATGCGACCTTGATCGCGAGTTGTACACATTCGAGAACAGAAGTAGCTGTTGTCGAAGTTCACGGCAAGCACAATTTTCGTGAGCCGCTTCTTCCCTCTTCATGAGTGCATCTGACCTAAATCGTCAGATGTATACATTCGAGGAGGCAAGTGGGCATTATTGAAGTTCACTGGAAGCTCTGTTTCTGTGAGCACCTGCGACCCTCATCGTGAGCGTAACTCATCAGATGTATGCGTTCGAGGATACAACTGGCCATTCAAAATCACACACAATTTTTTTGGGGTGCTTGCGGCCCTGATTCCCCCCCCCCCCTTTCCTCCCCCCTCCCCTCTTCCCCAATTCAATTTCTTCGCGCGTGTGCCAACTGAACTACCCTCTTCACGCGCCTATAACCCCCGGGCATTATAGCAGTATTTGGGGCATTTTTCAGTCCAGATGCAGCAATAATGACCGGGCGTTCTATTTGGGTGAGACGGTACGCCATTATTTCTGTGAATTACAACTGCGAAGTGGGTGTCTCACTCTGCAGAGCCTACACCTGTCTGTACAATTGGTGTGGCCCGTTCTCATGGATGTCACAAAATTGTATTGCTGGGAAAGTGCAACTTTCTGTTTGGCATTGTGTGGCAGATAAAAAGTTAAATGAATGCAAGGGGTGGGACGAAATGAAAAAGAGCCTGCCTTGTATTTCATCTTGCCGTCCTGTCCTTCGTATCTGTTTCGTTTTTCACATTTGTTATTATTGATGGGTGGATCAATTCAGACAGAGGTCCTCTGCTGTCTGCCAAGTTCATGCCAATGCTGCATGACTGCATTTGGAGATGCATCGCAGAACCGATACGGAGAAAAAAAAAAGAAAAAAAGAAAGCTGGTGGTATGTGGATGTCTTTTGCTCCATTTTATTTTTGTGTGTGTGCATATGTGATCGGGAGGGGGGAGCACGTGTGTGTGCGTGTGCGTGTGTGTGTGTGTGTGTGTGTGTGTGTGTGTGTGTGTGTGTGTGTGTGTGTGTGTGAGAGAGAGAGAGAGAGAGAGAGAGAGAGAGAGAGAGAGAGAGAGAGAGAGAGAGAGACACTGACACAATGACTAAATTTGTGGTCTGGCAGAAACACAAGCTGGTGGTTTTGGAGGATCTTGCAGCTGAGTTTGAACTCAGAACTCAGGTTTGTTCTGCTAGCTGAGCCTTCGAGTGTTTTTTTTTTTTTTTTCCCAAAGACTTTTTGACTTCTGAACTTTTTTTTCAGAAGTTCTTTTGTTTGCCAGACGTTGTGAAAGAGTTGTGCAAAGTTCTAAATTGACCGCATTCCCCATATGGTCGAGACTCGGAATCGACTTGCCTTTTGTAAAGTTTTTTTTTCCAGAAAAACTTAAGAAAGAAGATTCAGAAATGGTGTGGGGAACCGATCATCCTTATTGTTGTAAGATTTGATCACCTTGTTTTGCTGATTTTTTACAAGGGCTTGATTGATTTTATGTTGAAACATCACATGCTCGCAGATGTGGTTACTTTTGTAGGTGGAAACTAGCAGAGGGATTTGGGTTGGCCATGCTGTGTGCATTCCATTATATTATAGCAATCCTTGAGTGGATAGATGTAACTCTGAACCTTTTGTGCCTTATATTGTTTTTGTGAAACCTGGATTTACGGATGCAGGCCGGGTAGCTTGGTTTGCCTTTCTTCGTAGAATTATATTGTTTTCGGGAAACCTGGATTTACGGATGCAGGCCGGGTAGCTTGGTTTGCCTTTCTTCGTAGAAACAGGACCTTATTATGGGCCTGGCTCCATGGCCCCTTCTGGGGATCAGCAGTCTGGTTCCTTATCCATCAGCTGACCGGCATCAAATTGTGACTGTTGTGTGCTCCTGTGCCTTGCAGGATGTTGTGAACAGAGTTATTGCTCTTGAGCAAATGGGTAAGTGGATGTCAGGGAGATTGGCTTATCTTTTTTCTGCCTGAGTGTTTTTTTTTTTTTTTTTCCTCTTTTTTTCCCGTCTTCTTTTTGTTCATCTGACTCTGAATCTGATTCGAACTTGGGTCTGTATTTGTACAGCTCATGGGTGTACGAACTGAGCTAGGCCTATTGGTTGTCTGAATTTTTTTCTTGTCCTTGGCCCTGATTCTTGTTTCAAGCTCTCCCTGATAAAAGTGTCACACCTTAGTACCTTACATTATTGCATGCATTCCATCAGGGTTCATATTTTCTGTTTATTCGCAGTTACATGTGTGTAGTACCATCGAGGTACCACTCAGCCCCGTGGACACGCTCAATGGTTGAACTTTGGTAATGTGTGATGTGACATAGTCTGGCTGCAACCGCTTGTCCAGGATGTTTACACTGGCACATTCTGTGTCTCTGCTTGATCGAGTGTATGGGTGGCCGGTTTTCTTGGTCGTCATCTTGTCGCGAGAGAATGCGTGAAACTTCTTTGACCTTGGATCGATACAAGACTGGGGGATGGTGTTTGCCTATTCTACTGCAAAGGCAACGTGTGGAGAGATTTGTGGTAATCAGTTGATGTGTCATCTTTTTTTGAGTAGGAGATGAGTATTATCCAACTTGATGGTGAAATTTTGATCCAAAATTATTTTATTTGCAAGTGAAGTAGTGAAAGGATGTTTTCTATCAATAGTGTGATAATTCATTTTGTACGAACAATATGTACCATTTATACATATATCTATTTTTACTAAATTATTTATAAATTATATACAATAGATGTATACTAAAAAGAATATAGGTATAAATATAGGAGGTATAAATATAGGAAATTGATCACACTATTGATAAATTGATTTGATTTTATTACATGAATTCTATATTATGTAAATTGAGAATGGAATCAATTTTGTTGAACTAGAACAGAGGATAAATAATAGAATAAATACACTGAGTATTTATCCAAGAATACCTTCATTCAAAGAGTCTGCTATTGAATCTCCTGATGAGCCATAAGTTTTTTTTTATTGATGTCATTAGAATGGACCATCCCATTCTTAAATCACTAGTACCAGCCAGTGGTAGGAAAAAAATAGGGAAAATTGGCAGTTTTCCCATTTTCCCTGAAAAGTTTGGAGGTCCCAGAGGCTCGGCAAGAGGAATATGGTATAGTTCTGTGTCAGTCGCCGGGCTGCCCGGTCGACTGGCCGTCGCCCGGCGGGGCTACCAGGCGGCCCGGCCGGTTGGGTCCGCCGGTCGACCGCCGGGCGAGCCCAGCACAATCTGGCGCGGGGGGTCGGGAGGGCCTGGGCAGGTGCAGACGGCCTCCCCACACACCCCGCAAAATATTTTGAAGGCTATTTTTTTTATTTTCATTTTCTTGGGGGGGGGAGAATGCCTTTTCTGGCGACTGGGGGATCGGTCGCCAGAAAGGGCATTCTCCGCCCTGGCGGGCTGCACAAAAGGCAGCCTCCACCGTTGTTCGAATTGGAACGTCAGGAAGAGGCTGCCTTTCGTGCAGCCCGCCATTTGCCAAGCCGGGAAGGGTCTCTGTCGTCCGTCGAGCAGTCCTCCTCCCGTCGCGTTCGCCGTCATGTGGTGCAGCCCCATCGCCATCGGCTTCCATCGAGCAGCTCCCTCTCGTCGGGCCGTTGTCTTCGCCGCCGAGCATCCCCCTCCTGTCACATTCACCGTCAGGTTAACCCCATGAGACCTTCTTCTTCTCCTTCTTCTTCCTCCTCCTTTCTTCCTCTTCTTCTTCTTCTTCCTCTTCTTCCTCCTCCTTAGTTCTTCTTCTACTTCTTCTTCCTCCTCCTTTCTTCTTCTTGTTCTTCCTCCCCCTTTCTTCTTCATCATCTTCTTCCTCCTCGCTAATCTTCTTCTTCTCATTCCTCCCTGCTTCATCTGTCTTCTTCCATGTCCCTCTTTCTTCTTCTTCTTCTTCCTCCTCTCTTCTTTTTTTTTGTGAGATTCTTCTTCTTCCTCTTCTTCTTCTTCTTCTTCTTCTTCTTCTTCTTCTTCTTCTTCTTCGTCGTCGTCGTCTTCATTGTCGTCGTCCTCGTCGTCGTCGTCGTCGTCGTCGTCTTTGTCTTTGTCTGTCTTTGTCTTTGTCTTTGTCGTTGTCTTCATCGTCGTCTTCGTCTTCGTCTTCGTCGTCGTCTTCGTCTTCTTCTTCGTCTTCTTCTTCGTCTTCTTCTTCTTCTTCGTCGTCTTCGTCTTCGTCTTCTTCTTCTTCTTCTTCTTCTTCTTCTTCGTCTTCGTCTTCGTCTTCTTCTTCTTCTTCTTCTTCTTCTTCTTCGTCTTCTTCTTCTTCGTCTTCTTCTTCCTCCTCCTCCTCCCCCCGCCCGCACCCACATGCCTTCCACAAGTTTCTCTGTGGTTTTGGGCTGCTCTTGGCAAGCGCAGTCCAATGCCGTGTTCGAAAAAAAATAAAAAAATGAATCCTGGAACACTTTTCAGCCCGCCCGGTTTTGCCGGGTGGACCACCCCGGTCCGTCTGGCCCTGACCCAGGTTTAGTTTTATATTCCCCGCTCGTGAAAAAAAAAAAAGAAAGATTTTCTCTACTGCAATGATGTCAGGCAGGATAGTCTGGGAGGCCGTGCCCACAGTAGTCCTCCACAGAATGAATCTTACAGCGAAAACGGTGAGATTCTTAATGTTGTTGTTTTCTTTTTTTCCGTTCATTTCTCATTGTTAGGAGTCCCTTGCCAACGAGGCAGGGTGGAATCCCTGATCTGCTCGAGCTGTGTTTACTCAGAGGGTTGTAACCCTGATCACACTGGCACTTAGAGGAGTGTATCCGGCCAATTTCACGGCCGAATCCGTGTTTCCTTTTTTTTTGGTTCTTCTTTGTCTTTCTGGAATCTGACAACCTGGCCACGGGCTGAGACGCCCTCACTGAGGGCACACTCACACAAAGCTTTGTTCCAAGAATGAATACAACTGCGTTTCACGGCCAAAGCTTTGTTTCAACTTCCCCCCCCCTTATTTTGTGAGTTTCATGGCCACGACTTTTTTTTTTGTTCTTTCTGGGAGAGTACGAGAAGTGGGACTGGGAGTGGGACTCCGGCCCGGCAAAACTCGGAGTGCAGTGAAATTCAGGCTCGGCAAAAACAGCCTCGGAGGTACTGGTGCTTTAAAGAGGTGATAGTTGTATGGATGTCAATGGTCGGGGTTATAGTGACCTTTCAGTCAGATGAAAAGGTCAATGTCGATGTTGTGTGCAAGCAACAGAAGGCATTGGTGGGAGTGGGAGGGGGGGGGGGGGGGGGGGGGGGGGGGGGGGGGTGGGGGCGGTCATGTCCTGATGGTTGCGTGTGCATGCTGCAGGTCGGATCACGGGTGTTATGGATGAACGGGGCAAGTTCGTGTACATTTCCCCAGAAGAGATGAAGGCGGTTGCAGAATATGTCAAGAGCGTCGGGCGTGTGAGCATTGCCGAGTTGGCACGGAAGTCGAATGAATTCATTGACCTTGTGCCAAAGACGGTCCCCGTCAGCAGCACTTGTGCAGATGAACTGTTTGCGGAACCGCCTGCGATGGATGTCGATGCAACTCCAACGCTTGTGGCATGATGCTCATCCAGTGTGCTCCAGCCCGGAAGGTGTTTGTTTTTCTTCCGCCAACAAAGAAGAAGCTATCCATCCCGGGAGGAAGTATGGTGACGGAGGGGACCTTGTCTTTCGTGGTTGTCCTGCATTCTCAAGATGAAGGCATGAACAATGTATCTCCCTCCATACAGCTGGGGTGTCCATGGTATGATATGGTCAAATCTTCCCGTTCGACAACCTGGGCAATAAATTCCTGGCTGACTTAGTGATATGTTGGCTTGCACAGGCTAGCAGCTAAGCGCATGCATGATACAGATGGATGTAGATGCAAACTGAGTGTGGTTTGGGGAACAGCGGGGGAAGGGAGGGACGGAGGGAGGAGTCAACAAGGCGTGGACGAGAGAGAGAGAGTGTGTGTGTGTGTGTGTGTGTGTGTGTGTGTGTGAGAGAGAGAGAGAGAGAGAGAGAGAGAGAGAGAGAGAGAGAGAGAGAGAGAGAAGGGTAAAGGGACATTGCACTGCTCATGGTAGTTGTATATAGATGGCATATTGGCTTATTGGATAATACAGTCACAGGATGGGTATGCAGGACGACCGTTCCTTGTTTTAGAGAGGCTGCTGGTGTGATGGCGTTTTGTGATTTTCTGAAATATTGTTGTTTTCTGAGCATTATGATGATCTTCTACTCTCTTCTCATGTCTACAGAAGGACACATGCATGACCATTGGTCTCCCACAACCTTCCATTTTTGAGCAGTTCTCCCTGTTTCCTCGTGTGTCCTTGCTCCCCCTTTTTTAATTATCTGCTTGGCTGAGCAGTGTTGTCACTGACTCTCACAGCCAACTTGAGATTCAATAGTCTGCAGCTGGGTGTCAAAAGGCCTTTATGGCGAAACAGTGTCTACAATATCTGAGAACTGATCAGTTGGACCCCCAAGTTTTTGCGAAACACTGAACGCAATTCAACGCATCCTTTTACGGCAAGTTTTTGCGAAACACTGAACGCCAATTTCTGCGATGTTGGTGTGTGCATATTGATCAACTTACTTTGGGGACCTGCAGTGTTGGTGAGCAGTGTTAACAATCGGCGTGGCTGCTGCGGATTGAACGGCTTTGAGTGTAGCCTGAACAATCTCTCCAATGCTTGCAATCATTGCCCTAACAAGAGGATGCATGTCTCTGCTTTCTCCAAAATCTCAGTTTCACCCAACTTTCACGGAAATTTAGGAAACTCCCAAGTCTCCTGTATACTGTATGTTTACTCTGAATAATAGTGAATTATATGTATGACCTGATCTCAGTTCTGGATCATAACAGAACTCTGACATGATAGGTAGGGTGTATATTATGAGACTACAAGTCTACAAGTGCTAAACCACCAGTCCCACCAGTCTTCGTAACAGGGATCTGTTATCTGACGGATTGAAGCAATTCAGCAAGCACAAACATGTCCCCATGACAAATCACAGATTTGGAGAGAGCGAAATACATAACCTGTCTCATCCCACGATGGTGCGGAGGTGAATGAATTCAATAGGCACCGACTCGTCAGGAAGTCGGAGATAGGCAGCAGTTTGAGACCGCCCTATAGGAGGGGTCGTCTGCATACCTTTTTCATCTAGAGCATATTACAAGTGTCTAAGTATTTGAGAATTTCATTCCATGTCTCAATAGAATTGTTCGATCAGAGCCCGTCTCCAAAAAAAGACCCAAAATATCTGCAAACCTAACATGGCACTCGCCATCATGGCGACTCGAGATTTTGCAGTTATCGAGGATGTAAAACCAGTCCTCTCCCTTGTTGTTACACTGCAGCAGGTTTGAAGATTAGGGTATAATAACCTGACTCAAAGTTAGGGTGTGCGCCGCCTGGCGGCGCCTATGGTCTGATGACATGGTCTTAAGGTATGATAATGCATTTGCAATGGTCTCCGCAGTGAGATCCCCAAAGGAATAGATGGAGCACTCCCTGGGAGTGCTAGCGGTGTCTGCCCTTGCCAGCACCCCTAGCACCACCCCGGGTGTTGATCCCCAAAGGAGTCGTGCACAATGGCGGTAAAGGTGTTAGGACCGGACTGCAAGAAAGTGCATTTGCAACTCTGTTGTAACATCCCTTTTTGTGCTTCAGTTCAAAGTCAACCACCACATCTTTCAAGTGAATGTGTACCCTTCAAACTTATCGTTAAAACTCCCCGTATCATTGAACTCCCCTTGGATTTTCATCCATTGCAAAGTGGAATGATGACAATAGATTTTGAAGGGAGTCTTCCCTTATCCCCATATTGCAAGAACCGTCCCTAACACCATGTTGACTTTGAATTATGATCAACACCGAACCGAATGGCAAGGTAGTGTTAGGCAGTTTCAGCGTGTTGGTGATGCTGCCCACCAATAGATGGAGCCTCCCTCGAGGTGTTAGTGGTGACTGTTGAATCAGCAGCACTAGCACTGGCGGGGGGTKTTTTTTYTATTAAAAAAAAAAAAAAAAAAAAAAAAAAAAAGCGTAGGTGTTTGGGTAAAGGCTTGTTTCAGCGTAGGTGATTGGGTGAAGGCTTTCTTCAACTGCGTCAAAGCCAGTGGGAACGATGGGGAAGTCCGTCTATATGGGACATCCTTAGACAATAGGTTAGGAAGGGGAGTAGCAATGATGGGGAAGTTGTTAATGAACTTTCTTTAGGATGAAGCAAATCTCATAAGTACCATACCTGGTCTTGAAGGTTCAAGGTTGTCTGGTGAGCATCCTTCTCAGCCATTTTCACTAATCGGTGGAGGATGAGTTAATCTTGTATGTTTAACGGATCGTTGACACCTCACGGCCAGGGTCAGCTTTGATCTACATCGAGGACCATCGAGTAGTTGCGATCA
>BFEA01000146.1:2187446-2197446 GCA_003427395.1 Chara braunii | reverse complement strand
ACGTCATGCGGAATCCCCATTTCAATTGCAAGTGATGTAAGCAGGGTCACTTGTGTTTGTATCACCAATCGACCCTCGATGATCAAGGCGTGATCAATTGCGCGAGAGACACATGTTGCATTCACTACTTCCATGTCCATGCCAGTGAGCCTCGTTGCCAAAAGAACATGTGCTCACCATCCTCGTAATAACAGCCATAAAGAGCCATTTCATTAAAAAAAAATGGACATTTTATATTTTCGTGAACGAATATTGAAACCTACTTAATTGGCCCTAAAAATATCATCGTTCGAAATCCTGAGGGCCAGTCTGGACTTCGCTGTAGTCTAGATATATGCATGGGGGTCGACGCTTTCAGACCGTGACATTCTTAGGGTCAATTAAGTAGTTCCCAATTTCGTTTCAAAAAATATAAAGTGTCCGTTTTAACTTTTAACGAAATTGTCGATTAATTTGTTTTCAAAGTGCGCACCCGCTGTCATTTTGAGAATACGAGCCCCAGACGACAGGAGCCAGACTCTCCAAACTTACAAGGAACGAAAACCAGGATAGTCATGAAAATGGGGGGGTCTGATGCATGTCAGAGTGGTGGGGAACACACAAGAGGGCCTTTTTGCATTTGAGCCCATGGTACCGGTCGCCAGGCTCCCCTTTGATCCAAGGGAATGAGAGTGGCCTGGACCTAAAACCATGCATATATGGGATTATACTGTCAAAGGAGGATATACGGCCTCGTTCCCAATCGTACCAATGGACCAAACCATTTCTCGTAGATGGGAGCAGGACTCACCTCTGGACTCCTGCCTGCTAACGAATCTGCCCTGGGCCAACTACTCCAAAATCATGCCTACAAACCTTTTTTTTTTTTTTTTTTTTTTTTTTTTTTAATGGGAACAAAGCTCCAATCTATTCGTGGGGAGCAGCACGTGCTGGGAACCGGGCCCAGCGTCCCATATGAAAATTTGCATAGTCATTTGAAAGTTTGAGATACCGAGGCCATTACCTGGCTTTGGCTAAGAAAAAAATGAACTACTTAGAAGATTAGTACGACAAACTTCAGAGTTATACAAAGTTCAGAGACGACTCAGGAACCCCCCATCAATCCTCTGTACCTCACTCCGGCAAGGCTTACTGCAGCAGAGCCACCATCTCCGCTGCTGCTGTACCCTATTTCCATCCTACGAGCTAGCCCCCTCACTAGTAGGACGCTTGATATCCAACCATCTACTTCTCCCACTCACCTCTTTTTGAGTAAAAAATTGAGAAGACCTCCCCCTGCCAGCATTAATTGCCCCAGAAACCAGGGGATTAACTGAGCGGGGATGCCCAGAAAACGATACGGCAGGAAAAAAAAAACTACTCCCAAATCCATGCAATCAGTCAGATGGGGAACGAACAACCCTTAACCCCTTTAGTCCATCCCTCCTATTCACCCGCAAGAAAACCGAAACCCCTCGTTCAGTCCTCGTACCTGAAACGGCTGATCTCGAACCCCCTTAGCTAGGGTTACAAGGACCCGCTACACCCCCGGTACCGACCAGCCTGATACAGACGGCAAGGAGTGCCCTCCACCCTCGACAACTCCCGAATAGCTGCACGCCCCTTTAGGTGATAGGGCTACAGCCCCAGCGAAATTTACGTCGAACGAGATAATGCTCATCAGCCCAATCTCGCCCTCCTGACCTACTAGTAAGGACACAGCCTTCTCCCGGATGATCCCCACATATGGTTGTTTCAAACCCATCAATAGAAAAGCCAGATTTGAACTGAATAACACACAAAAAAGAGAGCAGAAAAGTCCAAAATAACACCACCGCCTTGCTACCTTCCCCGCAACTGGTGAAGGAAACCACAAGCCTTGTAATCGGTCCTCGATCCTACGCACAACTAGTCTCATACCCTCCAATGCTAGGGTTACAGGGCACCACCATACCCCGACACCGACCAGCCTAGAATAGACGGTAAGGAGTACCTTCCTCCCTCGGCAACTCCCATTAGCCGCACGCCCCTAAAAAGGTGACAGGGATTACACCCGGGCAACGACAACGTCGAAAGTGCTGGTTCTGTCTTCCTCCCTCGACAGAACTCCCCAAGCCTCGCGCTCCCCAGGTTACAGAGCTAGCACTGGCCTGCGTCGTCCCAGCCACATCCTTCTGACCTACTAACGAAAACTCAAGCCCCCCCCCCTGTTACACCCCCCAATCAAACTTCTCACCCGTCAAGTTCAACCCGTCTGCTCCCCCTAATCGTGTGTGACCATATGCCATCCCATTTGCCCCCCAAATCATCAAAGATTAAGATCAAAGATTATCCGACAGGCTTCAAGAAACTGTGTTTAAGAACTCGGAAAAAATTTAGGCTTTGACCAATCAGGACTTTTAAGATAGGGAAAAATTCAAATATAATTATGATAGAAGCAACAAAGAATCTCAATATCAAGAAATTCGAAATCGAATGTAAAGTTTGTGAACTAAGCAAGAATAGGAATAAGAGAAATCCCTTAGACAGTAAAACAAGAATCAACAGAGGTTGGAAACATGAATTTCGCATCAAATTCAGGCGATCAATCGAGGTGAAGATAGTGTACGATTTAATAAAATTTGAAAAACTGAAAAGGAAAACCAAATAGAGGATCAAATCTGATGTCCAAACGGACTTTCGACTCTGATTTCCAGAACCCACAGTTCAAGAAATCTCTCAGACGGTAAATCGGGAAATACCAAGCAGAAGATCAAATCGACACACAAATCAGAACTCACAGTTCAAGAAATCACTCAGACGGTAAATCAGTTGTTAAACGGTTTTAAACCCAAAGACTGTAACTGGTTAAGTATACATTATTCCGTGAGTGATGAGTTAACCCGGACGGTGTACCCATATGCCGGAAAAAATCTGTGTGACTGTCTGGAAAAAAAAAAGGAAGTACCAAGTAAAAAAACAAATCGACAATCAATTGTGTACGAGAAAAATTAAGTAAAAAATCAATCCAGGATTTTATTAAGAACATCACATATCATAAAAAAACAATAACAAAATTAGGTCATCACCTTCTACCCCCACGGAAAGAGAGGAGGGGAGGGGAAACTAACCTCTCATCGTGAGAAGGTTCCGGTGTCTAGTCGAAGCTCAACTATAAATGAAGAACTCACAAAAAAGCCGAGATTACTCCTTCCTAAAAAACGACCCTCTGTCCATACGCTGCCTCCGCTGGAGATGCCCCCTCACCTCGCCGGCCCCAGTTTCAGAATAGCCCTCTAAACGGTCATTCCTACTCCCTCACCAGCATACAATTCCCCCTAAAGTATGCCCCCGCAGAGCTGGAATTCCCCCTTTCCTCCTGTCCCACCCCCTCCCAGTGAAACAACACTCTCTACCTCTCCTCTTGCTGAATTCAGCACCCCTTGTCCACTCTACCCAACCACCATGCGACCCGAAAATCAGCATGGCCCATAGAAAGACAATCCCACAATACCGCCCCTACCCTCTCAAGAACAACACCTCCCATATTGTGTAACCCTCGCAGGGAGGAGCTCCAATCCTGAGGAAATAACCCCGAACGATACTTGTGAGCCCAAACCCTACAAAACTCAAGTTGAACCTCAAATAGCCTTACACCCAAAAGTAAACTGAAACTAGATCATCATATGATCATCAAGAACTACGAGGTAGCACAAATATTAGATCATCATCGTTTTGATAAACGTCAAGGATAACAACATTGAAAAACAAACAGGTAATACAAAGTCAAGCGAGCTATCGTGGAAACAGCCAAAATAGAAAACACTATTGAACTCAAAACCCTAAGACACTATGAAAATTTTAAGCAGTACTTAAGATGACAGCGTCGAAAAGCTGTTGCGCGCCCAGCTCCCATCACCTTCTCCTCCCCATAGCCAGTGCTGGTACAGCCCCTTGGCAAAGTGCACTGGACAAAAGAGATACATAGGACACCGTCGCCTCCCTAAACCTTCTTGAAGGCGATCGTGTTGTGAGTAACGGCGTCAAGCCCGTAAACTCGGCCTCACAAAGAATCCGATCCCTGAACAACGATCCTCAAACAGCTGGATCAGACCAAGCAAGAGACTGAGAACTAGAGGCGGAGGTAAGAGAAGAGAAAACCAGGACACTCATCTTCGATATACCCACTCTCTCTTCCATCCACAACCACCCATGCCATGTGGCATCCAACGTCCTCCCCACCAAACACGTCACATCAATCTGCCTCGCACCTTCCCCCACATGACATCCCCCCCTCCTGCCACGGCTCAAAGGAAGACTGGCGACCCGCCATCGCTGCCCTCCGCCAATCCACCCCAACGCGCAATCGCTTTCCGTCGCTCAGGCCCCGGGGCGCAGCGCTCCTCGCAGCGCTGCGCCCCCAGTTTACCTTAGGGCGCTTCAATGTCAGATCCTTCATCGTTGTCTACCCTCGCCCGACTGGCTTGTATCTAGAACAAACCTCGAGCAGAAAGGGCTTCTGTCCCCTATCTACACCTTCTGCGGCAGGTCAACACCGCCGGCCCGGGCAACACTGGAACACTGCCTGCTGGCGTGGCCTGTGGTCGCCCAATTGTGGCAGTGGTGGGATGAGGCCTTCCATGCCCTAACGGGGGAACACATCCCATGGGACTTGGGGCTACTGATGCTGGGCAAGAACCAACAGCTGTTGGCACAATGGTCCCCCTTCGCTACTAACCTTTTCTCATATACGAGACTGAACGTCCTGATGCTTGACTAGAGAGCCAGATGCTCATTTGAAAGAAGAGATCATCAATTTGGACTGCAGCAAGCCCAACAAACAATTGAGGAGGTGATCAGATCCCATACACATGAAGCCTGGAAATCCTTCATTAAGGATTACAAGGAGGAAAAGGACTCTGTTGCGAAGGAGGTCATCTGCGATGCCTATCGTCAACTCTAGCAGGACCCTCACCACACCTTTTTTGAGCTTGATACCAGGCTCAACGTTCAGTGGAAGCCTTGGAGGAGAACAGAACCCTCCTGGCAACGAAGACCCTTCCACTGTTTCGACGTGTCGTACCTTCACCCTAACTTCGTTCTTACCTCATAACTTAACAAAACACAACAGAGTGTCGGTCTGCTACCCAAATACCCCTCCACTGCTGCCTGCCTTGAACAATTCTACCCCAAAGGCTGGCGGACACTCTTGCCCTCTGCGGGGCTATCCCTCCCCCCTTCCTGCGGGGCTATCCCTTCCCCCTCCCCCCCCACTTTCCCGACCCTCCAAACTCTTTCCACCCGGTCCCGCCCTCCCCTCACCACCTGGCCCTGCGCTCCCTCCCCTCCTCTTCCCCCCACCCGGCTCCTCTCTCTTCCCTCAGGGGTATTTGGAGGCATGGCGAACGGTCGAAACAGATGCTGCATGGGAACGTGGACCGATTGCAGAGTGAAATTGTTGCAGGCTGGATGATTGACAACATATCTGGCAGACACACCTCATAAGTGCCACGACTGCCTGAAAGCGCAAGGTGACGGAATGGAGGAGGACAACAGAGGCACAAGGGGTGACCTTATTTTATACTCCACGAGATAGTCCAGGGATGGAGGGTTTAGGGGTTTAGCCTATACTCACCAGTGCCCCTGCATGCCACCCAAGCACCTGGGGGAGTCGCATCAATTCATGCACTTCGCAGATGACGGCAAAAGTACTGACGGTTTAATGACAATAAACAGTGTCTAACATTACTTAAACAGGTTAGGTTGTGTTCCAAAGGGCAGGGGATGGGGAACGGGAGGTCTGTCTGCCTACATGTACCGGGGATAATGACAGATCATGATAGATGAAAGCAGTCCCCACTTTCGAGTACTATATCACATAACACAGGCTGTCATGTAGGCAATCATTCCAGGCTACTAGGTAGTTGAGAAGTTCAAGCATACTCCCAACTCAGATGGTGGTTAAGCACCCCGCAGTCGTTAGACTTGTTACTATCAGTTGTCTGTATAAACAAGCAAGCATGTTGTTCAGGGACGTTGGACCCGGTTTCCAGCAGGTGCTGCTCCCCGCCAATAGATGGAGCCTCCCCGAAAAGTGTTAGTGGTGGCTGGTCTTATCAACACTCCTAACACCGTTTTGGACTGTTCTCTTATTCTAGGCTACCAGCCGGGCAGCCCGGGTCCCGGGTGGCCAGCCCGTGCAAGGGACCAGGGAAGTTCCCAGCCAAAAAAAAAAAATTCAAAAAAATCCAAAAAACAACTATGTTATGCAGAAAAATAAACTGAACAACTTTTGCCACAGGGTCACATCGAAATTCTTCACCAATTTTAAGATAAAAAATAAAACTTAAAAATAAGCTTTTTATTTTTTTTTGGCCCGGCCGGGCAAGTGACCCCGGGCCACTCTGGCAGCCTAGCTCTTATTAAAAAAAAAAAAAAAAAAAAAAACTATCATGCATGTGCTTAGTTGTGGGGCCGATGATCGGGTCCTCGTTCAGGACTGGCGCTGCCTGAGGAAAGCAGAGAAGGCGCGGGCAAGGTGCTCGTCCAAATCGGGATCGTCATCACCCACAAGAGTCTGGGGGTCACGTCCATCGTCCGTATGGGATCCATCCGAACCAGTACCCTCCTCAGCGCTGGACGACTGACGGAGCATAATCTGGACACGGCGGAAGAAGGCGCGTCCAGGAACTCGACGCGGGCCACGGTGAGACGTGGAAAACTGTTGGGGTTGAGATGTGCCAGAGGCAGACGTGGCAGTGGGAGGTGCAACACCAGGCTCAGATGTGGAGCCCACAAGAGGTGCAAAGGTAAGCTGGATGGCCCTGACAATGTTGAAGGCCTCGAGGAGGGTGTGGATTGTGTATGCCAACATCTGAAACTGGAAGGGTTGGGGTAACCCGACACGGAAACGCTGGACCATAGCGTCGTCGGGTATGACGGAGAGGGGAATCCGAGCGCGAACGTGGTGGAATGTCGTGATGTACGACTCTAAGGCATCGTTGCCACCAAGCCATCTGATCTCAACGACCCGTGTGATCGGGTCACGGGTAGGCGCCGAACGAGAGTACTGCTGGAGAAAATCACGAAACTCCACGTACATCATACTCGCATGAACGCCCGACTGAGCACGAATGGCGAGGAAGTTGCGCCAAGTGGAAGCCGCTCGAGCTGTGAAGCGAGCTGACATCTCCGTAGGCCATGAGTCCATGTGTACACCACGATACCGAAGTTGCTCCTCGGCTGTGGTGATCCAGCCCTGGAGTTCGGAGGCCTTGCCATGGAACTGGAGGAGTCTGTCAGGGCAGTACTAAGGTACGTAGGTCGGCGACTGGTGATGAGGAAGGGGGAGGACAAACTGCGACAAGATGACATAGGAACTGGGGGCACCCGCAGAAGCACTAGACAGTGCAAGAAGCTGAGGCAGAGGGTCGTGAGACATCGTTGTGGCCGGGGGAGGAAGAGTAAAGTGCATCGCAGCTGCCTACATCTGGTGTTGCCGATAGATGAAAGGGGCAATAGGCTGTGCCGCGAGGTGGGGAGGCACGGGTTGACCTCCTTGGAGCCGGCGGCTGTGGTCATGGGCCATGGCGAGTTGGCGTTGGAGCTCAGCATTCTGTGTCCTGGGTGTTATAGGGGGTAGGGGGGAAGGCAAAGAAGCGGGGTGTGACGAGGTAGGTGCCGTGGAGACTAAAATTGAGGAGGTGGCGGGCCAGGATGCCATGGGTCCTGAGGAGGGAAGTGCGGAGGTGAAAACTTGGGAGGAAGAAATGGCTGCAGAAGAAGGGTGGGTCTGGGGAGAAGGCATACCACCCATGGACGAGACAAGTGTGTAGATGACACCAACCGAAGAGGGAGGGGAAGCTAGCATGGATGCATATGTCATGGGTGGGGTAGTGGACTGCAAGATACCAAACAAAGAGAGGGGAGGTGTGACCCACTAGGAGCATGTGTGTGGGAAGAGAAAAGAGGGGGAAGAGAGGAGGGGAGTGGGGTGACAAGGGACTCCAGCTGTGACATACGGTCCTGCAGAGCCGTGAATTTGGCCTCAAATGTGGTTTGCATGCGCTGAAGGAAAGCCAGGACAGGATCCGAATGAGTGGATGGGCCAGAACTGGCAGTGACAGGGCTCGGGACACCACGACAAACATGGTGTCCCGAGCTAAGAACGCGAGGCCTTCGCTGGTTGAGTGGGAAAGACTCACTGACTCACCACTCTGCATGGGGTCGAGGGATGAAGAAGGTGAAGAGGGAGAGCTGGGACGGAAGGGACGCGCAATGGCCGCGGTCGGCGCACAAGCGAGGTGATTTGCGGCACGTGCGTCTCGTGCGCAATTCTGGACTGCATGCTGTTGGGTGTGGAGCCAGATTGGCACGCAGAAAGGGGGCCGAGAAGGGACGGCATGTAGAAATGAGATCTAGTGAACTTCTGGGATTAAATATAAAAAAAATCAGAATCGGATTGATAAAGGAAGACTAAAATTTCCAATTCGGGTGGGGGAATGAGAGGAAATTATCAAAGAATGGCGTGGGGTACATTGGAAGGAATGCATAAGACAATCACGAAGTCGAAATAAAATTCCAAAATTATTTGGACATAAAGTCAGAATTTAAAGGAAATTTAAGCAAAATTCAATGAATTAAAAAAATATGCGTGAAAATTTTCAAAAGTTCGGGGAGATGACAGAAAAGGTAAAGATGAGTTTAGAGGAGAAGTTTGGAATAAAATGAAAAATTTCGTGGTGTATTTCCGAAATTAAAAACATTTCAAAGGCGACTTGAAATAAGATAAAAAACTAATTCCTAAATTAAGAATTTACGACGAAACGACATAAGGAATTAACGACAGCCAATAACATAAATTAAGACAAATGTCAAAATTATTTAGATTAATTTGAGAAAATTTAGCAACACGTTGCAAACTTAAGATGAGTTGCAAAGGAATTTCAAAAGAATTCCAAAAAAAGTTCAAAAAGATTTCCAAAATTTTGGAATTTTACGGGGGATAGAAAATAGAAGTAAAGTCGACGTCAAAAAAAATGAATTAAGCAAATTGCGAAATTTATTTCACAAATTTCTGAAATAAAGTCAAATTTTAAACTAAATTACGAAAAGAATTTGATATAATAAAGAATTTCAGATAAC
Source organism: Chara braunii (assembly GCA_003427395.1). Lineage (NCBI taxonomy): Eukaryota > Viridiplantae > Streptophyta > Charophyceae > Charales > Characeae > Chara > Chara braunii. The sequence goes on along the minus strand of BFEA01000146.1, from coordinate 2,188,344 downwards.
TTTTGAACACAAACACCGGAATTGATTCCGATCACGGCATTGGGAGAAAAGGAAATGGAGATTAATCCTATCAAATTAGGTCGAGATTCCGAACTGCAGAATGGACGGCATTGTTAGACAAGCACAAAGAAAGACGATACGCGTCACGCGTAGTAGAAATTTTAGATGATGTGACCAATCAGGTGGGAGAGTAGAGGAGAGAAGGAGGGATGGAGAGGAGGTAAGACAAGAGAAAAAATATGAGATCTTCGAGAGAGATCGGCGAGATGAAGGGAGGGGATTAGTAAGAGGGATAGGAATTGACAATACTATGCTCCCGGTTGGCTGGGAGCAATAGATATCCTTCCTCTTAGTCGAGGAAGGGCTTGATTATACCCCTAAAGGTTCTTCTCGATCGTTCCCCCGGTGGAAAGATGAGGTCGTGGAAGAGTTCGCGCATACGGACGACGTTGAGCCGTGGTGATAATGATGATGATGATGATGATCACGAACCAGTGGTCCTTGTGGTAACTTTTCTGACACCTCTGGATTCAAATCCTGAAACGGTAAAGGATCGATAGGCCACACTCTCACAGATTGTATTCGTACTGGAAATAAAATCAAATGAGCTTTTTTGCCCTCTTGGTCCAAACGAGATTTCTGTTCTCGTTGAGCTCATTGTACGACACCTGCGTTATCTTCGAACAGATGTGCCGCTCCTGCCAAGCCCAGGTGCACATGTGAGTGTGGGCGGAGGGTAATCAGGGGGGGAAGCGTGGGAAGAGGGATGGGGAGATCGCGCGATGGGGAGGAGGGAGTAGAGGTGATCGCGTGGAGGGGAGGAGTGGGGGAGCTGAGTGGGCCGGGGTTGGGGAGCGAGGTGAAGCGGGCCAGGGAGGAGAGCGGGGCGGGGCGCGCA
>BFEA01000146.1:2078271-2097806 GCA_003427395.1 Chara braunii | reverse complement strand
GGTACTTTGACTGACAGTTGACTTTGACCTTTGATTTTCCGAAGTCTTGGCGTTCGGTCCCACAGCCGTACGCAGTTTACTCAGGCCGGGGCATGTGTTGGTTACACAGCCCGGCGCAGTCTTCCACAGACTGCATGGCCTGGGGCTAAGTTTTGGGCCCCAGGTCGACTGCTGAACAGGGTTATTACAATTTACCCAGTTCGACTCCTTTTCTAGCAGGTTTACCCATACTGGTGGTATGGAGATAAGAACATCATTCATATTCTCTAGCAATTTGTGGGTACCCCGTTCCGAAGGCCTCTTGCCGTCTTCCATCGCTGCCTGCCGTCTGACCATAAATGTCTAACCTGCCAGACTCCATGTTCCACCCATGTTCCCCATTTAGAATCTCTTGCTGTCAGGGTACGCGGCTTCCCCTGATGATGCTTAATTCCAAGGATTGCAGAAAAGTGGTTGACAGAGAACTTCCTCTCTGTTCCTAGGTTCTCTTACTCTTGCTGGGAAAGTGTCCCCCCAGATTTTTTCCAGACGCAAGTCCGGCCAGACGTCCCACTGTGCCCGCGTCCAGGTCCGGTGCACCCATGAAAAAAACGAAAAAGCGCAAGCAAAGCATTCCATGGGGGCTAAGCATGGCATATGTATATTCCTGGCAGCTAAAAGGCAAGGAACGATGAATTTGAGATGGAGAAAATGAAATGGCCCCTTGAAGTTTGAAACAACAAAATGTCCCTTGTCAGAACGTGCCTGCAAGCTGCATGTCACCCTGAGCATGATCTGAACCGAGGTGGTAAACATGCCCAAATGCAGTCTGAGGAGCCTAACAGAGGAAGCAATGTTGCTTCAATTCTTGGTGAGACCATCTTTTGCAACCCCCACTTGACCGTAATCCAAATGAGCAGACTCTCCCCCTACTTCCCTCCCTCTGTCCCCCTCCCTCAACACACACAGAAAAGAAAAGCACTGCACAATCTCACGATGAAATGAATAGAGGAACCAACACACACACACACACACACACACACACACACACACACACACACACACACACACACACACACACACACACACACACACACACAATCTCATGAGGAAATCGATGAAGGAAATGCACAGTAGGCTGAAAGAAGCCAAGTATGATGACACACACACAAACGCACACAAACGCATAACGAGGAAAAGAAAGAACAACGTGTAATGACCCGTGAAAACACAGACTGAGAACACTGCTGATTTCTGGGATTTGCCGCTGGAATGTATGCCTTGCTGAGTGAGATTCCCGCATTCTGCTGTGATTTCTAAGTCCGTGTGTGTGCGTGCCTGCTGGTCTGCGTGCCTGTCTGAGTGCTTGTCGGCCTGAAGGTGTGTGACCTGCAAGGGTACTTGTTGGTTTGGAGCCCCCACAGGGCCAGTACTTACCCGTGGCCGTGACTTTGAGGGTTGCAGCGGTGAAAAACACTCAAGTAGCGGGGGTAGCCCGGGTAGTCCCGCGGCACTTAGAGCAGCAGGAAAAACACTGAAGTAGCAGGTAGGCCGGTACCACTCAAGCAGTGGTAGAAGTGTCGGGTACTCGAGGCCAAGCAGAAGAAGACAAAAAGTTGGCCTTTTTAGAGGCCCAGTAGCGGTAGGCTGGAGCTAGCTCAGTACCAGTCCATGTAGCCTGAGTCTAGGGCTTGTACGGATGATATCAGAGCCTGCAATGATGTTTCCCTCCAAAAGGGAGGAGGTACCGGTTCCTGGAAGGCCGCACGGCCTAGGAAGTCACCGCCCAAGAGGCAAGTAGGCCGCTATATCTTCTGGAGGAGCAAGTAGTTCCTCCTCATTTGCAGTGTGCAAGGATTGGCGACATACTGCTGGAGCCAAGCACTGGTCTTGGAGTGCTGCCTGGAGGAGGAGAGCAGCTGAGCGCTCAGCCTGGCTATGGCGAGCAGCCCAGCCTGAGGAGGAGGAAGAAGGGGGCGAATTAGGAGAGTGGCGAGGTACCTGGCTATGGTGGACACCATCTTCATCACCTTGATAGGCGCTGCATCTGGAAGGCCCCAGTTGGGTTAGTGCCGCACAGAGGAAGCTTGAGGCAGAGTCAGGCATGGCAGCCTGATGAGCAGCAACATAGCTGCTTTGTGTTGTCCTTTGCACAAGAGGGCAGAGCCCCTAGTAGTCCGCCATAGCCTTGGCATGCGAGAGGAGGAAGGAGGGGGAAGCCATGGCTATGGTAGACCTATTGTTGTGCTAGCAGTAAGAGGGAACTTCGGATATTGATTCTGGTTCATCCACTCATTGTTAATATTATTATTTGGAAGAAGAATAAGATTGGCGAAGTCAAGGAGGAGGAGGAAGGTGGAGAGAGGAGCGGGATTTGTCATTGGTCTTGCTGGTGTACATCCTCTTCTTCTTCTTTCTCTTCTTTGATCTCGATCTCTTTGCAAGTGCTTTCATTTCTTTCGCAATTGGGTGGCATTGTCTTTCATTGTGAATCTGCACTTTGGGAATGACCAGGATCGTAACAAACAGAAAGAGATTCTTCACAAGTGCCACACACACACACACACACACACACACACACTGGCAGAGCCGTGCTTTTCTCTGTGGAGTCGTGCATGGCAAACATCACAACACACACACACACATAATGAGAAAAAGAAAGAACTGAAAGAAAGTGGCGGCTGGTAGGAAACCAGTCAAGGAAGGGACATAGAAGAGGGATGCCCGCATGGACCATCATGAGGGTAGTTTGCAGAGGGAAGCAAGGCCTGGGGGAGAGGGAACGTACATGGCTTGCAAGGAGTAGCACCATAAAATTGATGAGAAAGGACGACCAGGCAGTTTCAAAAACAAAACCAGTTGCCTTTTCCATGCGCCGCATGAGGGGGAGAATTCGCAACAACCTTGGCACAAACTGCGTGAGTATGATTAGCAGTAGATAGGTCTTGAAACTGACGACGAGGCTATCCTGCCGTTTTATATTCGCATCCAAATAAGGAAGAAGAACCCATATGGTCAACTGGAAAAGAAAAAAAAGAAAAAGCAGAGTTAAATGGGCACACAACAGCTTGAGCAAGCCCTTATTTCCGTAGTGTTTGCAACTGTCACTGTCAAAGATTATCACTGGTGTTCTAACAAAATTTCACAAAAACCCTTCTTTTTTCTTTCAAATTTCAAACAAACCTTTCACTAAAAGAAGAGGGACAAAGGAATAGAGGAAGAACATGTCTTCATTGTCAAGAGTGTCTCCCTCTTTTCAGTTTGAAGCACTGATTTGGCCCCTAATCCACCTGCAAATCATAATCAATACAAAATGAAACAGAGCTCTCTTACATATAACGATGAAGCCAACAATCACAAGCGAGTGTAAAACCACCTTGAACAAACTTCAAAACATGAATTCAGCACGTATGCAGAGTCTTCTTCACCAAAACAAAACCATCTGAGTCACATTCAACCTGGCTGGCGATGACCCCCAGCTCTATAGTACTGCATCCAGCCCTACCAGCCTGCAGACCACCAGCACCACCTCAAAACCACCTCAGTAGCACCAGTGCCAGCAGCGAACCCACTCAGAACCAGCAGCACCAGCCCTGGGATGAAGAAGGAAGCTCCAGCCAGCTTGAAGAAGAAGAAGAAGAAGAATTGCTGCCGCAGAGAAGAGGATATGGCAGCACCCAATCCTAACAGCACAGATATGGCTGTTGCCTGGCTCAGTGGTGGAAGCGCATGCTTCCCTGCTGCGAAACTCCTCAACAATGGCTCCCAACCACAGCGCTGCTCCAACGCCCTGGGGGTGTTCACAAGAACACTAACCAAAAGAACCCTAGTACTCTGGTCCTACTCTATTTCTACTTCTACACGAACCTACCCGGCTGGACCTCCCCTAGGACCTAACGGTCTAGAAGTTGTGGGTTGGTGCTTACCAGGAACAGCGGTACCAGTCTGAGGTAAAGTCGTGTAACAGCCAGTTAAGGCCTAAAACAAGTGCAGGGCTAAGTGGTACCCAATTTTCCGGTAGCTTAGGGAATTTGCAGGAAAGTTCCTGTCGGTTCAGGCTTAAGATTCAGTACCGGTTAGGACCGAGAACTTAGGAAAGATTGCAGAAAACTTCTAGTTTGTGTTAAAGCCCACTGAGAAACTGCAAGTCCACGACCAAATTGCAATGAATTACAGAGGTGTCCCATTCCATAGCCTACACAACTTCTCTGCAAAAGTCTGCATTTGCATGCTCTTGTAATGAACCCAGTCAGGATAGAAACTCGTCAAATGTCGAAATACAAGATGTCTCAGCGCTTATCAATGTCTCCAATAATCATGAAACGTGACCTGAAGTACACTGTCTTATAATCATAGGACGAAGCTAAAAGGAGGGAGATAGGCGGAAGAGAGAGTATCCATCAATGTCATCAAAGATAGATCTCCCTCACAACCCACTCCTCCTCCGGGCATCTCCCTTCGTCCACGTCAACAAACAGTATCCGATAAACGAGCCTGACAACATTTGATCACAGCATAGTGCCACGTAGGCACAGATCTCTCATGAAGACGTCACAGCAGCGCACAATGTCGACAGCATCATCACAGGTAAGCTTCCTCTCCCGCTATCACAACCAATCTCACAGCCCTGGTCTCCCTCCTCGTCGATTTCCCAATCTGAGTCGACGACAGTGTGGCAAGCGCCACATCAGCAATGTCGAAGACAGCGTGGCAAGCGCCTCGTCCGCAATCAAGTAAACAGCTGGCGCCAAGAGCAGAGAGGCGCCAGTGCACAATGCAGCAGTCTCACGTGGTTGTCACACACAATGCCAGCATAGTGCCAGCATCAAGCCAGCGTCGTGTCAGCGTCGAGCAGCAAGTGCAAGACTGAATGTTGACCAACAAAGGTTGGGTCAATAAGTAGGGTTGACCCAATTGACCAGCCTCTGGTCTCCTAGGCACGAAGCCCCAGATTGACTCACAGTCGATGACCTGGATCGTGTACAGTTGCAAACCTCCACTTGGACCAGATTCTGTTTGGATACCTGCATACAACCAAGTGTGTGTTTCTGATCGTTGGCCTTGACTGGGTCCATGCAGACTTTGACTCGTGAGCCTTAATTCCCGAGCTACAGTGGACTATTGACTTTCTTCAGTCAATTGTCAGGCGCAGGGCCTTCGAAGCCTCATTTCGGGGGCCTTGTTCCATACATTCGGGCGCAGGGCCTTTTTGAGGCATCGCTGTGGCCTGTGGGCAGTCCCTAGCCGACGATAATAACATATCTGAGCGGGTTACTTCATTCCTGTCGTCCCAATTTTTTAGTTCCACCACAAAAATTTTAACTTTCCGACTCTTTTAGTCCACGCTCATATGCAGAAACAATATCAGGAGTCGTTGGTAAGAGTTTTTTCTTACTGAACCATCTTGCTTCAGATGGAGGTTGAGACTTGAACTTTACCTTATACTACTTTTGTGGCCTTCCTCTGTCGCCTGTAGAAAAGTATCCATGTTCCAATATCTTCTCAACTTCATATCCTCCATTCATAGAGGGAGGAAACATGGATGGTCGACTAGGAAAATCATGGCCTTCTACATATGGCAGTAACTTGGAGGCGTGAAAAACGGGATATGTCTTGAGGTGGGGGGGTACATCTATTTTGTACGAAGGTCCATCAGTATCCCTGATCACCTTGAGAACCATCAATATCCCCAATCACCTTGAGAATTTCCCAAGGGCCATAATAGTCAGGTAGCAGTTTTTGTAACACATTTTCTTTTAAGGAAAATTCTTTAGACTTGACCCAAACAAGATCTTTGTCTTTGAACTGTGCCGACGATGTTTGCTAGCCTGTTCAATCACTTGTAATTGGGCTTTTTTAATATACTCCTTTTGTATGTCCTCTTCATACAAAACTGCAAATTCTCATGTCCTTGGGGGTAGCCGTTGGACTCGATCCCGGGTCAAAGCATCAATGGGACGTCGCGACTTGCATCCTTTATGAAGTGTGTTCGATGTTCGGTCGGTGACGGTGTGAACTCTGTTGTTCTACGCATTTGCAATCTTAGAACCACAATCTATCTGATCTGGTCGTACATACATTCGCAAAAGTTGTTGGCAAAGACGATTCATCTGTTCAGTTTGCCCATTCGTTTCAAGGCATCTCCCTGACGACATGGTCAATCGGATGCCATAAGCCTCCATCAACGTTTGCCACTGTTGGCCAGTGAACTGCACATCCCAATCAGAAACGATGGTTTTTGGAAATCCATATTATGAAACCCATCGCATCTGGAACTTTTGGATGATGAGTTTCGTTTTAGCTTCAGCAGGTACAGAAATGAGCATAGCATATTTAGAGAATCGATCCACAATGATCATTACCTGGCTATTGCCATTCCGACTTTTGGTGAGACTCGTAAAGTTAATCGAGATAGACTCACCTGGCTCACTTGGAATAGGTAGTGGTTGGAACAGTCCCAATGGATTCTCATGTGAGGGCTGGTTCCTTTGGCAAACAAGACATGTTCGCACATAGGTTAGCACATCCTTGTTCATTCCTTTCCATTCAAAGTGTTCTCTTATGTTAGAATACGTCTTTTTGAATCCAAAGTGTCCTTCAGTGTCATGGCATTCCCCAATAAGCATACTTTAAAATGTTCTTTGTGTTGAATGCAAAATTTTTCTTCGGTTTTGTCAAGAAAGAAGAGTAAGCTATCATACATTCGATAGTCAGGGAAGATTTCAGGGTTCTTTTGTAAGGTCCCAATGATAGGACTCCAAATTGGATCATTTGCATAACCCTTACGGATTTGATCTTTTAACTCCTTCCCAATATCCAGATAAAAGACAATAGTTCCAAGGAAATCAAATCGTCTGGACAAAGCATCTGCAACTGCGTTAAACTTTCCTTTAATAGTTTTCAGTTCAAAGTCAAACGTATCAATGAATGCAGACCATCTAACTAACTTGTCGAAGAGTCGTGGTTGAGTTTTTATCTACTTCAGAGAAGAGTGGTCTGAGTAAACAGTGAAGTGTCTCCCAAACAAGTAGTGTTTCTATGTGTCAAAAGTCGCAACTAAGGCATACAATTCCCTTTCGTACGTGGAGTTGGCCACCTTGTCCTACGGAAGACGTTTAGACATAAACTCAATGGGTTTGTATCCCTTGCCATCATTTTGTTGTAGCACAACCTCGATTTCATACTGACGAGCATCACTCGTAACAATGAAAGGGAGAGAAGGATCAACAATTTTCAAAACAGGATAGTGAGTTAGCACATGTTTTAACTTCTTAAATGTTGACTCACAATCTTTGTCCCATAACTATTGTTTTTCTTTCTTTAACAATCTTCTCATAGGTGCAGCTATCCGTGACGAGTTCCTTACAAACTTCATGTAGTAACTAGCAAGTCATAGAAAATATCTCAATTCAGTGACAATCTTAGTTCAGGGCCAATCCCTAATTGTTGTTATTTTTTTCTCTTCATGACTTAATCCTTCTTCGTTCACACTGCGTCAAAGGTATCGTACCTCGGGTTTAGCAAACTCAGATTTTTTAGGATTCAGTTTTTAGTTGCCCTCTTGCAACTTATGTAGAACCATTTCTTAGGGTTTTTCACGTTCCTCAAATGTCTTATTGCACACGAGGATATTACACTACTACGAACTGGTCCAACCATTGACAAAATAACTCATTCATAGACGTTTGGAAAGTACCAGGTGCGTTAGTCAATCCAAACGACATGACCACAAACTCGTAGTGTCCATACCTGGTTCGGAAGGTTGTCTCATGTTGATCTTCAAGTGCCACCTCGATCTGGTGGTATCCTAACTTCAGATCAATCTTACTGAAGTACTTACACCCCTGCAACTGATCAAGCAAGTCATCAATGCGAGGAAGGGGTTCCACGTTCTTAACAGTAACAGAATTTAATCCTCGGTAATCAATACACAGTCTAAGTTCTCCTTCCTTTTTGAGCACGGATAAAACAGGAGCACCATAGGGAGAGGAATTTGGTCAAATCCATCCTTTCTATGTAAGTTCTTGCAGTTGTTTCTTTAACTCTTCCAATTCCCTAGGAGACATTCGGTAGATGGGTCCTTTGGGAATCTTACTTCGGGAATGATCTCAATCGTGCGCTTGATGGCACACTCAGTGATTCCCATTGGTTCAGTCTGCAAGTCCTTAAATTTGTCAAAAAGTTTATCAATAGACGGAGGATAGGACGAAGAACACTCAACTCTCGTTTGACGAGTACCATCATTACGTCCTATGCCAACTTCTTTTTCGTGACCATACTTTGAAAACCAGGAAGACTCATACAACACAAAGATAGTAATGAGTCATAACCCAGACTTGTGGAACAGTTTGATTCGTTTCATAATGGATTTTTCATCCTTTAGATTAACAATCTTATCTTTGAACTTGATATCTGGGTCGGTCTCCTCGTGCCAATCCATTCCCTGAAACAAGTCAAAAGGTAGGTTTTCCTCTACGAGGAAGGTCACTTCATGCAATATTTTTTCCCTTCTTTCGTTCGGAAAAAAACATTTCACATGACTAACATATTGAGAGACAGTGATCGTGGTTTTATCTGCAAGCATAGACGTGATAGGTCGCGGAAGGTCTTGCACTCTCATTCCCATATGCAATTTCCTTATTGCCTTTTCTGAAAAGTAGGACCGCGTTGACCCTGGATCTAGTAAAGCACTTACTCGCGTACGTGCAATTTCAATGTCATCAATCATAAGTTCTCTTAGAATTCGCTTTCTTAGCCCACAAACTTCTCAAAGCAGTCAATTCATCACCAAGTTCGTCAAAGGTATCGCCCAGAGAGACAAAACACAAAATAGTTTCAGAGTGTTCTGAGCAATGGGCCGAAGAAGAGTCATCCTCTGCCATGCGAGTTGGGGGGTTGACAGGGGTTTCAACGCCTTACCTTTTCCTGAACCCTCCAACTCAGTAGGAGCAGACGCTACTCCTATTGGCTGCTCCCTTTTGGGTTACGGATGAGAGGGCACCTTGCTATGATATGCCCTGCAACACCGCACTTCAAGCACTGCCGATTGTTCATCTTCTCCTACCACTCTTCGCTGTCAGGTTCATCTTTTCCCAGGGCCTTCCTGCTGCTATGCCAGGATGCTCTGGAAAGACGTGTGTCCTCTTTTTCTTGTTATATCCTCCCGAATTGGTGCCACCCTTGTTAGCCACCATAGCAGTGATGTCACCCTTCCCAAACTCACTACCACCATTTGCTACATCCTCAGCCTCATCGAGGGGCCACTTCTCCATTATGTCATCATCAAAGACGGCGAGGGTATGATTATGTCGCTTCTGCCTCCACAGGATCCTTTTCCCATTACCAAACCCACCTGACAGACCTCTTCGTACAACGGATGCATAGGCGTCTTTCACCTATGTCGTTATTTGCTCCCTCTGGAGCGTGAGGTCAAGAAACTATCGATAGTTGTACTTACCAGACTTGGCTTCGACCACGAGCTGTCCACGAATAGGCTTGGGCAACGCGCGATAGTAGATGTAGAGGACCTGGTTATCCTGCAAGTTCAAACCAGGTACCTCTAACAGACGATCCACTTCGCGAGATAAAGCATCCACAGTAGTCCAACGCTTATGACTAATTGTAGTGAGCTCGTCAAAATTCTTGTTGGTCGTCGTTTTGTCAAGGAACCTCTCATTAATCGTTTGGAGAAATTCCCTGAGCATCATTGTTTTTTCCCGCTCATCGATATCCTCGAACCCCGCAACATTGGCCTCGAACAAAACCCACTTCTTTGCAGCTTCACCAAGACATGAGGTCGAGAAAGCAACTTGACTTTCCGCCTTGACTGGAGTGGTATTGTAGTATGTTTGAATTTCTGCAATCCACAACAATAAGTGTTCCCCTCGCTTTCTATTGTAAGTAAAAGGAAGTTTCATCTTCACTTTTTCTTTTTGGTACGTTCCCCTTCTTCTTTCTTTGCCACTTCCTTCGTTGCATGTTCATGTTCTTTTTTCGCCTGCTCCTCTATCTTTGAGGTATCAGGTTCTTTCTGAGACTTCATGGCATCTTTCATCAACTTCTCCTGTGGTATCTTTCTTTCTTCCTTCCCCTCGGCCATCTCCTCGTGCACCACTTTGTTATTTCCCTTTACTAATTGGGTCGTCGTCTGCAATTCCGCGGTGATATTGTCAATCTTTATTTCCAAGTGGGCGAGGTAAGCTGTCATATTCTGTAAGACTGATGCCAAGTCGACTTCTGAACCCTCCACATTCATATGAATTTTTTGTCCAATTTCTTATACTTTTTCGCCTTTTTTTTCCCTTCTTTTCTTTCTGATAGGCTTCTCTCTTTTTCATTTTTGCCTCTAATGCAGCTTGCAATTGTCGGATAGTGTGTGTCGTCCATTATTTCTTCTATCAGTTCTTCTTTCTTCCCAGACGATTCCACCCTCCCTTCTTCTTTGGCCTCTTCTCCTTTCGTCATCCTTGCAAGTTGCTCGGCAGCAAAGTGATCGAGAGCCATTCGTGCTCGATCAATAGTTTGCTGCACTCTTCCGCTGGCTTCCACCATCTGGACAACAGTTTCAGCCTTCTGCAGTTCGTCCTCTGCCACCCACAGATTGAACAGGCTGCGTACATGCTATCCAGCCTCGGGGCCAGCTTCTTGCATCTCTTGGAGCAATGTACGAAGATGGTTCAACATTAGCTGTCGTCGTTCATCAATCTGGCCACTGGTTCTCATCACTACTTCTTCATCAGCAAAAAGAGTGATGGAGATGGGATCGAAGAGATGGGGAATGAAACGGGTCAAAATGGACGGCCGTTGACAATTCCACACAATAGTGATCCGAGTGAGTGAGTTTGTCGCACAATAAACTTAAAAAGACAATAGAAAATTTCACAGCCTCACTTCAATTTTCTACAACAAAGAAAATAATAAGAAATAAATAAGGATTCAGATTCTTCAGTTTTGTCCGTTTCTAATTCTGTTGTTTATCTATGTGATGACGTTCTTATCTGAGAGTGCACAAGTACCGCAACCACAGCCAGTGTGATCAAGACAACAACATAGTTGGTGAGTAGCAAGCATCCACAGAACAGCCCACGGCAGGTGAGTAGAGTCAGCCAACAACAACACAAAGCAATCAATGCGTCACCTGATCATCCTCTTGTTGTCCCCCTGCAAATACTCAAATCCAGGCACAATGACTGACGCGTGGCACTAGGGCGTAACCCGGTGCCATACTGCCCATCAGTGCACCAAGTGCAAGTGTCGATCCCCACCAATCTTCAAGGTAATGGCAGCGCAATTCCTCCTGCCACATGTCACATCCCAGTCTGGCCAATGCAGCACATCCACGGAGTATGCCACGTCAACGACAATGGCCAGCAAGGCTGTCAAATGCGAAGTCAGCCACGTCAACAGCACACGATTCTGCCAAACCCGTTCGTCAGTGGTATGCCACTTTAGACTGAAAATACCACTGGAGCTTAGGAAGTGCCACGTCAACAGGTAAGTCGTGACACAGGTAAGTGCCATGTCCGACACTACCACGCTGGTCTTTTGGATACCACGTCATCATCCATTCGCCATGCCACGTAGGCAGCACTCCCAATGCCACGTCGGCAGTACTCCCACTCTCTCTCTCTGTCTTTGGTCGATCGTTCAATGCCATGTCAACACCTCAGCCAACGATGCTCTCTCTGGTCACTGATTGCCACCTCAGCAACAATGTGCCACGTCAGCAATGTCGCAGTATTCTTCTTCAAGTCCACGTCATCATCTTCGTCAGGTAAGTGCGCACGCGCGTCAATGTCCATGTCTAGATCGCAATTACAACCGCGCGCGTCTATAGACACGATTCAATTGGCAATCGGCCACCACCCATACTTACCATGGCGCGTCACGGCGTGCAACAGCAGATCGCGACGAAAGAGGTTAGCTCTGATACCAAATTGTAATGAACCCAATCAGGAGAGAAACTCGTCAAATGTTGGAATATAAGATGTCTCAACGCTGATCAATATCTCCAATAATCATGAAATGTGATATGAAGTACAATGTCTCGTAATCATAGGACGAAGCTGAGAGGAGGGATATAAGACTTAGAGGGTGGAAGAGAAAGTATCCATCAATGTCATCAAAGATAGATCTCCCTCACGACCCACTCCTCCTCCGGGCATCTCCCCTCGTCCACGTCAGCAAACAGTATCCCAAAGACGAGCCTGACAAGATCCGATCATAGCATAGTGCCACGTAGGCACAGATCTCTCATGAAAGATGCCACAGCAGCGCACAACGTCGACAGCAGCATCACAGGTAAGCTTCCTCTCTCTCTCTCACAACCAATGTCACAGCCCTGATCTCCCTCCTCGTCGATTCCCCAATCTGAGTCAAAGACAGTGTGGCAAGCGCCACGTCAACAATGTCGAAGATAGCGTGGCAAGCGCCACGTCAGTAATCAAGTAAACAGCTGGTGCCAAGAGCAGAGAGGTGTCAATGCACAATGCAGCAGTCTTGCATCGTCGTCACACACAATGCCAGCGTAGTGCCAGCGTCAAGCCAGCGTCTAGACAGCGTCGTGCTAGTGTCAAGCAGCAAGCGCGAGACTGGATGTTAACCAACAGGGGCTGGGTCAATAAGTACTGTCAACGCAATTGACCAGCCTCTGGTCTTCTAGGCACAAGGTCCCAGATTGACTCACAGTCGATGGCCTGGATCGTGTGTAGTTGCAGACCTCCACTTGGACCAGATTCTGTTTGGATACCTGCATACAACCAAGTGTGTGTGTCTGATCGGTGGCCTTGACTGGGTCCGTGCAGACTTTGATTCGTGAGCCTCAATTCCCGAGCTACAGTTGACTGTTAACTTTCTTCAGTCAACTGTCGGGCGCAGGGCCTTTAAAGCCTCATTTCGGGGGCTTTGTTCCATACATTTGGGCGCAGGGCCTTTTTGTGGCCTCGCTGTGGCCTGTGGGTCCCCCCTAGCCGACGACAATAACATATATGAGCGGGTTATTGCACTCTTGTCTGCTGTGACAAATGACCCCCTGTACATCTCTTCTTCATGATCAGATGTACAGAAGATTGGACAGAGATCCATGCACCTCATGGCTATCCAAGAAACAACCACGATCAGAGTTGCTCATTGGGTGCCTGTAGTCCGATGAGATCCACCTTCCACTACTTAACCAGATTGCCAAGTATTTCTCCTGGATGCCCGCAGTGGAGGCAGCACTTGTTAGCCTCTTAGCAATTAGGATGCTCTGCACGAACCATTACTATCAAATAAAAAACCAATGAAACTTTTTCTTTCGGTTGTGGGTACGACAACTAATCAAGCAGCCTGCTTGGGGAGGCTGGCGCTTAGTTCCTTGGGCTGCCACAGCCAAAGTTTGGTCACGGGCCCTGGCAAGCATCGTCATGGAGATCGCTACCCAGCGGGGTTTCACTTACAGGAGACAAATGCGTTTGTGCCCCTCGGCCTCAGAATCCTATATATGCCACAAGCATAAGCACACAATAACTGCAGAACAAGGCGCGATTTACAGTCCGACTGTCCGACAACTTTGCATTGCAGAAAGTCAAAGCAATGGCAGCATCATAGGTATCATCGTTTTTTAGTGCACTTGTCTTATTTTATGAGATGGCAGCTCGCCGTGAAGGGCTTTGCATGCCAGTTGCATAGGACAAACCAGAACAACGGGCGGTGAGATTGAATACTTCATTCTATGATCTTGAATCCTGTAAAAGGACATGGGAAATCCATTACTGTGAAACACGACTTAAAAAATAAAATAAAAAAGGACCATTTCTCGATTTATGCGTGTCATCCTCGCGCAGGGGACATGCTAACCTTCTCTTTACCGTTCCAATTTTATCGGATGTCGGGAAGGACACTGTGAAGCATGGGTTCAATGGTGTTCACTTTGACACTTCTTTGCTTCCATTTTCTTTCTCCATCATGATTCCTTTCCTTTTTCTTTGGGCACCTATCTCTTAAACAACCCTTCTTGTTTGGGAAATCTTCAGGGAACCAGTACACAGAGATTCCGTAACCCCCGCCACCGCTCTCTCCAGTGGCTGATACTGTACTTGGCACTACCGGTCAACGAATGGCTGAACCGACACCGCAGCCGGCACCACAGGACAACACAGAGTGAGCTATGCACGGTGTGCGACTCCAAACGGACGGAGGATATAAGCCACTGCTTCCACTGCCATGGGACGGGTTGTCCGCGTTCTGGAAGGCTGTCACCTGAAAGATCTTTCCAGCTGCGCCCATCTCTATATTAACTGGCTTAAGACTTCCGACCGACCTCGCTGGCTGGGAATGCAAGCTGTTCCAGCACCTGATACTACATGCGCTGTGGTTCATCTGGCGGAGAAGATGCCAGCAAACATTACCTCAGACACGCCACCAGTCCCCCCTCACGTGGTTCACCTTCAGAGAAGATGTGGAGCTCTAATACCACACGGAATGGGCCCTGGTGAGGCGCAAAAATCAAAGACGACCCCAGGAAGGAAACTGACTTCAAACAGAAGTTCCTCTCACACACGCTTGGTACCACAGAATTGCAACAATAACGGGGTAAAACCGGACATTCACATGGCCCCGCGCAGTTCCCCCTTGGCCCCGCCCCCACAGCCCCCATCACCTCCCCTCACCCCCGCACACCCCTCTCCCCCCCGGCCACCCAGCCCCCTCATACCCCCACCGTCCCGGCCACCCAGCCCCCCCATACCCCCACCGTCCCGGCCACCCAGCCCCCTCCCTCACTCTTCCGTGAGAAGCAACTCCCGCCTGTGCAAGGACCAGCGAGACCGGGAAGACCAGGACACTAACTCCGCCGGAGGTGGAGGGGACAACCCGAGAAGAGCAGCAAGAAACGCAAGCCGGAGAAGGACCCCCCCAAAGGAATGGAGCGATTCACAGATAAGCGAGCGACAAGGGACTGACCTCAGCAAAGGCACGCAGAGAGAACTGGCCGACGAGTGGAACCCGACGCACTCCACCCTGGGGTCTCCCGGGGAAGCCAGGGTCCCCTGGCGTAAGACGCTGTAGGAGCTATCGACAGGCGACACAAGCAAGGATGCACGCAACGGAACGAGCCAGGCCAGATGGATCCAACGGAGAGCACACAGAGCAGGCCGCTCGATCAACAACAGGAGCAGAGACTCCTGGGTCTCCCAGGGGAGCCAGAGTCTTCTGGCGCCACACAGACTCCGAGCTCCAACTGGGACAATCTACTAGATAGGCGGCCCTTCTTTTAGCTGGATAATAGATCATTTGATTGGAGCCCTCGCTTCTCATGCACGCCGGGCATGCACATTAAAGGGGATCATTGTAGGGAAAGAGAGACATTGAGGGACGGGAGATGGCGTTTCCGACAGCAAAGAAGCAACTTTGCCACGGAAAATTGTTAGAAGCAGGGAATCATTCCGCGGAGCACCTGCACAGTTAAGCCCCCAGTCCAGTCCTACTGGGGCAGTCAATGCTGGCAGCCAAGACCAGACTTTTGCTCACGTATTTTCCATTGGTTCATCCATTGGGATGCTGGACCTGTTTTCCAGCAGGTGCGGCTCCCCACCAATAAAATGAAGCACCCGGAGCGTGCACTAGGGGAAGTTGCTCATATCACCCCCCCTAGTGACGCTCATCTGGCTTTCCATTAAAAAAGAAAAAAGGAAAAAAAAAGATTAGTCTCATACACAGAATGTAGTCCCGAACTTCAGCAGCGAGTAACCAGAGAATACACAAAGGTAGAGAAGAAGTGGAGAGGAGGAGGAAACCTTCAGTAATAATCAGTGTATACAATTGAACGACTCTTTCAATCCCCCTTCAACTGCAGGATCTCTACCACCACTATCCCCACCTCAGCAGGTACCTCCCCACTGACATCACCGACACAGCAGTTTCCAACCCAACCTACAGCGCGAAGTTCAGCTACGGAGGTTGGCGCTCATCTTCCCCCCAGTTTTCAGGAGAAAACCGCTATCTCATTATCACCAGCTGCAACAGGTAAGTCAGGTCAACCTCTCACACCTCTCACACCACCCAGGTCTTGATCACCCTCAACCTCACTCACCTACCCTACACGTTATGGCGCTGGGTGCCCTGCTGTAGCTATGTCTACTCTCTCCCCCTTCTGACCCCGTACCTCTCCATTCCGCGCCAGCCTTTCCTGTCTCCTCTACTACTATCTCGGAGCAGCACTCCAGCATACAGCAGCGCAACGCAGAACGGATGAGCCAAGTGGGGCAGGCAACTCCGCGCCAGCCTTTGTACTGCTGACTGGGCATGCCACAACTTTGCCTCCTCGTGTGGCTGAGATTTCTTGATCACAGATGGCCCAGATTTGCTGCTGGCCAGTGTGTGCCTGGACCGAGTGGGCCTTGGAAACTTCTAGAACATTACGGACAGCCTTTGGATGTGCCCAGATCTCTGGCCAGGGTGACTCTTGAGAGATCTCTGGCCCTCTGACAGTTTGGCCCATGCCGGGCCTGACGCTTGATTTCCTAAAGTCAACTACTGGTTCCTGGGGGCGCAGGCAACCCTCGGACTTTCCACAACCCTTCTAGGACTGGAGATGTGCATTTTGACCCCTGAATCTCGACCTGGACCAAAAGCTACGACCCTAGATTGTGACTGTGCAGATTTTGAACTGGGTTCTTTGCAGTCTCACGGTCTCTCACCATCCGGAATTCAAGAACCATGGCAGAGATTCCAAACATCATCAGCTACGGCTTTTCCCTTATGGCTTAACCCTTTCTCATATCCCAGAATTATATATCTGCAGCAACAGACATTAACTTAAAGTTCTTTTTTACTAAACCATCTGCTTTCTGATTCAGGTTGAGAACGGAACTTTGTATTGTTTCTGAGGTCTTCCTCTGCCACCTGTAGAGAAAAACCCATGTTCTAGGACCCTTTCAACTTCATACCATCCAGATACTGTCAGTGGTATTATTAATCAACGACTGGGAAAGTCATCACCTTCTGCATACTATTAGATGCATGAAAGGCTGGGTGTGCCATGAGATGTGGTGGTATATCTATCACATAGGATGGTCCGTCCTGATCCCCAGTCACTTTGAGAACTTCCCATGGACCAAAGTAGACAGGTAATGTGATTCTTCTAGAGCGAATTTATCAGACTTCACCCAAACTACCTAGTAGGCCGCCTTCTTGAAACTGATAAGCTCACCTTGAGTTATCTTTGTTTGTTGGGTTGCTCAATCATCTGCACCTGAGCCTTCCTGGATATCTTGTTCATAGGAAACTGCAAATCTCTGGTTACTGGTGGTAACCTGAGAGTCCGATCCCTAATCAAGGAATCAATAGGTGTCTTAGGTTGCCAACCCTTATGCAGTGCATTAGGTGTTCTCCCTGTCAGAATGCAGACTGAGTTGTTTTATGTGCCTGCTATCTTCGGTAGGTTACTCATCGCAATCTATTTGATCAGGCCTGCGTACATATGAAGAAGTTGTTCAGCTCAGTTTGGCCATTTGCTTCAGGAAGTCTTCCTGACGGCATGGTCAACTGAGTCCTATAGACGTCCGTCAGTTTCTGCCAGCGCTGTGCTGTGAATCAGACATGTCGGTCAAAGACACTAGTTTTTGGAAATCCATACTCAGAGATCCACTGCATCTGAAATTCCTGGATGACTAAGTCAGTCTGTGCTTTGGCAAACTGGAATGAATATCTCATCCTTGGAGAATCTGTCCGCTACAACGCTGACTTCACTGTTTCTATAACTGGACTGTTTCTCTTCCTACTTTTTTTTTTTTTTTTTTTGCCATGCTAATCTTCTCTGTATCGTTCCAATTTTAGCGGATGTCCCTTCTGGTCAATGAATATCTCATACTTCGAGAATCTGTCCGCTACAACGCTGACTTCACTGTTTCTATGACTGGACTGTTTCTCTTCCTACTTTTTTTTTTTTTTTTTTTTGCCATGCTAATCTTCTTTGTATCGTTCCAATTTTAACGGATGTCCCTTCTGGTCAATGAATATCTCATACTTCGAGAATCTGTCCGCCACAACTCTGACTTCACTGTTTCTGTGACTGGACTGTTTCTCTTCCTACTTCTGGTCAGACTCATAAAAGTCATACCCGAGCTCGTGCAGGCCACGTGCCTGCCTCCCTATATTAACTAACTCACCCCTCTTCTCGTCTCTGCTGCCAGTCTTCTTTCAATTCAAATATCTAGGACTCCCAGTCTCCTTTTTCCCGCTCGTAGTTAGTCATGCCACCTCGTGCTTACACCTAGTACGCACTTAGGGACGTCACCCCTCTTTCTCCCATCGCATTCTCCGTTTTTTCCTTGGAAACCGGTGTGCGGGTCTCTCCAAAACCTTTTCTGTTGTCCCCCGGAGGGAGATTGAGCAAGACTGCTGATGTTCGTAGGGAGATGCCCCCTGGCCGGTATGGCCCAACTGCATGCAGGTCGGGCGAAGAGGCTTGAACTCGGGCAGCTGCCTGCTATGGGGTTCCCCGTAATTCTACAATGATAATAAAGAAGGGCCTGAATTCGACTGGTGATTGAATTGGTTGGGCTAAAAAGAATTAGCCTTTCAGATTAAACAAAAAAAAAAAAAGTCAGGAGACGGAAAAGAGAGAGAGTCCAGGGATGGCTCCGCAGGTAAACACACAACCTTTTTCTGTTGTGTGAAAGGGACATGCTGCTTCCCACGAATAAGATTGGAGACACCAAAACAAAGGGCACCTTCATCAGGCACGGTCTCATATCCCTCCCTGAGGAAGGTAAGCCCTCGTTGACATTCAAGAAAAAACAAGAGAAGGGGAAATGTGCGAGATGGCCCTAAAACTTCATGTTAATGCTAAAATACCCCTCAGAGATGTGGATAGAGGGGAATACCCTTCTAACATTGGGAACATTTGCGAAATACCCCTGAAAGTCCTCGGAGATACTAACATACCCCTATAAGATGTGAGTAGACCTGAATACCCCTCTGAAGTTTCAAACGTTTGTGAAATGCCCTCCTGTATCTAAATCCAATGGGACCACTCCTGTCAGGGGGTTGTGCAAGTTTGCATTCTGCCTGGCCCAGACAGGGAGGGTATAGCACGAACTTGCCAACCCCTGGACAAGGATATAACGCAAAGATTCACATCCAAAAGGGCATTTCGCAGACTACTGAATCTTCAGAGGGGTATTGAAATGGCCTTTTGTTTTTTTATTCTTTGCTCTCGATCCCTGTGAGGGGGTTCTCCACGTTTGCGTTCTGCCCCTCTCCGCACACGGCCTGTCACAAACCGTTTCCACCCAGATTTGCCCCCTACCAGGCTGCCAACTTCGCCCCCTCCCCCCCTCAACCCTCCTAAAACTAAGCTATATTCTTCTCTCAACTTCACCTTTCAATACCTACCTGCCACTTCTCCTAAAGCTATACAGGGGACCCCTGCAAGCATGCAGTATCCCCCCACGGTAAGCTTCCTCTACGTCCCAGCTCATCCCTCTCCTCGACCATTCCTCCCATGTCCTCTCTCTCTCTCTCTCTCTCTCTCTCTCTCTCTCTCTCTCTCNCTCTCTCTCTCTCTCTCTCTCTCT
>BFEA01000146.1:2070771-2073271 GCA_003427395.1 Chara braunii | reverse complement strand
TCCAACGAAGACCAGCTGGGTTCTCGTCGCTCTGTCCTGGGATGGGTTCATTGCGTGACCCTCACCTGCCGATACTCGCCGGGCTGCCGACACTCCGAGCACGGCGGACGGGACCAGAACCGGGCTATGGAATCCCAGGGGATCACGAGTAACCGGTGGTAAGGGAGGACGGTATAGTAGGGAGGGAAATCAGTGGTGATGGCAAGGAAGCCTGGGGTTAGAAGATATTGCTGGTTTCGGTTGTCCGGATAATCGGGAATTTGTGGGTCCCAGTTGATCGCCAGGCTCCAGCTGGAAGCCGCCTCTGCACAATCGCTCGTTTTCAGTTTGGGAGGGGTACTCAAGGTGCTCAGGGTTCCGTGAGTGGCGATGTTGTCGGATCCGCTGCCGTCGGATTTGTTCCCTCTCCCAATATGCTCTGTATTCTGGGTCCCTCGGGCTTTCGCGATCGGTTATCCAGAAAGGGGATCTTATCGCCATGTCTCGTTCAACGACATTCATGCACCCACATCTTTCTACGGGGCGAGATCGTAGCTGGCTTTTGCAGGCGCGCGTGTAAATGGCAAGTCCGCAGACGGCTGCTGTCTTACACGTGCGTGCGCACCGACCAGTTGATCAGATCCTAAACTGCGCAAATAAACAAGGAACGATCTGTCAGCGTATTGGCTCAACCATGCAGCTGGTTCCCTCAGGCAATCAACCCCATTCCCGGGATGAGCTAGCTTCAACCATACCGTCATGCATCAAAGGAGAGGACTATTGGACATTCACAACATACACACCCAACAGTTTTCGTAATGACTGATCAAAAGACAACTCGAAAGGAAGGATACGAGCTCATTCACCATCATCCATGCATACATACATGCAGCAAAAAGTACGAGATGATTCACTCAAGAAATTCCAAAAATGTCGCAACAAAATTAACCAATGTTGAAATCAGAATTTATACAGACAGTAGGAGGAATGAACATTATTCCACCATATCCCTGTATTTCCCTCTCTCTCTTTCGATGCGGGCAGTCCGTCACCCCGCACCCCCAACATCAACCCGAGTCGTCACCCCGCTTGGCCTGAGTATGCAAGCCAGGTTCGCCCACGTGCCACAGTCCGTCGCGGCCTCGCGTCAACCCGGCGCACTCAGCGCCAACTCGTCGGATTGCCCGACTCTCTACTCACCGTCTTTCTGCTCGTTAGCCGATCCTCTCGACTCCGCTAACTCCCAAGTAGGTTAGAAAGACAACTAATCGCGCTTGCGAAATTTATAGCATGTATGCTTGCGTGAGGGATACGGGATTAGCACCAAGTGATGAGAAAGAGAAGGAAGGGAGTGCCTACGTCTGCATGCCCAAGCCGCGGCGCGGGGGACGAAGCCATTCTCCGCGCATCGATCTGGGCATGTAACCGTGGGAACCACTCAGAACAGAGGAAGAGTGTGCATGTGAAGACGAAGCGGGAAAGAAAAAAATACAAAAAGTCATCAAGAACAAGAAGATTACAATTGCAATTGCGTTCGCCAAAAACTACAGTTACACACTGGATTAAGGCGCGAACGGACTTAGAGCGCAGACCCTGTCGGGTCACGGCGCTTGCGAGCAAGAAATGTCGTGTCGCCAAATTGCAAAGTGCCTAAATTCCTAGTCTAAATCCTAATTGCAAGAGAAAATCCCGAAGGAAGAAAGAAGGAAAGAAAAGAAAAAAACAATTCCGAGAGCCTGCAGGGGCTCGTCATTAGTTCGAATTTCAAAAACAAAAAATTCTCGCTCGCTGATCGCTCCAAAATTCCTAGGGCGCATAGCAGAACAAGAAAGAAGCTATCGCGACCGTTATTTCTCACGCTTGCTAGGGCGCGGTCACTTAATCGTCAACGCGGGACTTTACCGGCACCGGCCCGACAACTCCAACGAAAACAAAAAAGAAGTGAGGGCATCCAGGCAACTTGCCCCACTGATCCCGCTTGTGCCCCGTCACCCATCAAGGCCCTCCCGTTTCCCCTCAACATCCCCACGCAGGAAGTCGCACGATTATAGAAGATAGTTCGTCACACCGCCACAAAAAAATGGTGCAGCAGTGCAGCAGTCAGTCTCTTCGCGTTCGCTGGTTGGAGTTGGCATTTGACTTCATCGCCTTCGAGCTCTCTCTCTTTTTTTTTTTCTCTCTCTCTCTCTCTCTCTCTCTCTCTCTCTCTCTCTCTCTCTCTCTCTCTCTCTCTCTCTCTCTCCCGACTAGAACATGGAAACATATACTGACACACTTGTTTGTTTGTGTGTGTGTATGTGTGTGCATGTGTGTGTATGTGTGTGTATGTGTGTGTGTGTGTGTATACGGCTAGAACATGGAAATATTCGAATGAATCTACGGCTAGAACATGGAAATATATGATGCCACACTTGACAATGTTTGTTTGTGTGTGTGTATATGTGTGTATGTGTGTGTGTGTGTGTGTGTGTGTGTGTGTGTGTGTGTGTGTGTGTGTGTGTGTGTGTGTGTGTGTGTGTGT
>BFEA01000146.1:2051032-2064037 GCA_003427395.1 Chara braunii | reverse complement strand
GAGAGAGAGAGAGAGAGAGAGAGAGAGAGAGAGAGAGAGAGAGAGAGAGAGAGAGAGAGAGAGAGAGTAACCAAGTGTCAAGGCGATGGATGTCACAATCAACGTCGAAGTTGTCGTTTAGATGTTGAAGTTGACATCCACGACAATGACACCACACTTATATACACATACGACGCAATAAACAACGTCCATACGTGCACACACACACACACACACACACACACACACACACACACACACACACACACACACACACACACACACACATTGAATCGGAGATCGGGACGCGACCTGGCGATGGCAACCGTCCATGTCCGTCCGTCAACCCATGTGCGGACGACCACCACCCTCCAATTCGGACTACCGGTTGGCGGCAAACCGACACACGCGACGTTGGACCGGAGGGGGGAAAAAAAATTAAAAAAATCTCGGCCTCGCATAATGCGACCAACCACAAGGACCCCGCCCGAACGTCCGTTCGTTCGTCGGACCGCACCGGAGGCCGACCAGGACACAAGTGGAAACGTTACCGCTTCAAAAATACACACAAAAAAAAACGAATTCGAAATGTGCCACGGGACACAGGCTCAACAAAATCGACATGCACTATAAATCAGGGTTGGCAAAAACAGGCTCGGAGATACCAGCGGTTTAAAGGGGGAAGAAAAAGTAACAAAGAAAAAAAGAAAAATAAAAAATAAAATTATAAAAAGAAAAAAAGAAGAACGGAGAATTAAGAAAAAAAATAAAATTGTGGGAGGACGGGGACGGAAAAGATCAGGGAAGGGAAATGGGCTTCTAAGTGGGTTCGGGAACAGGGCCTTTGACATAACTAGTAAGGGAAGGGAACTGAGTTCCAAAATCGGAAGAAAAGGGCGGCGGAGATAAAAAATGAGCCAGCACTAATCGAACGGTTTAAACGGGAGCGCTGAGCAGCTTGTTAGACAAACTATTGTGAAAGGCCACTAGACACCAACTATAATACAGAAAAATAGACCATTCATAATCCTCGATGAATGAGGTTATGCGGTAGATCACCGCGGTAAGTTAACGCTGCAAGCGCTAACATACCATGGGGATCTGCCGAAGTTGTAGCGCGATGTCTGATCAGTTTCCGCCATTGTCTTCGTCTTCATCTTCGTCTTCGTCTTCGTCTTCGTCTTCGTCTTCGTCTTCGTCTTCGTCTTCAACTTCGGCTTCATTTGTCGAGCACCGCATTCGCATCCCGATACTATTGGAAGAGGAGAGGACAATGGTGAAAGAAGAGGATAGGGATATCGGTCTCATGCTCCCTGCCAAGCACCACTCTCTCCTGCGAAGCTGCCATTTTGCTTGCAGTGGTCGTACCTCAGAGGAAGGTTGTGCTGAAGTGCATACTACAAGGGGTTTTGGCGTGGGTATCACGCGAGGTACGGTGAACCATGGAAGAGGCTCTCTCGTTTGAGGAGATGCTGGCGGAGCATCTGAGGGACGAGAATTTGTTCAAAGAATCACAGGGAGAAGCGCCCCCCGAAGGTGATGGTTAAATTTCGAGTTAGCATCTTTATAACCTCAGTATGATATTTATTGCTCACCCTTATAATTAAGTCCTTAAAAATCTCTATCCCTTTCACTCACTCACTATTAAACCACCAGTACTTGACCCATACATCGGCCACGAGCCCCTCCCTGCGACTCTCGGAGGCCGACGACGCACTCTGGACCGTTGATGTGATTCATCATCGGCCCAAAGGCCGCGAAAGTTGCTGAGTGTTAACGACAACGCCCTGCGACCAATGTATGGGCCAAGTACTGGTGGTTTAAATGCATGCATATGATTGTATACATCCTTGTTCGGAAAGCAAAGCAGTATAGGTAAGTGTGCTTCAATCATTCTCCTCTGATGAGCTGACAAATGTGGCAGGTTAGTGAAAAACTAGTTTAAGGGAATAGCCACTACCCATAGCATTTTATTTCTCCACTGCTATGGTATCACCGACTCTCAATGTGGCCTAATGGTGAACCGTCAGAACCAGAAAATAAGTGTATATTCGTATATACATTATTTATCTAGGTGAGGGGTGCTCTATGATTGATGATCTCTACTCACCCTCTGCTTGACCTACTCCTTGTGTTTTGTGTTTTAATTTCATTGTTGGTAGATCCTGTTTGCAGAAGAGGAAGTCTGATCGATTATCTTCTCACCAGGGTGCAGTGTGTTCGGGATCATTTACCAGCCTGGGTATTTGGATCGTGTCGACAATGTCGGGGAAATCTGCATATATTATGTAGAGTTCAAGGGATGTAGCTGCATTTGACTAAGGAGAGTTTTCTTAGTGGACCATGGATGAAGAACG
Organism: Chara braunii; assembly: GCA_003427395.1. Taxonomy (NCBI): domain Eukaryota; kingdom Viridiplantae; phylum Streptophyta; class Charophyceae; order Charales; family Characeae; genus Chara; species Chara braunii. The sequence goes on along the minus strand of BFEA01000146.1, from coordinate 2,061,701 downwards.
AGAGAATGGGGAAGTAGAGGAGGGGAAAGTTGCAGGTCACTACAATATGATGAGCGGATGCCGAAGATTAGAGATTCAAGACACAAATATGCAGAAGAGGGATTCGATGGTGGGATTAGTGATAGGATTATGGCGGGTGACAAGTTTGAGGGGGAAGAATACTCCACTGGAGGTGAAGTGTCTTACAAATGAGTGTGCAAAGAATTTTACAGTATTTATGTATTGATTGGTTTTCTAAAAGAAATAGTAGTAAGGGAGGTGCGCCAAATTTTTTTTTTTTTTTTTTTACTCCCGGGTAGGCTCCATCTAGTGGTGGGGAGCAACACCTGCTTGAAAATGGGTCCAGTGTCCCTAAACATTGTGTTTTGTTAGCATTGATTGCCCTATCTCACCGGTGGATTGACTATATAGGAGCACCTTCTTATGAGGAAAGTACCGCTTCAGATATCACAGTCTCACATGGTTGCAAACAGAAAATGGAGGGAGACACCTTTTCCAGCTTGTTCAGGCAGGGCACGAAGGGTGTTGTGGCAGGCCTCGAGCACCAAACCCCAGTGGGCGACTGGAGATGGATGCGACAACCCTCCACCTCGCTTCCCAAACATGCAGAGCGGAGGACCTCTCACCTCCCACCAAACCAATCCAGATCTGCCAGAGTGTTTCGAGGGAGGGGAAAAGGATCAGGAAACTCAGAGGGTGGGGGAGGAGGGGTATTGACCTCAGATAGTCCAATCATAGAAGTAAAGATGATAGTTCTTCTAGGAAGCATCCAATCTCTTTTGGTCCTCCAACTCTCAGCCTTCCAATTTTATCCCTGCCATTTTCCCCCCACGTTCCCCCGAAGCCATGCCTTACAAATTCACTAATGCATTGTTCAATGTCCAACTTTTTGGAAAGGCTTGCATTCCTTTCGAGCATCCCAAACCCAAAAGGTTCCCCATATAGGTTTTCCCCAAAAACTTCCAGGAACTAGAGTAAAGAAGGTGAATAAAGCGCATATTTTGACACTAATCTTTGAAAATAAGTGAAAAATTGGATGTCTAGTAACAAGAAATAACACACTACTAATAACCATTCCAATATAAATAAGTAAACTCATCCAAGCTGCAGGCACATGTACATAGATGATACGATAATTTTCACCTTGTTAAAAATCAGATGGTACTACCCAAGTTGCTAAATAAATAGTCATTACTGTCAAGAATAAGCAAATAAAAATTATAAATGATGTACATCTTCTTGAGTGTAACATAAAATAAGAAGGTCGTAGTAATTCAAGATAAATGTTGATAGGTCAAATTATCTATGATTAGATTATTATAAAACAAATTAGCAGTGGTTAAAAGATTATTGATCAACAATAAAATTGTCATCAAAACACTCAGTAATTCCAACCATCCCACATTACACACTAATGGTGGATAATCATATCTTTTTAAAGTGCTCAAAATCACTCCATTTTCTCCGAGTTTTTGTTTTGATTGCAATATCAAGTCAATATGTTCCGAAAATTTGGGATTCAATAATTTCATCTCAGAGATCCAGCGTTGTTGAAATTTAGCATCTTTGTAAAGAAACATCGTTTTTCTTAGCATACTTTGAGCAATAATATATGGCAAGATAATTCGAAGAAACTCTTACTATAGCTCCAATCATGGCCACTTATCAAATAAGACTTGAAACCCGAAACAAATAAAAATAAGTGGTATAAAGTATATTTCCCAAAGTTTCCAGATTCGTCCAACTTTGTATTTTGGAAGCATAAACAGTATATTGAAATACAGTTGTAATCAATTCTGTTGGTAATATTGGAATGTAATCATTATCAAGTTTTTTTTTATTTTTATGACAAACCTATCTTTGGTTCTTTTAAAAAAGAATAGAACGAATGATGCCTACAAGTCGAACAGAGACGAATGTCGGCCATAGTGATCCAGGGACCCTGTGTGGAAGGGCTCTCGCTCAACGGATCAAAGGTACGCCATGGATAACAGGCTGATGATTCCCAATCACTTTGTTGCACTGGGCCCTGATCTCTGCTTCAATGACACTCTTGATTGTTTCAGTGTGTTGTGCGTGTACCCTCTCGAACCAAGACACATCACTGACGCCAGAGGGCCCATAAGACCGCTTTTCTGCCCAGTGCAAATATGTTCGCTGTGAAGGGTGGGGTGCGGGCGGTTTGAACGGTCCACAAACCACACAGGATTGCTTTCCAATCCCAGGGTCATTTTTCCCCAGTTCCCAGCTCATTCTAGATTTGGGCCCACCACGTCCCAAATAAGGACCGCCATTGGGCATTGGAGGAATATGTGTTCTATGGTCTTGTTTACCTTTCGCGAGGGGAATCCTTCCTTGCAGGCTGGGCACCACGACAACACGATGCCTTTCTGCCCAAGGCAGGTGTGGTCAATGAGCCAGGAGTTAGTGGGCAGGCATCTATGGAAAATCTGCCACTGTAGAGATGCAATTTTGGTTGGGTTACCATTCACCCCTTTAAACCATAGGATTCAGCAAAGAACCTCCTGTGGAGCATTTACAAGTTTTGCCCATTGTTCCTTAACCCGATCCTTTTAAACCACCGTTACCCTCGATGGCCAAAACTCTGCTTTCTGGTTAGTTAGGGCCGGGTTTGGGGGGAGGTCGGCGACTCATAGTGCCAAAAAAAAAAAAAAAAGCGAGACAAAAAACTTCTCCTACATTGGCTAGCGCCATCATTGTTGACTCTCGCTTAGAAACTCACCAAACGGAATAACCTCTCGGAGAATTTTCGACCCCTTTGGATTGATGGAGAACGAAAATTATGCGAATTGGAGCAGAATAACCAATCACCATGGAAACCGTGACTGGCTACAGAAGCGCAATGACTTAGACTTCTGATCAACAACTTCACCGTCCCCTTTCTAATGCTGAACTTCACCCTTCTTTATGACTAGAATTACCTGACCCCTGATACCAGAGTCAGAGATACTTCAACCTCCACCTTTCTCCCCCCTTCTTCCTTCCCCACCCTCCCCTCCACCATTTCCAACTGCCGTTTGCTTAAAATGCCAGCCAAGTGTGGACTCTCATACTAGGAAGATTTTCAACAATGCCAGGGCCTTCGGAGGAACAACAGAGGAACAATAGGGGGAGCATAAAGGAGTGTTGACATAGGTCAAGGGTTTAGGGGTTTAGTGGTTTTTTATGTTTTAAGTTTTTTTTAGAATGAAGGGACTACGTGCTCGCATAAGAAGCCTCCAGAGAAGGCAATGGAGTCCATCGGTGTATGCTCACACGGTCACAATATGGTTACATAAGGTTACAAGGATCTCTTCAACCCACTGAGGCACAAAGAGCTACCACAGATCCACCATAGATTACTACTTACACTACTCACTCAACACACTCAACACACTCACATCACACATCATGTAACACAACTCAGATACAACAGCATCACAGTATAACACTGTCACACACGACATATGGAACCCGTTTCCAACTTAGGCACACGAAGCATAGATCATACATATCATACAGATTCATCGACATAATCACACAAATACACAATACACAAGCACTCTCACCATACACACACCACACACCATGCACATAGCAGAAGGGATCCTTGGAGAGAGGGCAAATGCGGGTGGACAACGGCTGCCTGACATGGTCACAATAGCATATAATGGACACAATGGGTTGGGTCAGCAGACCAGATTGCAGTCTAGGTCCGAGGCAATACACAACGGCAATGGCGCTGACACAAGTAGTTAACGGGTAGCTGAAAATGCAGGAATGAAAATTCTGAAGTGAGAGTTTTGGGCAGTCTGAAAATCCTGAATGGTCCTGAAGTGGTGAAAGGTCCGAAGACCCTGAAAACCACCTGTATAGACAGGCTGCATCCTGAAGTGGTGAAGTAAGAGTTTAAGGCAGTCTGAAAATCTTGAATGGTCCTGAAGTGGTGAAAGGCCCGAAGACCTGAAAACCACCTGTTTAGACAGGTAGCATCCTGAAGTGGTGAAGGGTATCCTGAAGTGGTGAAAGAAGACCCTGAAAACCACCTGTTTAGGCAGGCTACATCCTGGAGTGGTGAAGGGTGTCCTAAAGTGGTGATGAAAAATACGATTGTTCTTACCCTTGTCTCTGCGCCGGGTGACTGATTAAAGATAAAATTCATAGATCATAGATCTCCAGAACACTTCAGAGTAATTTCAGCCAGAATACCTTGAACGACGTTCACGCCTTGGGTGAAGCATAACTACACTAAGACAAACAATCGAGTTGTATAGGGACGCTGGACCTGATTTCCAACAGGTGTTGCTCCCCACCAATAGATGGAGTTTTCAATATTGGGGCCTGCTTAAGGAGGATGCTCTTATCACCTCGTTAAGCAGGACTCTCGGGGCGTGAAGTTAAAAAAAAAAAAAAAAAAAAAAAAAGAACGCGTCGTACAGGCATCCAAGAAAAACGTGCCTTCCGTCAGTTGCTTGCGGGCATGCAGGAAAAACAGTTGGCAACTCAAGAGAATGAATCTTCATGTATTTATGTGAAAGATGCACTCACCTGGAGTTGTAGCAAAGTTATCCTCTTTCCGCATCGGTGGCCACAACTGGTTGATCTCTATCTAACCGTCGAACAAGGCATATCCATAAAGGAGAGGGTTTCATCTTGGAAAGGAAGTCGATGCGAAGAGGATTTTATTTGGTTGCCTTTCTTTGTTTTTGTGCACGTTGTAAGTAGTGTAGTGAGACCCTTCTTTTGTTTTTTTGTGCAAGTGGAGGGTGGTTTGTGAAAAATCGGGCACAAAAGACACAAAATATGGTTGTGTATCTTTCCAATTTTGTGTGCAAGATTCATTCTCAATTCACACATTTGGTGAGCGGTGGAGCGAGGGCGGGTTGTCAGACGAGGCAACTGTGAACATACGGCCCTTGCTGCGCTGGTCACCATATGTGCAAAATGAGAATGAATCTTCGCCTAGAAACAGGGAACTTGCACAACCATATTTGTTGTGCTTTCCTTAAACGGTGCGTTTCACCCAAGGCTCGTTTCTATTTCTTTCTTTCCATTTTTTTTTTTTTTTGGCAAACTTCAACGTGGGAAAACTTACTTAACGAGGTGATAAGAGCAGCCTCGTTAACTAGGCCTCACCGTTGAAGGCTCCATCTATTGGTGGGGAGCTACACCTGCTGGAAATCGGGTCTCGCGTCCCTTGACAATGATATGATATGTGTGAGTTGGAAATCGGGTCCAACGTCCCTTGACAATGATGTGGACTGTGTGGGCTGGAAATTAGGTCTAGCATCCCTATACAGTGAATCAGATGTGTAGAGATATCATGGTATGCATCCAATACAGTCTGTTTTTGTTCGTATCTCAACCTATGTCGCACGAAGGAAACCCTTTCCGCAATATGTACCATATTTCCGAAGCGCGCAGAGACATTGATTACTTCCCTGCGCAAGGGAAGGATTGACCTACTACCCATGAAGCTTAATCCTAACGAAATGAATTTTCATAGATCACCCCAACAAGGAAATCAAACGAAAACTCAAAACCCTAAACAGCCTACCTCCCCTTGGGGGCAATCAACTTCCCTTCATGATTGGAAGTTGAGGGCCGGTCAACTCCAATCAACAAGGGGGAGATCATCTATCCTACTCCCACCCGGTGCCAAACAACAAAGAGAAACAAATTAACATGCAGAAACACCGGGTAGAAAGGGGGGGAATCGATAAATTGCACCTTCAACCCCAAGCCCTACCTCGCCAGCCCAATCAAACCTCTAATTCCTCTCCACTGCGTTGATGTTGATATTGCTATTGACTTTACCTTCGCTGCTGTTGTTGTGGTGGCCGCGGGTTCGGTTATCCATCTCTCACTTCTTCAGCTTAGCTAAAGCACAAGCCCAAAGAACCACGATAAAAACACTATACGAACCTAACGCCAGAGAATCAGACCCGACCGCAACCACAACCCGTTGTACAAAGATAACATACGACTTTTATAAGGATCCATTCTCCTCACATATAGACAAATTGAACGCGCCACAGCATAACTGCCTTATAAAATAATTCCTGGATCCATTAAACAAACCATTAACACCCGAACAACGCGAGTCATTAAAAGCCCCACTTTCCAAAAATGAGATATGGACCGCCCTTTCTGCAAATGAAGGAAGACAAGGCCCCTGAAATTGATGGCTTCCTTAAAGCATTCTGGGAAACCACATGAGATTTTATGAGCCAAGACGTCATGGACTTCTACAATGAAGTGTGGCGCACAGGGGAGATGGGAGAAAGGGTGGGGCAAGGGATACGAACCCTTTTGTATAAAAAAAAAGGATAAGATGGATATAAGGAATTATAGACCAATAGCACTCCTAACAGTAGTGTACAAAATGTTGTCTAAGGCTCTGGCAAACAGAATGATCCCGGTAACGGAGGACATCATCCATCCCGCTCAAACAGGCTTCATGAAAAACATGAACATACAAGAAAACATCCTGTTGATCCATGAGATCCTCCAACTTACGAGACATCCTCGTCAAAGTGCGGCCCTGATCTTCATTAATTTTGAAAAGGCCTATGACCACGTGGACTGGTTGTTTCTGGACAAGTGTCTAGAAAAAATGAATTTTGGACCGGATTTCAGACGTTGGATACAAATCCTACACCAAAACACAACTACATGCGTCCAGGTCAATGGAAATCTCGCGCCACCTCTACACTTAGAACGATCGGTCTGCCAAGGGGACCCTACTGCCCCCTTCCTTTTCCTGGTCATTATAGAGGCACTAGCCACCAGCCTTCGGGCCAACAAAAACATTACTAAAATTAGAATCACACGCATTCCAGAGGACGCAATTCCGGTGTGTTCATTGTTTGCGGATGATCTCACAATAATGGCAGAGCCTACACATCGTAACATGGAAGAAATTCAACGGATGATGAAAAAGTTCGCCAAGGTATCTGACATGACAGTTAACTGGGGGTCCAAGACCCAAGATGGTGGATTCACTACCAAGGGGGGCGCCCTCTAGAATCACCACGCATAGCATGGATGCCACTAGAAACCTTGATAAGAATCCTACGGTAACCACATCTGCGAGCATGTGATGTTTCGACATAAAATCAAGCCCTTGTAAATGAGCAAAACCAGGTGCTCGAATTTTACAACGATAAGGACGATTGGTTCCGTTGCTAACTAAATATACACCAAATTCTCCTTTGGGTTAGGCTCGCCAGAGTTCAGATGTAAGAGGCGAATAACGGGAGTTGAACCCGTGTTTTCAAATTCACAATCTGACACTTTGACCTATTAAGTAGTCGTATTATACACTTATTGTGGTCTTCATGTGGTCTTACGTTATCAACTAAATACAAACTTAACTATGATTTTACATAATCGAGGCAGCCGCCAGGCTGTTCAAGGGTTTCTGCGTTCAGTCAATCTACGCAGAGTGAATCGGTCCCTAAGGAAACCCCGAAAGGCGGCGTCGATGGGTATCCATGACCACAGAAAGACGGCCACCAATCAACAACGAGTAGATCAGTGCCCCGGCTCAACACAAACTTAATAATTGGAGAAACAAACACACATCCTTGTTCGGCCGAGCCTTAGCATTCAACAATGTCATTTTTGCAACACTATGGTACAAGTCTTTGTTGTGGCCATTGAGCAAAACAACTCTGAGGAGTCTAAAGAAAAAGGCAACGACTTTGCTATGGAGGGGGGATGGAGAACAGACCAATGTAATAAGCCGAGTAGGTTGACATTCAATTATCCATCCAAAGATTAGGGGAGGCTTGGGTACTTGATCCGACCACACAAGTGCAGACACTTCAGGTTAAGTGGATGAAAAAGTTCATCTTTGCTCCCCAAAGTCCGTGGTGCGTCTTAGCTTTGGAACATTTGGCTCGGTTGGCCCCGACATCCCCCCATATGACCCATCCGCTAACCTGGTTGGAGGACCGCTTTTGGACAATTCCACGCAAACTCCCACATAGAAGGGAAGGATCAGAAGGAGGGGGTCGGACACTGGATAACTTTTGACCATCTCTGTTGCAAACCTGGCGTAAACTCCTGCTCCCAGACAGGCCCCACCCCAACCGTTGGGAGGAAGTTCATCGTCAAACCCTCTTCGGGAATAGATGGGTGACAGACACGAAGGGCTGCATTATGACGAACTCATCCCCACCCTGAAAGAGTTGGGTCAGGCATGGAGTACTCGGGGTAGGGGATCTCTGAGACGGTGATAGGCAGAACTGGAAAACAGGGGACCAGCTGTGAGCGACCTTAAGATACTGCCACCACATAGAGGAGCTGCTGGAAAACCTTATTGAGGCCATTCCACTGGAGTGGTACCGAATCCTCAAACATGGCCCTACCCTGAAAGAGGGGGATTGGGTTGCGGACACTGAGACCCCACTGAGAATTGGCCTGATACATATGGTTTCGCCCCGAATAATCTTGGCCGAATACCATACTAACACCAGAACAGACACTCTTCAAGAAAGTGGAACACCCTTCGAATGGAGAGATAGAACATCAGTGCACCACGCGAGAGTTATAAAAGAGAAAGGACAAAGGGTGACGTTCCAGCCAGACAAACCAATCCAGGACTTGGCTTTGGACCCGGTGGAATGAACTTGGCAACCTCCCCAAAAGAAGGAAGCCCCCAAGACAAGACATATTAGCTTGCACCAACTAACGGTTGAATCAACCTACAAAATGCTCAGACCTAAACGCTATCTGAGGGATCTGATCAACGATAGATGGGCCAAACACTTGAACGTGGACCGCACCCTCCTGTCAGTGGCAGATAGCCCACCGCTGCCTGCCAACCAATGACTGGTTAACTGACCGGACAAACCTCGAACAAAGAGGCATATTGCTCCCATGGTGCCATCGCTGTCAGAGTCTCTTCCCCTCCCACAAGAAGGCGGAAACCATTGAACATATTTTCATGCAATACCCGATTGCCCAATTCATATGGAGATGGTGGGACTGTATATGGCGTAAAATGGAACCAGACACTCCCTGGCCCTGGATATGGCAAGCCATACTGGCTGGGCACTGGGTGTTGGCAAGAACAACCATGACCTTCGTAGAGAATATGTACAAACTTGGAAGTAGGGCGGTGATATGGGCGCTCTGGTGGCAGAGATGCACCCTGGCCATGAAGAAGGTAAGGGTGGAGGGGGCAGAGATCACAGAACAGATCCGGCAGCAGATACACCTTGAAATCACACGTAGATGGTTGGACACAAAAGCACATTTAACTCTCCTCAGACAAATTGGAGATGTCAGGAGACGGATTACGTCATTTTGCACGGACTGGGTAGTAGGGGAAAAAGAAGGATGGATTGCAAAAATAGAATGGAGCGGTGACAAAGATGGAGGGATGCGTGACTTGGAAGAAACGAGAGACTATCGGTTAGTTTTCAAAGACTGGACTAACATAGAGGCCTCGTTCCCATTGCGCCCTCCCTTGGACTTCCCAGACCCCTTCCCGCCCCATGCCCTGTCATTTACAGAGGTTCTGGCCTGGATGTGATATCTGATCCCTGTGATCCCCTCTATTTCTGTATCAACGCCCAAACGCGGAACTCCTCCCTGGAGCCCCCTGGGGAGGACCCCGTTAAGGATAGCCTGAGCAACCCGTGACATCGGGCAGGGTTTGGAGGGAGTAGTCAATGAATAGTATCAGCCCTAAAACGTTCAGTTGGCGCCCTTCTCCGAGGGTGAAGAGACACAATACTCCATGTTCATAAAGGACTACACTACTGAACACTTTACAGGCCTGCTCAGTCAATCCCCCGGTTTGTAGAACAATCAATGCTGGCAAGCCCCACAGTCTCAGTCCTCATCTTCCTTGCCATTCTCAGACATTTCATTCTCTGACATGCTCAGACATCCTCAGACATTCCTCAGCCATTCTCAGCCATTCTCAGACATTAATTTTTGTGATATGGGACGCTGGACCCATTTTCCGGCAGGTGATGCTCCCCACCAATAGATGGAGCCTCTCCCTAGAGGTTAGTGGTGTCTGCCCTTATCAGCAGCACTAACACTGGCGGGGGCGCTTTTAAAAAAAAAAAAAAAAAAAAAAAAAAAGGTTCGGTTATCCATGCATCATTTCTGTGGGGCTTTTCGGCAGCCGAAAGTTGGATCCTGAGCACCCTAATCGGTGCTTCAGGGGGGAGCCATGAGATCTTGGGACTTTCAGGAGACCCTCCCCATCATGGTGTAGCCACCATCCCAACGTCTTGCTACCCCAATACTTTGTACATTGCGAGGGCGAAGGACATGGGCCTAGTGGAATGGGCCTGGAGCACCATGAAATCTGAGCAAGCACCAGCAGGGTAATGGGAATGGAAGCATTCCGAATATATAGCTAATGAGGAGGGTAGTGAATGAATAGTAGAAGTGTGTTGTGTAATGACCCGCCAAAAACACAGACTGAGAACACTGCTGATTTCTGGGATTTGCCAATGGAATGAATGCCTTGCTGTGATTCCCGCATTCTGCTGTGGTCCCAAGTTTGTGTGTATGCGTGCTGGCTGGTTTGCATGCCTGTCTGAGTGCTTGCCGGTTGTGTGTGTGTGCGTGCCTGCTGGTTTGCATGCCTGTCTGAGTGCTTGCTGGTTGGGTATGTGTGTGTGACCCGCAAGGGTACTTG
>BFEA01000146.1:2001132-2017788 GCA_003427395.1 Chara braunii | reverse complement strand
TGGATGTTTTGCTGGCTTGTGATGGGGTGTGAACCGACAGTCTGTAGAGTTTTCCATCTGGTGTGGGTGAGTGATAGTCTACTTTGATTTTGGTTAAGGTAGATTATCATTTACAGTGTAATCAGTGAGGGGATTCTGCAAACTGTTGAGGGTTCAGCCTCATGATGAGTCGGTGAAACTCCGACGAAACAGTTTGTCACAGCCCCTTGTTTGTTGTCCTCTTCTCTCTCTCTGCCTACGGTTTACCGGGCAGTTCTGTTTGTGACAATATATATATCGATATCGTATCCCTTAAGCAGCATTGGCCGCGGGGGGGTAGGTCCATGGTCCGCTGCGCGCCGGATTTGGGTCGAAATTTTGGTGAAGGCCGGCATATGAAGGCAATCGAGGGTGGGGGAGTGTGCAGAGGGGCGTGCGTCCCGAAATGTTCACAGCACGCCATTAAATGAGAGAGCGCGCTGGGGGGTTGGACCACACGGCGGCCGTTGATGAGGTTGGTCGTCGTTTTGTGTCCCCTTTTACAACTAGCCAATTAGAGGGACCTATCACTTTGGAGGAGCTGGATGAAGCCCTCGAGGACATGAAACTTAACAAAGCACCAGGAGGAGATGGATAATTCAAAGAATTATGGCTCGCAAGTTGGCATGTCTTAGGCCCCGTTTTCCTAAATTTCCTAAACAAGGCATAAACAAAGGAAGCCCTAGGATTAGACCTAAGTACAGGAGTCGTAATGTTTCTCTATAAGAAAGGAGACAAGGAGAACATTAGAAACTATCGTCCCATCTCAGTGCTCAACGTGGCATACAAAATCCTAGCCAAGATGCTAGCCACAAGAATTAACCGTATCACAGGGAATTGCTTCCATCTAGATGAGACAGGTTTCATCCCCCGAAGGCTCATCTTAGATAATGTCATGACTCTAAGCGAATCCACCAGACTGATAAACCAAAAACAAATTATAGGAACCGTCCTGTTTTTATACTTTGAGAAAGCCTACGATCAGGTCAACGGGGACTTCCTACAAAGCTGCATGAAAAAAATGGGAGTAGGACCAAATTTCCGCAGATGGGTAAGGGTGTTATACAATGACGCTCAAGGGATAGTGCAAGTAAACGGCTTCCTTTCTAATCCTTGCAAAATACTGAGATCGGTAAGACAGGGAGACCCATTAGCAGCTCCAATCTTTCTCTTTGTAATGGAGGCCATCGCGACCTTTGTTAGAAAGGACGCCTCAATTGAAAGATTAGAAAACATAGAGGATGAAAAAAGCCACTTACTCCAACTCCCTACCACCTTGCTATTTGCGGATGATCTCACCGTTCTAATCAGAGCTTCTAACTCATCCTTCCAAGCACTCACAAGAGCAATGCAGGCATTCCAGCTTCTAAGATGAAGACCAATTGAGCGAAAACGATAGGATGGTGGATCTCATCTAGCCCCCCTGCCACGGAAATTTCCCCTGAGGGCATGCAATGGGCGGACCCTTCAGTCCCAATTCGTTTCCTAGGAATCCAACTCAGTATAAAACGTTGTCATCCTAATTCAGCTGATTCCCTACTATCGGCCATGATCAGCAAAATGCATAGATGACAACGGCCTCATACATCACTTCTAGGTAGGGTTTTAGGCTCGAACAACTCCGTATTAGCCATGATGTGGTATGCTACCTCGATCTGGTTTCCCTCTTCAGACTTCCAACAACAAATTACGAAAAGAGCAGCCACATATCTATGGACCAGTAACCCAGACAAACAACACTTCATCCACAAGATAGCGTTGAAGATAGTCACCTGCCCAAAGGTAAGGGAGGACTAGGCCTCCTAGATCCGACACGCCAAATACAAGCCTTGCAAACTAAATGGATCCTGAGACTGACTCTACAGAGCAATCTGCAGTGGATACCCCTAGCACTCAATCACATCAAGGAACTGGCACCCTTCAAATCCACACCCAACATGTCCGGCCTTTTCTGGGTTTTTAACAAACGGTGGCCCCTTGCAAGAATGAACAAGTCCCTTAACCCGCAGCTGAACCGAGAAGAAGAAACAGAAAATGAATCCTCCAAATCCTTCTGGGAACTCCTTTTGCACACCTGGAGGAAAAATCTTCCCAGAGAACAGACTCGGCGCAAGAAGGAAAGATGAAGTCCTAAGGCAACCCATTTTTGGCAAACTCTGGATCAAAGATGATAAAGGCGAAAGCCTCTCTCTCTCCAAAGCAGACGCCAAATGGGGACATTGGCTTGAACAAGGCATATGGCAAATCCAACATCTGTGGAATGATTCAACAAATAACCGGAGGGAGGAAAAGGACCTCAGAAGCACCCTAAAAGGAAATCACAACCTACAAGCCAACCTATCAAGCATCATTGAAAGCATCCCAATAGAATGGCGATACTTACTAAAATCAGAGGAAAAATGGGAATCAGGGGACTGGGCCAGTCAAAAGAACAAAACCTATACAACAGAAATCCTAAGAGCACTAAGCAGTGAATTACACAACAACGAATGGATAACGTGCAGCATCTTCCCCTTGGAAGAACCAGGCAACCCGGTGAGCTTCCTCAACAAGGAAAGCAGAGCGGAGGGATCCTTTACAGTAAACAAATAAAGAAGAATAAGGGTGATAGAAAGTGACCGAAATAGAGTATATAGGCCTGATTCTGACATCTGTCACCTCAAATTGACCCTACTGAATGGTCGTGGGGCACTCTCGGCGCTGCATCCATGACACTGATGACAGTACGCAGATACAAAATAAGAGACTACACCCCTAAACTGGGCTACAAGCTGTTTCAACTCCCATCACAACGTCGGCGACAGTACAGAAAATATGGCAAAAGGACGAAAGTTCACTTGCCAACGCAACCTTCAAACCCTCCTGGAAGTCAATCTTCTGCTCTAGACCAGTTAAACTGGCCAGCCTACTCTGGCTCATAGCCTTTAGAGCAGTCCCCGTGAACCACTGGCTGGCACAAAGACGAAAGAAGGAAGACAGATCAGAACAGGAGTCATAGAGACACTCAACCACTGCTTCCTAGAGTATGAGAAGGCCCAAGCTTTATGGAATGAGGTAGAACAAACTTGGTGCAGACACTCAAGCAAACACAGTACAAATTGACCTCAGCAATCTTTTCTTAGACATAGAGCAAACCCCGCAGTGCAAAGTTTTCGACCTATTCTTCTTCTCACTAATCAGAAAAGCTTCTCTTTGGGCGATCTGGAAATGGAGATGCGACCTGACCTTCGAAGATCACCCCACTAACAATGAAAACCCTCTCATTACTATCAAACAATTAATAGAGACTGAAATCCACACCCTCTGGAAAAAATCCCGATCCAAATACAAAACGCCCCAGACAAAAAGCTCAAGATTATTAAAAGATTTACGGCAGGGAAACTAGGAGGGGGGAATTTAGACACGATAGAAGGGAACAGATTAGTCTTGAAAGACTGGTTCACTCTGCCACTCCTCAGCAATCAGGACCCGGGGAACCCTTCACATCCACCCAGAACACAAATCGATGATCAACCCAACCACGGACCGAATGACAGTCCTGATGAACATATCCAGCCTGCCAGTCAAGAAGCGTCTGATGGGGAGGGTAGCAGGGTTTAAGCAGGGGTTTACTCAATTTTAGGTGGATCAGAGGATCGAACAATGGGACACCGGACCCGGTTTCCAGCAAGCTACTATCCAGCAATTGCATTGGGGAGGACACCATTCAAGTGTCACTAAGGTCTGGTGAATTACAGAAGATAACAACAGTGATAAGGCTAGAGGGACCAAGGTAGGTACACCTTAAGCGGCCACGTTTTCTTATGGACAACAGTCGGAAGGGACGCTGGACCCGGTTTCCAGCCAGTGATTAATATGGTAACGACTCCTGAAACCCGGGTTGGCTGGAAAATCCGTGACTTGTCGTAAGGCTCCCGTCCCCCATAGGAAAAAAGGTAGTCAAAGGCCAGGCCAGAACTTCCCAAGCTCACAGTGCTCCAGTTACAGAATTTTATTAGACAGCAATAGGCTGAGAGGAGCATTGCCTTTCCAGTTTACAAAAGAGGTTTGAGTGAGCCCCAGAATAGCCCTGGTAGGTACCAATCAGTTAGGAGATTAGCAGCAATAGGCTAACTTAGGGAGGGGTGAGGGGTGTTATATCCTTCCATTTCGGAAGTAATAAATGCCGTCCTCGGGCCTCCCAGCCATGATGAGGAGAAGTGTATCAGAGTGTGTTGTAACATGGATTTCTGACTTGCGGGTGGATTAGGAACCGGACTGACGCTTCCCAGAATGGAAAAGGAGCCAGAGTCATAAGGCTCTGTTTCAAAAAAAAAAAAAAAAAAAAAAAAAAAAAAAAAAAAAAAAAAAAAAAAAANAAAAAAAAAAAAAAAAAAAAGGCAGACAGCTGCAGGCAAAAAGCAAAAAAGAAACAGAACCAATGCATGTAGGGTGTGTCGGGGCTTGACATCGGAGAACTCCATGTCCTGATCCCTGAGGACAGCAGGATCCTTTTTTTCGTTTTTTATTTTTTCGGAAATTTTTCCCGAATAAAGACTAGGAAGCCTACCACGGAATAGATTTGAGTCATTTGACTGATGAATGCAATAGTTGCAGGGGACTCGCAATACCTGCAAATGCGGAGCATGTAATTAGCAACTGTGCCTCACTGATCAATAAACTGTAAACACCGACAGATGCCCTAGTCAATCACCTTGTCAAGAGTTCAGATCTCTTGGACATGATCATACATGTGATAGACAAGCTAGGAAGAAATGTGAAGTACATCTAGGATCAGCTGATTAGAAAAGGTGGACCGCCAAGGCTGTTCAGAAATGAAGGCAGGCAAGGAATCCAGATGAGCAGTACCGGAGACCATGTTTATGGTGTGCTTGGACCGTGCTCGTGGTTTGGAAAACAACGGGTCCTGTGAGAGAGGGAGAGGTTTGTGCAATCACCAACTGCAGGAATGATAAAGGGGCTAGGATATCTTGGGATGATGGGCCACTGGCGGTCGGTGGAGTGGGGCACAAACACAAGGCTTTCCAGAGGTTGAGATGTCTCATTACCTTTTGGATGAGAGGGAGGCACAAATGACTTCTGATGTCGAAACAAAGGTCTTCTGGTAGATCTTCTAAAATCTCTTCCTCGGGTACACCTCTAGTTGCCGCCCACTTGTGACGATGGTAGTCACGCACACGCTGATCAGGTTCATCACCCATTATGGATAACACCACCCAGTACAAACAAGTCAGACAAACCGTGTCGAAGAAGCCATCAATAGTTAATTCTAGTAATTGAATACTTGATATAGCAAAGCAAACAAGGTCCCATTGGAGCTCAACCTCAACTGTCATTTGTTCCATTTGTCAGTCTGTCGTTCTGTTGGTCAGCCGGTCCATCTGTCTGTCATTCTGTCGATCGTCCTTTGGTCAGTCAGCCTGTCGTTCAGTCAGTCGTTCCATCTGTCTGTTTGTCTGTTTGTCTGTTTGTTGGCTGTTCGCTCGGTCTGTCTGTTAGTCAGTCTGCCAGTCTGCCAGTCCGTCAGTCTGCCCACCGGTTCGTCTGTTTGTCTGTCCGTCTGTCCGTCTGTCAGTCTGTTACATGCTGAGCCTGCACACGGGGCCCGTTTCGGGGCCCCGACGGTTGCTGGGGGTCCCCAGGTCGCACGGCATTCAGACATGCGCCCTGGAGGCCCACGACCGACCTGAGGGCCGCAGGATTCGATTTGAGGCAGCATTCATTTTTTTATTTTTATTTTTAATTAATTAATTTATTTTGCTGTCCTATTTTTGTCTGTTCAGGCGTCGTTTCGGACTTGCAGTCCGTCCGAACAGACTTTCGGTCTGTTCGGACAAAGGCCCCGTTTTGGGCCTTCTTCGTTCGCAGTCAGGCCCATTCGGGCCAGGTTCGTGTTCTTCCAGTAGCGGACACTCCCTGCTGCATCACCAGGGAGGGCCTGGACGTCCCGTCGGGACCCAGGCAGGCCGTTTCAGGCCAAGGACCAGAGGCACACCAGCGAGGCCCAGCGCTACTTATAGCTGGGCCAGGCCAGGGCAGACACACACAGTTCGAGTAGCTCACTTCTTGGGCGACACGCTGCTGGAGCAGCACGCCACGGTGCTGCACTAGAGGTGTAGGTAGAGCGAGGGGTGGAGGCCACCCTGCAGCGGCGCACGTACCTGGGCGCCATAGCCGAGCTCCGCGCCGGCGACCTGCGACATAGCGACGGCCACCTTCGCAGGTGAGGACAGCGAGGAGGATGACTCCATTTTCTTCTTCCTTGTCCTCCCTCCTCCTCTCCCCACCTTCTTCTTCTTCTTCTTCTTCTTCTTCTTCTTCTTCTTCTTCTCCTTTCAGAGAGAGAGAGAGAGAGAGAGAGAGAGAGAGAGAGAGAGAGAGTTTACATCGGGCTATGACTCCGGGATCTGGTTCGACATTTTTGTGGCAGACATTGAATGAACATTCCGGGGGGAGAGTATTTTTGAACTTCGCTATCGCGATCTTGGTCTTCTCCCTCCTCTCCATCTTCGTCTCGCCTCTCTCCCATCTCCTCATCCGTGGTATTCTCCCATGTGTGTGCTCAAGGAGGGACCTTTGCGCTATGTATGGGGTCCCTCCTCTCCCTCTCACATGTGTGATGTACGATGGGGTGTCGTGTCGGTATCTGTCAGGTCAGGTCATATCTTTGATCCTTCCATTGCGCTACATTGTGCTATTTTCATATGTATCTGGATGTACATTGCTTGCTGATGCTTTGCTGACGATGCGTTGTCCATTCGCGTCCTTTTCATCACTTTGCGGATCTTTGGCTCCATATACATTGCTCGAACGAGCATGTATCAGCTGGTATCGGAGCTAAGCTTCGTGAAATAGGGCAGTCTGACCTGACTCGCGAATAGGGGAATCGATCGATTGATTGCTCAAACGATTGATTGATTGATTGATTGATTGATTGATTGATTGATTAGAATAACCTAATCGATTTTCCAAACTCTGCCTTGCTGAAAATTCCGAAAAAAAAATAATTCTTTCTGAATTTCGGAATTCTTCTTTGCGCTGATTCTTTTTTTTGTAAATTCCGAATTACGCGTTAATTAGTAGCTGAAATTTCGATTTTCTTTATTATTTTGAAATTTGAATTTTCCGTTGCTTTAATATTCCGAAAGTTTATGTTTTCCGGTAAATCTCTCTTCCCAGCTGTGTTTTGGGATTCCACTTCTCAAAATCGAAAATTGCTGATTCTACTCTCATCTGGAATATTCGAATTTTCTTTTCTTTAATAAGGAGTTTCCCGAACTTGCGGAAAAAAAAGAATTTGCAGTTTGAGTTTTTATATTTTTCATTACATTATTCCATCTGCAGTCTGAAGTTCGAAATATTATTTTTTTATTTTTTTTTATTTCAACTTCGGGACTTTGGATTGGGAGACCTACCAAACTTGTGATTCCATTTTTTTTTTTAATCCCGATTTTTTTTTCCTGAAAGCAAAGTTCAAACTTTTCACTTTTCATTAGTGGCTCCTTATCTGGGCGATCAATGTGAACCCATGGGGGTGGGAAAGTACCAGTGACCACTCTCTCCCCTCCCACCCACCCCGTTTATGCTGCTCCTTTCTTTTCTCCCCCCTTTCCATCTATCTCCTTCTTCTCTGCTGCGGCATTGGTGAGTTGCCACATCAGCAGGCCACGTCAGCCGGTCATGTCAGCAGTGACACGTCAGCAGACAGCAGTGCCACAACAGCAGCCGATCAAGCCACGTCAGCAGCAGCTAGTGCCACACAAGCCCCTGCCACCGGCTCCGCAGCATATGCCAGCCGTCACCCAATCACAGACGGGCGACATGGAGCGGAAGCAAGGGGAGACTGAGGAGGCCTATGAGGCCCGCATGTTGGATCAACTAGCTGAATGCAAGAACCGGGCAGATGCGGCCACAACCGCAAGGAAAAAGAAGGAGGAGGAGGCAGAAGGACAGCGATGCCTCGCTGCCAGACAGCAAGAGGAGGGCGCTGAGGCAGCAAAGAAGACTGTGGACCAACAACGCAGAATCCGGTGAGACACACTCTTTGAAATCGAGGGCGATATAGAGGAAGCGGCCGGCAATTGGGGGGTGGCTGCTGAAGCAGAAGATGCCACCGATGCTGTGTGCGGCATTGCAGCCGCATTTAAGGGTACGATCTGGTCGCCACGTGCACAGCTCAGAAAGAGGACATTCTCTGTGTCGACACGCTGGTCAAACAGCACGCTCAGCTCATCGCCGACCTGCTCGACCGTGTGCGCAGGCTGGAACAGCAGCCTGCAGCAGCCACACCCGCCGGACCTTCCAACTTGGCGGATTGTGTGAATGTCTTGGAGGTAGACATGGGCGTCGTCAAGGACACAATGAAGCAGCAGCACACAACCAACCAACAGTTGGATCAGCACATGAGTGCAGCTGCCGCAAGCCCAGCCTCGTCATCTCATGAACACGTACCCAAGTTTGATGGTATTCCGGTCTTCTACGACGTATCGAAGACCGACCCAATACCGTGGTGGCGGCAATTCGAGTTGCGTCTGTACAACGTCAAAGACACCAACCGGCATGCCTGCCTCCACCACCGGTTGGGTGGCGCATGTCAAGCATGGCTTGACAACATGTTGTCGACACACAAGATCGACATCTCCAAGCTGCATACGAAGATCAGTTGGGCTGATCTCATGGCAGCATGGCACACGCGGTTCCAAGTGGAACCGACCGAGCTCCAGGCGATGGAGAAACTGCAGAAGTTCCATCACAACGCCTTGCCGAGCCCCGATTGGATCACCGAGTACCAACGCTTGGCAACCACGCCGGACTTGCCAATCGGTTTTAAAGGTGTGAAGCGTTACTTCATCACCCCATAGTGTCCGACATTGCAAAATGCCCTGACGCAAGTCACGGAGACACTCAGCACAAGTGAGTTACTATGAGAAGCGGTTAATGGAAGGCCCAAATTCGGCGAATTTCGGCGAATTTTTCACTTAAACTGCCATATTTCCCTAAATTTTTTACTTTTTTCTCGTTTTTTCTTTTTGCCTATTATATATGTGCTTTAGGGTATATCTCCATTGAGTTTTGCTGTATTTGGAGCAGTAACAAAAAACTTCGCAAAAACAATAGACTCAAAAAAAGCTTTGGCGAACTCCGAAAGCTACTCCGAAAAGGGTTTTATAGTACTCTTGATTTTGATTTTTTCGGTTTTTTTTTTGCCTGATTGGTTTTTGATGTTTGCATTATGACCCTGCATAGTTTGTTCGCAAAAGTTTCGACAACATTGCTTTTGAAAAATATTTTGCGCCGCCCAAACGCTCAAGAAGATCATCAATACGAGCAAGAGGCCCAACATTCTTGACGATTTGAGCGATGAGCTTGCGATAGTCAATGCACAAGCGAAGGTCCTTGTTCTTCTTCCGTACGAAGAGAACCGACGCACCATATGCTGAGCTACTAGGGTGGATCCAACCCTTGTCCAGGGAATCATCGAATTGCGCGCAGAAAACCGCGAGCTCTTCCTCGCTCATGCGATAGATGCAACCTTTCGGCGGCACGACACCGGCGTCAAGAATGATCTCATGGGAAATCGGCTGATCCGGCACCCCACTGGTAGGAGACTCGAAGACGTCGGCGAACTCGTGAAGCAACCGCACCACGCGGGGGTTTGAAGGCAAGTCTGTGGGTGAAGATATATGTGCTTTAGGGTATATCTCCATTCAGTTTCGCCGTATTTGGAGCAGTAACAAAAAACTTAGCAAAAACAGCAGACTCAAAAAAAGCTTTAGCGAACTCCGAAAGCTACTCCGAAAAGGGTTTTGTAGTACTCTTGATTTTGATTTTTTCGTTTTTTTTTTGCCTGATTGTTTTTTTGATGTTTGTACTATGACCCTACATAGTTTGTTCGCAAAAGTTTCGACAACATTGCTTGTAGCGACGCGGCGAAAAACCCCGAATTTTTAGCCTTCCATTAACCACTAGTGGTTACTATTGAACAAGGCCTCGCAGATCATCGCGACGAACACGGGAGCCCGCAATGCTGGCTATTCGCCTTCCGCAGGCCAGAGCAGAGATCAGCATTGGCCGAAAGTGGTCGTGGTAGCAGCAACAACGCCGACTGACTCTAACGAGGCTGCTTCCTCAGATGAGGGAGACAGGTTAGCAGCTGCCCGGAGTGGTGGCCGCCCGGCCAAAGGTCGAGGGCGCTGCAAATCGAAGACAAGCACCTCTTCATCCCCCGGGCCCAGCACAATAGCTCCAGACCTTGGCTTCCTTACGGCATCTCGGAGGCGGTATACAAGATCCGTACGAGGTACCGATATTGTTTGTGGTGCAACAACGATGCACACGACACCGCAGGCTGTCCCACAAAAACCAAGGGAATGTCCCTTCCGGGAAAGTGAGCACCACTGAGAGTGATGCGGCTGCACTCTCGATGCCTTCGGAACCGGTTGCTTCACGAGCGACCTCCCTTAGTTCCGAGGCACATGCGGAAGTCGTAAAACCTCTTCTCTATTCTTTTGAGGACTCTGCTGCCCAGCTCGTTCATCTCTGGGTTCTCTAGCTCAAGGACAAAGTGTGTGCATGGTTTCATCTCCGTCCGACAACATTTCATCGTCTTCAAGTGGGTTTTCAAGGGATTCGGCACATGAGTTCAACGTAGAGGTCTTGGACCTGTTGTCGCCCGAGGATTTTGCATGGGTTCCTCTCCCTTCCACGGGCTGCTTACCGGGACCGCAATGCGCAACACTATGCGCCCACCTGCACACGTATTTGTCCTCCTACGCACCACGAATTCCGCCGACGGATGGCGAAGTCGCGGTGGGGGACCTCCTTGCGTATATCACCAAGGTGGCCAGCGAGTTTTGCACGCAGCGCTACGATGACAACAACACACCGCTCCTTTATGTCTGCATCCAAGTTGGGCAAGTGTAGTGCAGACTTCGAAGGGTTGGCCTTGGCGCACAAGTTCGAAGGAAGCCACATCCTACAACGGTCAAGATGGCGGACGGTCGTACGCAACGACTCCTTGACCACTACATCGAGCCCATGTCAGTTTATTGTGCACCACATGCATGCGAACTGGTCATGTTTAACGTACTGGGCACAGACTTCGACATCATTTTGGCGATGCCTTGGCTCGTGAGTGCAGGCCACACGGTCAACTTCCATTGGCAGACACTTACCGTTCGCGACACTTTTGGCGCCGAAGTGCCGTGCACTATTCCTCTTCCGTAGCCCTCGATCCGGTGCCACCAAGTCTTTTTGGTCCACTGGCGCTTACGAGTGGACCAACAAGATAGGCCTTTGTTTTCTTCATACCGTCGCGGCAACCGAATCTTCACCCACGGACTTGCCTTCAAACCCCCGCGTGGTGCGGTTGCTTCACGAGTTTGCCAACGTCTTCGAGTCTCCTACTGGTGTGGTGCCGGATCAGCCGATTTCCCATGAGATCATTCTTGACGTCGGTGTCGTGCCGCCGAAAGGTTGCATCTATCGCATGAGCGAGGAAAAGCTCGCGGTTTTCTGCACGCAACTCGATGATTCCCTGGACAAGGGTTGGATCCACCCTAGTAGCTCAGCATATGGTGCGTCGGTTCTCTTCGTACGGAAGAAGAACAAGGACCTTCGCTTGTGCATTGACTATCGCAAGCTCATCGCTCAAATCGTCAAGAATGTTGGGCCTCTTCCTCGTATTGATGATCTTCTTGAGCGTTTGGGCGGCGCAAAGTATTTTTTGAAATTGGACTTGAAGTCGGGCTATCATCAGATTTTGATACGCCCGCAAGATTGCTACAAATCCGCATTCAAGACGTGGTCTAGACATTTTGAGTGGGTTGTCATGCCTTTTGGCCTCACCAATGCCCCGACGACTTTTCAAGCGTCGATGACCAATGAGTTCCGCGCGATGCTGGACCGGTTTGTGCTGGTCTACTTTGACGGCATTCTCGTCTATAACCGGACCTTGGAGGACCATCTTGAGCATCTTCGACGTGTGTTGGAGACGCTCCGTCGCGCCAACTACAAAGCCAACCACGACAAGTGCGAGTTTGTGCGTCAAGAGCTGGAGTATTTGGGCCATTTGTTACACTGGAGGGCATTAGTCAATTGTCAGGCAAGATTCAAGCCGTCCAAAAGTGGTCGGAGCCGAAGAACGTTACCGATGTCCGCTCGTTCCTCAGTCTCGCCGACTACTATCAACACTTTATCAAAGGCTATTCGAGGATTGCGGCTAATTTCACCAAGCTTCAATGCGAGGACCGGCCGTTCGACTTCGACGACGATGGAGGGGCTTCATTTTTGGCCCTAAAAAAGACGCCTTGCTATTCGCGAAGGTTTACGCACCTATAAACCTCTTTTGCCGACTCGCGTCACTACCGATGCGTCTTGCTATTGCATTGGTGCCATCCTCAAGCAAACACGATGGCGTGGATTGGCATCCGGTTGAATACTTTAGCAAGAAGGTGCCCGCCCTGCACTCAATTGATGACGCACAAAAGGAGTTATTGGCCTTCGTACACGCGCTTAAGCGGTGGCGGCATTTTCTTCTTGGTCGAAGTCAGTTCTGATGGGTAAAGGATAACAACCCGTTGGTCTTTTACAAGACCCAAAACACGGTTAATAGTACCATCGCCCGTTGGATGGCTTTCATCGGCCAGTTTGACTTTTTCCCCGATCATATTCCGAGAAAGACAAACTGTTTTATGACCGCTCTTCCGCAGCACTTGGACCTTTGTATCGCGGTCTACTCGACATTCGAGATTGACGACGGCTTGTGGGACAAGTTGACCCCGAGTTTCGCAACAAGTACGCAAATTGCTTCTCTCCAAATTTGGCGCCATCACATTATCGGATCCAAGAGGGCTCTCTGTTAGTCCACTCGCGGGGGAAGGATCTTCTTTGCATGCCAAGTGATCCACACTTGCCTATGCGGCTTCTTGGCAAGTTCCGCGACGCTCCTGCCACCGGACATTTGGAGTCGATCGTACGATTGGCCAACTTTCTCGAGCGCTGTTGGTGGCCTGGCCTTCTCGGCGACGTCACACGCTATTGCGAGTCATGCAAGGTTTGCCTGCATTGCAAATCCCGCAACCATCGGCTGTTCGGTGAGCTGCGACCATTACCGGTCCCCTTAGGATGACAGGAATCGATTGCCATGGACAACACCAGGCCGTTTCCCAAGCACAAAACCGGTATGGATGGGATTCTCACGGTGGTCGATCGACTCACCAAGTTTGCCATGTTTTTGCCTTGCCGTTATCGCGCCAAGGCACCGGAGATGGCCGAGGTTCTTTACGCCCGTTGGATTCGAATCAAGGGTTACCCAAGGACTTTCATTTTTCAAAGTTGGCTCTTTTCATTTCGGTAGAACGCAACAACTTTCCTGGGCGACGATTGCAATACCCACCCTCCATTGATGGTTTTCAGGAGGTTAGCGACATCATTTCACAGCGACGCTATGACACCAAGCCGGCGGAGTATTTAGTACACTTCTCCTACTGCAGCCACAAGGCTGACCGCTGGTTGACCCTTGTGGAGTTTCAGGCTACAGCCCCCCATGTCCTCGCATGTTACAAACACAAACAGCAAGGCAAGCCAGTATCTTCGACTCCACGCCATACTCGCGTCCAGGTTCCACCATCGGATCGTCAGCTTCGCCCTCAACCCGGCTTGAGTTCATAAGGAGGGGGGGGTGTTACATGCTGAGCCTGCACACGGGCCCCGTTTCGGGGGCCCGACGGTTGCTGGAGGCCCCCAGGTCGCATGACATTCAGACATGTGCCCTAGAGGCCCACGGGCAACCTGAGGGCCGCAGGATTCGATTTGAGGCAGCATTTATTTATTTATGTATTTTGCTGTCCTATTTTTGTCTGTCCAGGCGTCGTTTCGGACTTGCAGTTCATCCGAACAGACTTCCGGTCTGTTCAGACAAAGGCCACGTTTTGGGCCTTCTTCATTCGCAGTCAGGCCCATTTGGGCCAGGTTCGTGTTTGTCCAGAAGCAGACACTCCCTGCTACATCAGCAGGGAGGGCCTGGACGTCCAGTAGGGACCCAGGAAGACCGTTTCAGGCCAAGGACCAGTAGCACACCAGTGAGGCCTAGCGCTACTTATAGCTGGGCCAGGCCAAGGCAGACACACAGTTCGGGTAGCTCACTTCTTGGGCGACATGCTGCTGGAGCAGCGCGGCACGGCGCTGCGCTAGGGAGTAGAGGTGTAGGTAGAGCAAGGGGCGGAGGCCACCCGGCAGCGGCGCACGTACCTGGGCGCCATAGCCGAGCTCCATGCCGGCGACCTGCGACATAGCGGCGGCCACCTTCGCAGGTGAGGACAGCGAGGAGGACGACTCCATCTTCTTCTTCCTCGTCCTCCCTCTTCCTTCCTCCTCTCCACACCTTCCTCTTCTTCTTCTTCTTCTTCTCCTTCTTCTTCTTTCAGAGAGAGAGAGAGAGAGTTTGCAGGCAGAGGTTCGGGCTATGAGCCCGGGATCTGATTCAACATTTTGGTGGCAGACATTGATTGGACATTCGGTGGGGGAGACTATTTTTGGACTTCGCTATCACGATCTTGGTCTTCCCCCTCCTCTCCATCTTCGTCTGGCCTCTCCCCCATCTCGTCATCCGTGGAATCTTCCCATGTGCGTGCTCAAGGAGGGACCTTTTCTCTATGTATGCGGTCACGCCAGTATCTATCAGATCAGGTCATATCTTAGAGTCTTCTGTTGCGCTACATTGTGCTATTTCCATATGTATCTGGATATACATTGCTTGTTGATGCTTTGCTGACGCTGCATTGTCCATTCGCGTCCTTTTCATCACTTTGCGGGTCCTTGGCTCCATATACATTGCTCGAACGGGCATGTATGTCCGTCTGTCTGTCTGTTCATCTGTCTGTCTGTCTCCCCCCTCCCCTCCCCCCTCAAAAAAAAAAAGACGAACTTCAAGCTGCTGATCCAGACCTAACCCCTTCTCATTTCTTTCTCCATCCCCCTCTGAGGAGCAAAAGTTTTCATGATATGGAAGTGGAGCAAGAGTTGACCTTTGTTATATTGCTTGGAAGACCCATATGGCGCATCCAGCTCTCCATGTCTTTCCTTCTCAGCCGCATCTCGTCCTTGCGTTTATTTAAGGAGTGCAGGAAGCCCTGCCAGAATGACAGCAGATCAGTAGAATCAGCATGACAGATGCTGTATCTGCGGTAGTGACTGCATGCAAGACTACTTGGCGCTCGCCCAAAAAGCTCAGATAGGCATGTTACAGATCCAAGGATGTTACCAATTTGAGAACACACAGAGGGAATTTCAGTGGGAAGCAAGAAGGTGTGGATAAGCTAAGCGAGGTTTGAAGAGGGGCCAAGAGGGGAAGCTCGGAGGGGAAGCGGCTTACAGAACATGCAGAGAGAGAAGTCCACAGGCGAGGGCAGAGGTTCATATGTCGTGTGAAGAGCGGAGATTGGAGAAAGGGAGGGAGAAGATTGGAACAATGCAAGGTGCCGATAAGGTGCTAGAGGAGTTCATGAGATGAGTTCAGGAGTTTAGGAGAATGGCCCTGGGAAGGTACAGAGGGGAAGGAGCAGGTCAGAAGAATGCATGCCCCCCCCCTTCCCCTGAGGGATAGAGAAAATGGTCCTAGAACACATGGACGTACGTGGAGAAGAAGGGAGAGGAAGTTCGAAGAATGAGGGAGAGGAGGATCAGAGAGAAAGAAGGATGTTGGGAGAAGATACAGGAGTAGTTTCGGCAAATGCATGGCTTCAGCTGATTCAACATACCTGCATGTTTCCAACCAGCAAGGCAAAGAGTAACAAGCCTGTTATGATGATTGTAATGCAAAACAGAAGCTCACTGACAGAAGTCCCACTAGGGATCAAAAGATCTGCAAGATTGCTGAAGAGTGAACACACATCCAACGGGCCCACTTTATCAACACATGGGAAGAAAACACAGACGAATTAACCTTACAACTTTTATGGAGACACGTATATGATTCAAAATTTAAAATAACTTTAAATAAGCATAAACCTTCTGCAAGCAAATTTGTCAGAAATCAACTGGAAAAAGAGAGAGGCATGTCCCCAGCCCCTGTGGCTGAGCGATACACACATGTAAGCTCTTAGTAAGCAGATCGCAAATTCGAGCCCGGATGGAATCAGATGGATACGATAATGGTAGACCTACCCAGTTAAAAAAAGAGTTGTCAAAAAGTCGGCTCTGCAATGAACCGGACAAATCACTGCCTCAGAAAATGCTGTCCCTTTGATCAGTTTTTCCAACCTTTCCGAGAATTCCATGCCTGAGTCCATTCTTCTGCGATTTGCTATGTTTTCTAAGTGTGCTTTCTAAAAACCCGAATTCTCTCTCCCATTCCATCCACAAATCATCATAAACCATCCATAGAACGAATAAAAGTATTGGCGGGCAATATAATAGACGGTGCAAGGTCCCCACGTTTGTGTGGTTAAGCGGGAAGTGCCCACACACCTGTCTGTTGCTGAAGCAGCACACTTGCACAGATATATATATATATATATATATATATATATATATATCGTCACAAATAGAACTGCCCGGTAAACCGTAGGCAGAGAGAGAGAAGAGGACAACAAACGAGGGGCTGTGACAAACTGTTTCGTCGGAGTTTCACCGACTCAT
>BFEA01000146.1:1960349-1987725 GCA_003427395.1 Chara braunii | reverse complement strand
AMCCSCSYCYCSMYSCCTGGACCGACATCGCAAAACACAAAGGACGATAGGCCCACGAACCGATCGTGCCGCTGGGCCCACCGCGGCTCTCCCCCGGAAGTGCCACACTAGAGAACCGGGCCTCGCAGGACCGTCACGCGAGACCCGCGTTTTGCTTTAGAGTATTAGGGATAAAATACTTGCAGTCTCGCACCCCATCTAATAGATCGTCTATGTGGGACAATGGTTTTGCATTCTTGACGGTAATTGCATTCAGACTCCTGTAGTCTATACATGTTCTCCCTCTTTCTTGGGGCCGAACAAAACAAGTGCGCCAAAAGGAGATGAACTGGGTCTAATCCATCCTTTCTCTAGGAGCTCGTCTAACTGTTTGCGTAGCTCCTCTAATTCCTTGGGAGACATTTTGTAGACTGCTCCCTTAGGTGTCTTATTGCCAGGCTCTATCTCTATGCGGTGCTGAATAGCCCTTGGTACTACCCTAGAGGGTGCTTCAACTATGTCCGCATACTCCTTGAGCAAATCACAATAGTCCGATGGACCTTATCTTCCTCTTTTGGCTGGTCAAATGCTAGCTTTACATAAACTACAAAGACCAATTTTTCGAGTTGCTACTTCTTTATGAATCTAGTGAAGGCAGGAGCACTAAGACAGCAATGTGCTAAGGAGTTGTCAACTCCTGACTCATGAAACAGGCGGGCTTTCTTAATCCCACTTGAGGGGCTAGGGATCTTGCACTCGTACTCTCGGAAGTGCAAAGTGGCTTCGACGGCCTGTCCCCAATCAGTACCAAGTACTGTATCAAAAGGGAGGTTATATACTACGAGGAGTGTTAGGGAATGGAGAACCTTTTCTACCTTTCCCTCTCCTTTTAGGCGAACGCCTTGACCTCCTCGACGTACTCCCCGATCCGCATCGTGCGGTTATCTGCGAGGATACTGACTACAGGCTCTTTCAATTTTTGGACTTTGAGGCTTAGCCTCAACTTCTTCAGCACCTTTCTATTGATGTAACTTCTAGTGGCCCCACTAGGCCCTACCCTAGATCTAAAGATCTCTACATCCGCTAACAATAGTTGGCCCTTCTCATTCTTCTTTATTTTGGCCCAGGCTGGCCACCTCTCTTTGAGCTCTTCAGCCAAGCCTCTGAGGGAAGCACCTAGACAAAGTCTAACACAAGTAGTCTTTGGGCAACTAGGTAGGTGATGGCCAGCAACATCTACCATGAATACACGTGGAGTGGGAGTTTCTACTTCGCGAGCGCTTATCTCCACGTGCTCCTGGGGTAGGGGTAGTTGCCACCTCTACCGACGGTTGCCTTCTTCTACCCTAGATGCAGCACGATTAGGCCGTTTGTACTTCGGGCAGAATTTGAGAATGTGCCCGGGGTCTCCACACAATACGCATTGGAACTTCTCCATGCGGTCCTGCCAAATATTACGCTCTAGGCCTAGGGTTTCCCAGGGCCTGCCTTCAGGCCGTCTTGGGTGCCATTCACCCCTTTTGGGAGGTGACCGACTTGAGCTAGGGCAGTTAAACGGGGGACCTTGACCCCTTCTGCCACTTGGGGGTCTCTGTTGCCGCCAACCCCTTGGCCGCCTTGCCCTCGACCACCTGAGGCCTGGCCACTTCTGCCACGACCTCGTCCTTCTCCTTGTGGCCTTCCTACGACCGCGACAATGGCGTATGAATTCCCCCTCTCTGCACTGCTGTCTTCTCCTCAAGTCCCCATTTTAATTTTGTATAGGGGACTTCCTCTGCACCACCTTCCTCCATGGTTAGCATTAGACTGCCTTTGCCCTTCACTTGGCCAGAGATGGTGCGACCCTTCCACTTTTTCCCTTCAGCTAAGTCCTTATGCCAAAAAGTGGGAATTGGCATGGACTGGGCGGCGAAGGCAACAACTTCCCTACTAAGGAGATCGTAGGTCATTCCAGGCTGCTGCCTCTTGTTGAAGAAATGCCCTTGCAATTGCTCGGGTAATGGCCAGGCACAACAATGAGTTTGTCCATATCGGCTTTTAGTGTGTGAACACTCTTCCAAGGCCAAGTATTGATCATTTGGAGTTTGTTGGACGCCTTCAATCCTCTAGTGACATCTGCAAAGCGTTCTCGCACTGCAGCGAGAAAATCACTAAGGTTAGTAATGCCAGAATAGGCGACCATGTCATTTTCACAACGGGCGGCTCGTGCGAGAGACCTTGCGAAACTAGTCGCTTCGGCACTCAAAGCCTGAAAGGCTATTAGGGCATGGTCGTCGGGAGGCACGTTCTGTAAACACAGATACAATTTAATGCTAGCCTCCCAATTGTCAAAGTCCTCACCCCTTTTACCACTGTAGGACTCTAGGACGCTAACTTTGACTCTCTCTCTGTGGGGTTGTGGCTCTTCTTCCTTGGGGACTGCCATCTTGACACCCACGATCGCACCGGTACAAAACTTACGTGTCTTACCGATTGCGGTCCGCATCTCGTTGATGAGATGAATCATCATCTCCCTAGGCTTGTACTAGTTTCTCCTTTTTCCTCCTCCTTTTCTTCTAGGCCCCTTACTGCTTGCTTCTCTTTTCCTCTCTGCAGCGGGGTCCCCTCTTCTTCGCTTTCTTCCTCCTCTTCTTCTTCTTCGGCCAATTCTTTGACCAACTTTGCCTCCTGTTCCTTCTTCCACGCCTCCATCTCCTCCTCCATCTTTTTCTTCTTGGCCGCTTCTCCTTCCAGCAAGACCAGCTTCTTGGCTTGTTTCTCCAAAGCTTTCTTCTCCTTTCTCTCCTTCTGCTCCCGGAGAATTGCGGCAGCCTTCTCCTCTTGTTCTTTAATATATGGATGGGTCTGGAGTCCAGACTGGGTACAACGAATGGTCCTCCAGAACCCCAATGGGAAGAGGAAATGGATCAAGGGCCCCCAAAGGGAGAGGCCCATGATGAAGGCGAACTTTGGGTAGTCATCCATGCCAGACGGGGGCACAATCACAGCTGATTCCGCTCCTCAACACTTAGACCATCCCTTAACAACTTAGACACTGACCGCACTATAGGACTATAGAGGTTCTCTCTTCCACCTTAACCAGACTACCACTGTCGTCATATACTTTCGCAACCACAGTCCAATCTTTCCATAACCGTCGGATGCATGTGCACCCACAGTTCGATCCCGCCTAGCTTTGGCTTCCAATTGTCCCTCTGTCAACTACTTGATGCCATACTATTACTACCGTCTAGTTTGTCACTACAAAACTACCGGCTGATCAGGAGGCATTTAGGGAGATCCCCCATAACTCCCTAAGAAATATTTAACGTCGCAGACAGGACGAGGATCATAGCCAGAGTTCTATCAAGGCTTAGACAGACTCGATGCGCGACCTGCAGCTCGGAGTTCAGGTATAGTGTACCACTCAGAGCGGTCTGTCGGTCCGTACCGGTCTTTGGGGGCTTTTCCCCAGGTCGTCCAGCGTCAGATACACCTCACTCCTACTAAGTCCCGTGCAGACGTCGGCCCCTCAGCCTCTATCCGACCGCATACATGAAACCTACAACAACCTGGACAAGAGTGACATAACGCAGAAAGAGATGACATCCAACCTGCAAGACAGACTCGACTGCAGCAAGTATCAAGGTGAGTGAGCAAAAAAGGACAAGGCTAAGGCTTGAAGAGATTAGACTGCTCCTCGCTCCGCACTCCAAGCTTGGTCAACGGTCAACTTGGTCAACTGTACCGGTCAACACTCTGGTCAATCCTTTGACCACCCGGCTATGGTGGCTTCCTCTCTCTTTGTCCACTTCGCCCGCTTCTTCTTCACTCACCTTCTTCTTCGTCACTTGTCTTCTCTCCCGTCCTCCGCTATGGTTGTGCAGACAACAGGAACCAGCTCTGATACCACTGTATTCAGACTCGTCTCGATTTCACGTCCGGCATGCATTCATGCAGATGCCAATGGCAAAACAACTTCCTCAAAGCAGAATCAGCAACAAGCTTGAGATGGCGCAGTGCGCCCACACAGAAAACTCAGGGATATGGCCTTCGGCCAGGAACTCGGCTCAAGACAACTTGTCACATCTTGCGGCTGTGGCGTCTGAGCACCAGTCTGAAATTCCCACCCAAACATTGTATCCACCATCAGACACTCACACACACGTATGCACACAGCACTTGGATCTACCCTGAATGTCTGCACTCACACACACTATCTTCTATCTCCTATCTTCTACACACGGGCGGCTATGGCCGCCGTTGTCTTCCTCCTTCTAGCGGCTATGGCCGCTTGCCCTCTTCAACCCGGGCTCTCCTGCTGACCACCTGTGACTCAACGCACAAGTCACTCAAGCAGCGCTTCCGCGTAGTCTGTCTCAGAATGAGTCCATGACTGATCGCTGCCTCTTTATTTATACTGTTTCGTTTGGTGGTCTGGGCCTGCCCGATGTCCCAGGCCCTCAAGATGTGCAGTCCCACTCTGGTACTTGCTGCAAAACGGACTGGACTGGGACTGCCTTTTCATGTGCCCCTTCGAGGTTGACTTGGGACTCTGGACCTTTCAGAGATTTGGCGGGCTGCTTCTACTGACTTCGAGCGGTCAAGTTGACTCTTCGCAACCTAACCTAGCCACGACCTACTGACCTTTCGGAGGACGTATGGCCAGTTGACCTTTCAAAAGGTCAACTGTAAACTTGCCTTTTCGGGACACCTAGAGACAACCCTAAGACTTCTAAACAATAGACCTACGGATCAAATCCACACGACCCGCGCTTCACACTCAAGGCATTTATACACGGGTTTGGGGACAGGTCGTGGGTTCAAGGCACACGGGGTCAACGAACAACACAAACGTACTGTACACTAGGTTGGGGAAAGTCTGGGGATCAAGCCCCGGTGTCTGCAATTGTTGCACGACCTGGGTGAAACCCTTTCAGAAGGAAAGATAAGGCGACAGTGGAGAGGCCGGCTGAAAGGTAATCATACGCCAATAAATATTAAATATAAATCAGAGAGGGATTCATGACTAGTTCAGATAGTTCAGTACTTTATCTCACCTCCAGGAACTTCATCCTCTGCACTCACTGATTAACAATGTATCGAGACCAGTCAGAAAAACAAAAGGAAAATGAAGAAAGCAAGCGAAGCATTCCATGGGGCCCAGGCATGGGATGCGTATATTTCTGGAAGCTAAAAGGCAGGAAAAGATGGGTTTCACATAGGGGAATAACGAAGTTGTCCCTTTGAAGTTCTAAAACACAAAATGTCCCTTGTCAGAATGTGCCTGCGAGGTGCATGCCACCCAGTGCATGATATGCACCGAGGTGGTCAAGATGCCCAAATGCACTCTGAGGAGTCCGACGGGGGAAGCAATGTCGCTTCAATTCTTGGTGAGACCATCTTTGAAACCCCCACTTGGTGACCATAATCCAAACAAGCAGACTCTCCACATACTCCCCCCTCTGTTCCCCTCCCTCCACTCAGAAAGAAAAGAAAATCAATGCAATATAAATGCTGACATGAAATCTCATGCAGAAGGGGACGGCGGAAAAGCATGGTTAGGCTGAAAGAAGCCAAGTATGGAGAGGAGAACTAGATTCGTCACAAGTGCACACGTATACATGTACACGCACACACGCACACACACACACACACACACACACACACACACACACACACAGAGTTAGTTTTATGTTTGTATGTTTTCCTGTTGTTGTCTGTCCTCCCCCTGCGTATAATCGTGATGTGAGTAGGTCATGCGCTGCTTTGCTCTGTGTTGGATGTGTGGACTGCCTCGTCTGCACTCCATCGTCACCTTGCTGCCTGTCCCGCTTGCTTTGCATGTGGTTCTCTGCAAGTTGCTGTGTTTGCTGTGTGGTGTGGCCATGTTGTCTGTGTTCCCTTGCGCTTTGCTGCCCTGCTGCCTTGCTGCCCATCTGCTGGCCGTGCCTTCCGTGTTCGTCACTTGTGTGCCTTGTAGGTTGGTTGCCTTGTTGTTGGTGCCTTGTGCTCTGCTCCACGGTTACCGAGCTGCTGGTCCGCTCGCCCTGTCGTCCTTTGCAGTGTGGTTACCTTGCTTGTGTTGCCTTGTGCTTCACTACACGGTTGCCATGCTGCATGTCCTGGGTGCCATGTCGTTCCTTGCAGTCATTTTTGGCGTTATGCAGCTGTGTTGCCTCTACTGTGCTGCCTGGTGCTCCACAGGGTCGCCGCCCGCTGCTATGTTCCGCTTGGGGACAGTCTGCCTTCAACAAGGGTCAAAGGGTGCATGACCCAAAGCATCAAATATGGAGATTCCCATAGATTGTCGAGGGTTCAGCCTCCTGATGAGTCGGTGCAACTCCGATGGAACAATCTATCGTCAGCTTTTATTTTTTTCGGTTGGTGTTTTTGTCTTGTTGTTGTTTGACTTGCCATCGTTCCCCTGCTGCCTTATGCTGTTCGCCTGCCCATCTGCCTACCCTATGCCTTTGACCAGGTGTGCGTTGTTGCCTTGAACTGTTTGCCAGCCCATGCCATCCAGTCGAGTGTGTGCCTTGCTGCCTTGCACTGTTTGTCTGCCCATCCACGTTCCCCATGCCCTGGAGCCTATGTCTTTTGCTGCACTGTCTTTCGTGCCTTGATGTTTTGTGCTGTTTGTTTGCCCCCGTGCCCTCCAGCCTATGTCCTTTATTGTTTGTACTGTTCAACTGTCAATGTTTGGTTCACCATGGGGTTATGTGAGAATTGTCTTCAAGTTGTCTAGTGCATGGGTCTCTCCTTGGGGGTCGCCGGGCAGAGTACACTTGTTGTGTACTGAAGCTACACACACAGCACCACACACACACACTCCAGTCTTGCTAGCTCTCTGTCTTGGAAGATTTGAGCGGCTGGGATAGAGCTCGTACTAGTGAGCTACTCTCGTTTTTGTGGTTGGATAATTTGTTGGTTGGTTGTTCTTTATTCATACATGGCCTAATTCTTTGCCCTGCTTTAGAGCATGGGCTGTCTCTTGATGAAGGCATGTTTGTGGGTGGCCGCAAATTTTTTGGGCGTGAATCTTTGTTTGGAGTCATGGTCACGGAATCTTCACGAGGAGGCTCAGAGAGTCTTTGTTGTGGGTGTCACTCCCACGGGCTGCCCTTTTGGAGCACATGGAAGATGGTGGCGCTTCCATGGTGTTTTAAGCAGTAGTGCTCCTGGTGTTGCGTGGAGATTCTGTGAATGTATGCTTGGAGTTCTGGCCACAGTATCTTGGCGAGGAGGTTCAGACAGTGTTTGCGGTGGGTGCCATTCGTATGGGCTGCTCTTTTGGAGCACATGGAAGAAACGGGGACTTCCAGGGTGTTTTAAGCAGTAGCCCTCCTGGTGTCACGTGAAAATCTTGTGGTCTCTGGGATTATGGTACTCTATACATTCCAGAGGCTAGATAGCAGATGGGGACTGTCTAGCCATGGAGTGATGGAGATAGTGGTGGCATGAGTGGGTCGTTTGGGAGGAATAGGAGTGTCAATGTTGCTGTGCTTGTGGGCCGGCTTGGATGACTCTTTAAGTCTTTTTCGGACTACTGTGGGATCTAGTCGGTGCTTTCTTGCTGGTGGAGCCTTCTGTGTTAGGTGTGTGGCCTTCTGCCATTTATGTTTGTTTTTAAG
The DNA here is from genome assembly GCA_003427395.1 of Chara braunii. Classification (NCBI taxonomy): domain Eukaryota; kingdom Viridiplantae; phylum Streptophyta; class Charophyceae; order Charales; family Characeae; genus Chara; species Chara braunii. The sequence continues at coordinate 1,980,133 of BFEA01000146.1, read as the reverse complement.
ATTGAAAAAACTGTACATATTTGTGCAGGACGTGTGTGTGGGCACTTCCCGCTTAACCAGACAAACGTGGGGAACCTTGCACCTTCTCTTATATTGCTCATCTATACTTCTTTTGTTTATGGATGGTTTGTGCTGGTTTGTGGATGGAATGAGAAAGAGAGTTTGGGGATGCTGAACACACACACACAATCACTTTCAAAAAAGAGCTTTTACAAGTGGATAGACAGTGTCAGACACGTGCACAGACATACACATCCAAACACATACACAATCAGTTTTATGTATGTCTTTTTTCCTACGTACTTTCTTTGTGTCAGGGTGTTTAAATAGTCCGTGGCAGGTTGTTTGGAGTGCCTGTAACACTACTAGGGGGCCTTCTCAGTTCAGGATGTCTGTGGGTGAAGTTTCATGGCTGATGAAAGATGTCCATCAGAGGGGCTCCCTGGCTCAGCAGGTGGTAGGAACCAACAGTCTTCCAGGTTTGACTTGTGGTGTGAGTAGGTGATGCATTCAGTTTGGTCTGCGTTGGATGCGTGGACTGCCTTGTCTGCGCTCCTCTGGTGCCTTGCTGCCCACCCGCTTGCCATGCCTCTCCCTGCAGTTTGTCTGTTTTCCATGTAGTTTGGTTGCCTTAAGAGTGTTGCTCTGTGCCTCAATGCCTTGCCGATTTGCTGTCCATCCACGTGCCTTGTCTTCCCGTGCGTTTTGCTTGTAAGCAGTCTAGTTTTGGCCACTTTTGCAGCGCTGCCTTGTCCTTCGCTGTGCTGTTGCCTTGCTGCTTGTCCGCTTGCGCTGTTATTCCATGCAGTTAGCTTTGGCGTTGTGTAGCTGGGCTGCCCTGTCAGTGTTGCCTGGGGGGTTGCTGAATTGTTGCCTTTGCTGCTCTGTTCTGCTTGTGGTGTTCTCCTGCAGGCTGTCCACTTTCAACATGGGTTGAAGGAATCCATGGCTCAAAGCACCAATATGGGGACTCCGCAGATGGTTCAGGGTTCAGCCTCCTGATGAGTCGGTGCAAGCTCATCGGAACAAGCTTATCATCATCAGTTTTATTTTTTTTGGTCCTTCTTGTGTTTTTTTGGTACTTGCACTTTTTTTCTTTACTTTTTTGCTTGTGTGGGTTTTGCATGCTTTTTTTGGGTGTTTTCTGCCTTGACACCTTTTGCCTTGCTGCTTGGCCTCATTTGCTTGGTTGTTCTTCTCTCTTCCCCCCCTTCCCTCCCCCTGTTTTAAAGCCGATGACCCTTGCTTACCTTCAATGCACTACCATGCCTGGTCTGTGAATGCTGCCTTTTCTTGCTTTGTTGAGGGCCGGGAGATGAGTCTTTTTAAGGTTTCATGAAAGCGCACTATCCAACGCAAACATGCTGTGACACTACCACGGAAGTTTCGTTCCCCCAAACACACTCGCATAACGAGAAAAACACACTCGCATAACAAGAAAAACACACTCGCATAACGAGAAAAAGAAAGAATGAAAGAAAGTGGCGGATGGCATGAAACCAGACAAGGAAGGGACAGAGAAGAGGGATGCTTGCATGGACCATCACGAGGATAGTTTGCATAGGGAAGGGCCGGAGGGGGAGGGAACGTACATGGCTTGCAAGGAGTAGCACAAGAAAATTGATGAGGAAGGACGACCAGGCAGTTTCAAAGACAAATCCAGTTGCTCTTTCCATGCGCCTCATGAGGGGGATGATTCGCAACAACCTCGGCACAAACTGCAGAAGTATGATTAGCAGCAGATAGGTCTTGAAACTGACGACGAGGCTATCCTGCCGCTTTATCTTCGCATCCAAATAAGGAAGAAGAACCCATATTGCCAACTGGAAAAGAGAAAAAGAAACAGCAGAGTCAAACGGGAACACTGCAGTTTGAGCGAATCCTTCTTTCCGTAGCGATTACAACTGTCACTGTCAAGAATTATCCCTATTTTCTAACAAAGTTTCACACTAGCCCTTCTTTTTTTCTCTAATTTCACAAATTCACACGAACGCTTCACTAAACGAAGAGAAAAACGAGTAGAGGAAGGAGGTGTCCTCACTGACAATTGACCAAGCATTCCGGCCTTTTTTTCCATGTGTCTGTCGAAGAGTGTCCCCTTTTGAGCTACGAGCAATTGCTCACACCTGTCACCTTTTTTTTTGGTCAAACGTCGTCTCCACAAGGCGCCTAAGCATCAACTTATTCATCAGAATTATATGTACCAGCACCGATAACTTATACAAAATCAGAAAAAAACGAAAAGTGAACTAATACTAATCGGCAACATTCCAATAATGACGGCCAGAGGGAATTTTATTATTAATGGAGCTTGTAGAGTTTGTCAATCTACATTACCATTCGGACAGTGATCTCTCTGAAGACTATCTATCCTATCTTTGCACGCAGTGTTGTAGACTAAGCTCTATTTTGAACTCCTTTTTTAGTCGTTTCCTACTTAAATAAGAAGTTGTTTACCTCTTGAGGAATATGAGCATGAGCGATAGACAGAAATCCAAGTTGTGAAATCACGAAGTAGCTCAGATAGTCATGAACCAAGCAGAGAGTGCAATGCACCAGGATACCGTCCAAATAAGAGCAATACAATGAACTCGAATGTCAATGTCGCCACTCTCTGGTCACACCAACACTGTATCCAATGTTGCCCTTACTGTCTGGCGCCCAGCGCCCAGCCTATCCTACTCAGCCTATCTAACCTATCTACGTTCTCGCAACTGGATCACTCTGAAGTCGAAGACCAATGTACATGACGTCAACACCAATGTCGATCTCCATCATACACTGGGTACGTTCTCTCTCCTCGTGTCATCACCCCTCATCTCCGCCCCCTTCCCCATCACCTGCCTTGCGCCCCTGCACCCCGTATATGGCTGCTGTGCGCCCGCTGCCCTTGCAGCACCCCTCACCTCAGCGCCCGTGCGCGCGTCCGACCAGCAGCGCCCATGCAGACGCTTGCGCAGCAACGCAGCAGCGTGTCCACATTGCCTGCCTAGGCCAGAATGCCCCTGCCTGGGCTGGCTTCTTTCAAGTCGGGCCCCAGTCTCTGCGCCCAGGCCCACCTCTACAGTGAAGGGCCTGGGCCCTTTTCGTTTGGGCACATATAGGTAGCCTCCCAGGCTCCAAGGCTTGGCCACATTCTGATTGGCTTGCGGAGATTGTGTGCTGACAATGCTGCTTTCTCATTCGTCCGTGGCCGCTGCGTGATGTGTCAGCCTCACGCTGCATGTGCCCAGGGTGCAACCACCCGTCCCTGGGCTCAACAGTACAGCGCAGTCCTTGTTTTATGGAAAGAGCCTGGAGGCTCATGTTTCCCTGCAACCAACGGGCATGCTGCAACTGTCTGTGTACCCATGTATGGAAAATGTCGAAAATAGGCCTCTTGTGGATATTCAGGCCCGCCTTCACTTAGGGCAGGCACAAGGCTTGCGGGGGCCCACGACCAAGAACACTTGCATGTCTGTTAAGGCCCCGTGAGGGCTCAGTACTCGCATTCCATCCCCCTTAGCTTTGGAAGTCCGCTGCGATGCTTCTACGCAGGTGCCTTTACCTTCAGTCTTCGTTCGTAGTCTGCCACAATCTGAGGTGCTGTTCTAACAAGCTCCTCCTTTGTGAACCAACGATCTTCCTTTGGAGCCTTTCCATTGAAACCACCTCAGACCTTCTCTGGAGACAAGAAGGATGAGGCACTTGACACTTGGTTGACAACGGTTCAAGTGTGGGTAAGGGCGAAGAGGACGTTGCGCGAGGAAGAGGTGATCACTGCTGCCTCATACCTTGAGGGATCGACAGCGAGATGGCTAGATGGACTAGTGGCATCAAAGGGTTTCGGTAGGCGGATGAATGACTGGCAACATACCCATACTTTAGAGAGTTTTAAGGAGTTAATTGAGACGTGATGGCACAACCCTCAGCAGGCCCAGCAGGCCACTGATGCATTGGCCCGACTTGATACTAGAAAGTACAAGTCCGCGCAAGAGCTCACCAATGTCGTCGAGAAACTCTTTGTCGTTCCTGGTGTCCGCTACGATCCACAGGAACTGCTGACCATGTTCTTGAGATGTCTTCCCACATACATCAAGAACTTAATGGTCAGTGAGGAAAGCATCGAATATCATACTCTTGATTCCTTCAGCAAGAAGGCCTTAGTGTTACGAACTTGGTTGTCTGACGAATTTTATCGCCACTCACACACATACAATCTCACACATGCCCATACATGCGTAAGAGAAGGGGAGAGAGGAGACAGAGTCCAAACTGTACACAGGTGAAAATGAGCAGCGGAAGACAATCATGCACAGATGGGGAGAAGACACACAGTGTTTCTCACTCTCTGACACAACTCCCAACAACCAATCACAATTAGAATCTGCGAAGATCACAATTGGAATTCACACGGATGATGAACCACTCAAACAATTATCGTAACATAGTTTGTTCCAGTATCTCGCCACTCTCAGAACTCACACCCCACTCTCTATCCTACACCCAGTTAGTAGCGCCACATCAGATTGGCCTCCCAGAGGCCAGCGCCAACCACCCTGATGAAGAACAGGTCCTGCGATGAAGTCTTCAGTGCCGATGGACAACTCTGACGAAGGAACAGGCAGCTATGGCTGCCACCACCCACGAACACACACTGTAGAGCCTCGATACAGCCCGGCCATACGCAGATACCCCCAGGGGTAGGTGCGCTGAGGATGCCCCAGTTATGGCAGACTCAGAGAGGACCGGCTATGGCTGCTGTCACGGTGCGTCTCAGGATGCCACCTGCAGACCGTCACCGCCACCAACTTCCTTGGCTTCTCCAACGCTGCTTCGCGAGAAATGAACTGCCAAAAAGTCCCGAATCGATGGGCCTGACCTATCTATAGACTCTCTAGACCTAGACCGGACTGACTGACCGACCGGTACCGTTGCTGTTTTGTCCTCTCGGCCTCTACCGGATATAGGCTATAGGACCGTCTAGCAGCATAGGCCACTTAGGGCCTGTCTGTCCTAGGGGTAGCCCGGGCCTGCTATAGGCAGTTAGGGTAGCTGTAGGAATTCGGGTTAGTACTGGGCCTGTATTTTCCCAGATTTGCAGATCTGTCCCTCACGAATTTCCCTACAGGCAGGTTTCTCGGTTAGCCCTCAGCCAAACAAAATTGTGAATCTAACCCTACCGGTTAGTGTACAGCCTCGCAGTCAATCTCGGCAGTCGAAATCAGCAAGTCATTGCATTAGGCTTGGAGGCTAAGCTAGGAGGAGCACAACAACCTGCTACAGACGGTAGGAAGAAGAAGACCCCACAAGAATGGAAAAAGAAGGGTAGTCAATTGATGATGGTTGATTCTGATGGGAATCGAACCGGGATCGATGATCTTTTTGATCTTGTGGAGGAAACAAAGTTAGGCAGTGAGGAGAGTGCAAAGGGTAGCAACCTCGCGAAAATAACAAAAGGAAAGGCAACTGGCCGCGACAACGACGGTCAGCAAAAGAGTCAGGGGCAGGCCCAAAACTCAAACAAGATTCCAACTTGGGTGAGGGCGGGCCTGGAACAAGATGTGTGGAGGGAAAGATATTTGCAAGGAGCTTGCATCACCTGTGGAGGATTTGGAGGAGCTTCCGCCCAGGGAGGAGCTTCAACGAGCTCAAGCCAGGTAAGCACATCTGGCCAGTAGAAGTTATAGCTGCCTCTACTCATGTTGAAGTGGTTGAAGTACCCTCTGCACTTCATGAGTTGACCGAAGCTATTGACTCGTTAGTCACCCCGCAAACGCATCTGGAGCAAACAACACTATGTTCATTAGATGTGTTTGAAGCCTTAGAAGACTTAGAAACCGAGTAGTCGGCAAGGGAGCCTCGTGAGTCTTGAATGGCACTGTCAAGAGGTCCTAAAGGGGAGCACTTCATTGTGGAAGTCGGTGTAGGTGGCCACAAGTGTGGCGCCTTCGTAGACATTGGCTCCGCGTGGAACTTCACAAGTCGCAATTGCGTTGAGAGATTGCGCCTAGGGGACCGGGTGCAGCGCTTGAGTAGACCTGTAGCATCTACTCTAGCCAACAAAGAACACATGTTGGTTAAGGACTACGCCAAGGACGTGGTCTGCACCTTCTCTTATGGAGGTGGGGAACTTAATCATCAGATTTCGTTCCTAATTAGCGACGACTTACCATTCCATATGTTGTTAGGTATGTATTACCTCGAGGTTGCCAAGCCCCAGTTTGACCAGGACCGGAAAGTGCTCAAGCATGTGTTGCCTGATGGGAGGACCGTTAAACTAGCTAAGTACAAAGCTAGAAGGTTAGTTGACTTCTATGAGTGCATGTGTGCAACTACGTTTTACAATTACTATAAACAGAACCAAGAGGAGGGTATGTACTTAGTCTTTGTCTCTAAGAAAGGGGAGGTCGTTAAATCACCCCCAAAGATAGAATTTGTCATTGCTAAATACCCTGATCTGCTTGAGGAGCCTTCAAGAGTCGAAGACAGTGAGGTTGTCCATGTCATAGAGATCATCCCCGGTAGCAAGACACTGGAAGGGAGAATCTATAGGATGGTTCCTACCGTGTTGAACGAGGTTCGTTGGCAACTAAAAGACCTCAGAGAGAAGAGTTGGATTCGGTCTAGCTTTTCCCCTTCGGCTCACCAATACTATTCATTCCTAAGAAGGGGGGATCATTGAGGATGTGCATTGATTGTAGAGGCCTCAATCCCATCACCGTTAAGAACGCAGAGCCTCTACCCCGCATCGACGACCTTTTGGATAGGGTGCAGGGATGTAAGTACTTCACTAAGATAGATCTGAAGTCCGACTACCATCAAATTGCCATGAGACCAGAGTATCAACACAAAACCGCATTCCAGACCAGGTACGGTCTGTACGAGTTTGTGGTGACGCCTTGGGGCCTTTGCAATGCGCCGAGTACATTTCAGAATGCCATGAATAGGGTGTTTTATGACTACTTGGACAAGTTCATCGTCGTGTATCTCGACGATATTCTTATCTTCAGTAGAACAGTTGGGAAGCATGCCTTGCATGTAGAAACTGCACTCTCACTTCTGCGACAACCCAAGTATAAGATCAACTTAGAAAAATGCGAGTTCGGTCACGCTAAAATCTTGTACTTGGGTCATGAGATATCCACGGAAGGGATAAGGCCCAAAGATGCAAACGTGGCTAGCATTCAGCCACGCCCCCAGTCTGTGACCGATGTTGGATCTTTCTTAGGGATGGTTGGCTACTACCGCAACTTCGTGAAGAAATATAACACGGTGGCCGCCCCTTTGACTGATCTAACACACCTTGACACACCATGGGAATGGACAGACCAATATGAGGCAACCTTCAAATGGTTGACGCATGCTCTCACGCAACATGAGATTCTCATGGTCCCCGATCCAAAGAGGTCATTCGTCGTGACCATTGACGCAAGCGAATACGGCATAGGCGCAGTGCTGGCTCAACAGGAAGGGAAGAAGTTGTCGATCGAGAACATGAGTAAGAAGATGTCATCTAAGAAGTTTGCAAAGTCCACCTATGAGAAGGAGCTCTCTTCCCTTTACAAAGGCCTCGTCCATTGGAGACATTATCTGATTGGTAGGTTCTTCTACTTGAGGACCAACCATCTGACACTCAAGTGGATCAAGACACAGCCTGTTCTCTCCGACGCACTCAAACATTGGATTGAAGTCATAGATCAATATGACTTTAAGCTAGATTATGTGAAGGGAAAATACAACAACGTTGTTGACGCGCTGTCATGTAGGGTAGGTTACCTAGGTGCGCTGATTACGGAGTTTGGCTTTCCGAATGATGTAACTCGATCTTTGGTGGATGCCTACAAGGAAGATCCCGTCATGGTGGACATCATACGCAAACTTGAGGCCCAGGACAAGGCCACATCTTACGAGTTTGTGTTGGTGGACGGATTACTCTTTCTTGAGAAGGCAGGAGTAAAAAGACTATGTATACCGTCTAGTGAGATTTTACGTAGTTTATTTTTAGGTGAATATCACGATGCGACAGGTCATTTCGGCTACAAGAAGACTAGTGCTAACTTAGTACAGGGATTTCGGTGGCCTAGTATGCTTGACGATGCGAAGAAGTTTGTACAGACTTGTCAAGTCTATCAGCGGGACAAGCCGCGTACTCAAGCACCGCTTGGGTTACTCAAACCCTTGCCCATTCCTGCAGGTCCGGGGTAGAGTGTCTCCATGGATTTCATGGATACCGTCGTGACCAGCAAGAGTGGCAAGTGGCACATCTTCTTCATATACATAGGTTCACTAAGTACGCTAGACTAATTGTCATTCCAGAGACCGCGAATACCGAGCATGTCATCAAGTTATTCTTGGATAATTGGGTGCGTGATTTTGGACTACTCAAGTCTATAGTTAGCGACGGAGATGTTTGTTTCACAAGTGAAATGTGGAAGAAGGCTGCTTAACAAATGGGCAGCTAACTCCAAATGACTTCGGGGAATCATCCTGAAGCCCACGACCAAGTCGACCAAGTCGAAAAGATGAATTGTGTGCTACAGCACTTGCTGAGGCATTACATTAATCCCAGCCAGGATGACTGGGATGAAAAGTTACCTCTCATCGCTAGTTTGTACAACAATGTTGTGCACAGCACCACGGGCGTCTGCCCGAATGAGCTGCATTTGGGGTGGAAGCCTAAATCATCACTAAACTTTCTCCTTCCTGAAAACCAACCAACCGCAATACCTGGAACCATAGAGTTTGGTGTCCAGTATGAGAAGTTGTTGCAGCAGGCTGTCGAACACATCAGGAAATCTCAGGAGGCAATGATTGCCTCTTAGAACAAACACAGATGACAATCCACATTTCAGGTAGGGGAATGTGTCTGGGTAAAGGCTAGTGAACTGGATAAGGAATTCAGAATCTCTAGAAAACTAATGCCACAGTATTTTGGTCCTTGGGAAGTCTTGGATATCGTGGGTAGTGAATTGGATGGACCCTCATACGTCATAAGAATCCCTGGTCATCTACGCACTTACCCTGTATTCCACGCTTCCAAGCTTGCACCTTTCGCTGAGACAAATCAGTTCCCATCAAGGAGATCAATGATGCCCCCAACCATGGATGGCCATGTGAATGCTGACAACATTTTGGAACATAGAGACTTGCCTGTTCCCAAGCCTGTGGGCAGGGGAAGACCATCCAAACCTATGAGGGAGTACCTGGTTTGATTCAGGCATCATACGGATCCAAAGGAAGATTGTTGGTTCACAAGAGAGGAACTTGTCAGAATGGCACCACAGATCGTGGTTGAGTACAAACGAAGACTAAAGGGGAAAGCACCTGCGTAGAAGCATCTCAACGGACTTTTGAGGCTAAGGGGGATGGAATGCGAGGAATGAGCCCTCACGGGGCCTTCACAGACATGCAAGTGTGCTGGGTTGTGGCCCCCAGCAAGGATTGTGTCTGCCCTAAGTGAAGGCGGACCTGAATCTCCACGTGAAGCCCCTTTTCAACATTTTTCCATATGTGGGTTATCAGACGCCAGTTTGTTACAAAGCAATGTAAGCCTCTGTTGGCTCCTTCCAGAAACAACAATTGCGCTACACAGTTGAGCCCAGGGCCCCAATTGGTTGCGCCTTGGGCACACATAGTGGGAGGCCGACACATCACGCAGTCCCCGTGGACGAATGAGAAAGCAGCATTGTCATCACACAACCTCTGTGAGCCAATGAGAATGCGGCAAACACTTGGAGGTTGGACGACTATCTGTAGGTGCCCAACTTAAAAGGGCCCAGGCCCGTAACAACAGAGGTGGGCCTGGGCTCAGACACTGGGGACCGACTGGAAGCTACTGGAAACTTCCCAGGCCAGGCCCACGCAGCCAGACACAGGGCTGCACTTTCCATAATTTAAGGAAAGTGTCTCGCCCAGGCAGGCTCATTCTGGCCTTGGCAGGCAATGCGGACACGCTGCCGTGTTGTTGCGCTAGTGTCTGCATGTGCGCTGCTGGTCAGACACGCGCACGCGCGTTGAGGTGAGGGGCGCTACCGAGGCAGCAAGCGCACAGCAGCCATAGCCAGGCTGTAGGGGTGAAGGCAGGTGATGGCGATGGTGGTCTTCGGGTAGGTGGTGCATGTGGAGGGGAACCAAGGGGTTATGAGGGGAGGAGAGAGAATGTACCTGGTGCATGCTGGTGGTCAGCATTGGTGTTGACGTCACATACATTGGTCTTCGACTTCGACGTGATCCAGTCGCATGAACGTAGAGGGGAAAGAAAGGCTGAGTAGTGTAGGCTGGGCACTGGGCGCCAGAGAGTAGGAGCGACATTGATAGTGTTGGTGTGACCAAAGAGCATCCGCATTGGCACTCGAGTTCATTGCATTGATCTTATTTGGATGGTATCTTGGTGCATTGTGCTCTCTGCTTGGTATATGACTATCTCGACTACTTCGTGATTTTGCAACTTGGTTTTTTGTCTATCGCTCTCGCTCGTAGTCCTTGCATCTGGTTGCCTATCTCTTCAAAACAACCCTTCTTTTTTATTTTTTCCTATTTTTAGAGAAGGGTGGATATTTTATTATATACTAGCTTCGCGCCCACAGTGCGGGTGGAGCCTGCTGCGCCCACATAAAAACCACAACAAAGATAAGTCAAAGTACTCACACGGACTCAAATGACATATCGAGCACAACACATTCAATATGTACTCAAAACAGGCTCTAGTTAACTCTACATTCATGTGCATTTCTTAAACTAAAAAAATATTTTCTAATGAATAGGTCGGAATAATAAAAGCATTACTTTTTTTGAGTGCAGGTTTTGTGATTCATGCAATGTCTGATGAACAAGATATGCGCAAAATGGGAGGATTAGCTTCTTTGTTACCTTATAAAACTAAAACAATATATTCTAATAATAGTTCATAATAATACATTCTTAGTTAAGAATATACTTTCACTTTACATTCATGTGCATTTCTTAAACTAAACCAATATATTCTCTTGAATAAGACGTTCTCCTTTTTTTTTTTGAAAGCTAAGGGGAGAATAATATATTATAATCAATAGTTAAGCGAATACATTCACCTTTTTTTTTTCAAATCGCAATCCCCCCGCCCCCAAAACCCAACCTACAGCTACTTTCATATCACAAAACAAGATACATGAAGCGTTTAGGGATTGCGAAACTCTACATTCATATATTCTAATAAATAGTTTAGAATAGTGCATTCTCCTTTTTTTTCCAAGTTGCTGGGGCGGAGGGGAACAATATAGTCTAATCAATAGTTAAGAACTTAAGAACTTAAGAATATACATTCTTTTTTTTTTTTTTTCAGCGGGGGCATGTCTAATAAATAGTTCAGAATAGTACATTTTCCTTTTTTTTTCAAGTTGGGGGGGGGAGAGGAACAATATAGCATAATCAATAGTTAAGAATATAAATCTTTTTTTTTTTTTTCAAGTTGCACCACGACCCCCCCCCCCAAAAAGTCGGACTTGGATCCATATCTTGCTTCACCACTCACAAAACCCAACCTACAACTACTTTCACATCACAAGACAATGTACATCAAACGTTTACGGATTGCAAAGCTCTACGTTCATGCATGCTTCTTAAACTAAAACAATATATTCTAATAAATAATTCGTAATAGTACATTCTCGTTTTGGTTTTTCAAGTTGCGGGGGGGGGGAGAGAACAATATACATTCTTTGTTTTTCTTTCCCCAGGTTGCAAGAGGGCGGGGGGGGGCGGGGGGGAGACTTGGATCCATATCTTGCTTCACCACACACAAAACCAAACCTACAGCTACTTTCAGTGTACATGTAGTGTTTAGGGATTGCAGAACTCTACCTTCAAGCGCACTTCTTGAACTAAAACAATATATTATAATAAATAGTTCAGAATAGTACACAACAATATATTGTAATGAATAGTTCAGAATAGTGGATTCTCCTTTTTTTCTTTCATGTTGTCGGGGGGGAGGCGCTCCAACACCCCCCCCCCCCCCCCCCCCCTTGGGTTTTACAGAGGGAGGGGCAACCGGGAGGAAAAAGACGGTTTTAAGCGGCAACTTTGCCGATTTTTCGCGCTCAAAATAATGCACAGGACAATTTGAAAAATTGAGATCCTTTAGATTAGGTTGTACCCGTTTGGAAAAGCAAAGCAAAAAAACACAAAAATGATTCAGGAGCGAAGCTGTACGAAAAACAGTTGCTGGAAAGGAAAACCACTCAAACAATTAACTTTTAGTCTCCTCAACATAAATTAAAAATTCATTTCAACCATGAAATAATTGTTGTGCCGTTTCCTGGCATTCTTCATTTTTACTACTGCCATGTGTGGGGCCGTGGTCCAAGGGAAAAAGTACTTCAACTTCACAGATTTTTCGAGCTTAGAGAAATGCGTGAAGGAATCTGAAAATTGCAGATCACAGCGACTTCTTTTTTGTTTTGTTTTTTCAGAAACGTCAATTATATTGCCAACGAATTTCGAGGCTGGTGTCCTCACAGTCTACCCGGAAGGTTGGGACCATTACTTATATTGGCTTACGGGATTACTCCCGAGGGAACCAACCCCCTGAACACATAAAAACAGAATGCAATTGATGCAAAGGACTGCCAAACCTAAACGGTTGTCCAGACCCATCATAGGCTGCCCAACAGGGCAGTGGAGCTTGGGCTTCCTGAAAAACAGTGATGCTCACGCCAACCCCACATCAACACAAACAGCTCCCCTCCTAGTGAGGAGATAAACAAAGCGTCCAAATTTTTCACTAACTTCGTTTTGATCTTTCCAGGAAAAAAAAAAATCAAACATTTCAAACACTAGGTAATAATCGCGCCAATTCGGCACATATTCCATTTTCGCCACTATGCCAGGTGTCAACCAACAGGAAAAGTACTGCATCTTCAGTGATTTTTCGAGCTCGGAACAATACAAAAGGGCTCATAGATTTCATCGTGACATTTCTAGGAAACATTTTACAAAAAAAAAAGACAAAATCTTTATGGCTGCAAAATGCGTCGCAGTAGCAATTTGGCACATTTTCCATTTTTGCCATTCAGCTGGTTCTCCACACTGTGCAACATTAGGGTTTGGACACCCAGACACATCCTGACGTGGCACATTTTCCATTTTTGCCATTCAATCGGTTCTCCACACTGTGCAACAATAGGGTTTGGACACCCAGACACATCCTGGCATGCCAGCTGTCTAAGATGGACTGGCTCCCTTTACGTTTTATATTACACCTGTCCCTCTCTGGAATGAAAAGGAAGCAATCGAGTGTTCAAAATCGTCAACGACACGCGTAACTACCTGGTATCCATCGCCAAGGGAGTCACTCCTCCTCACCTCCCTCATATCATCCTTCCACATTCTAGCACCGCAGAGAACACAATATCGGACGAGTCACAGTTGCTCAAAGCTAAGGAAAGGGCGGGAAAGGTGCAAAGGGTTGTCATGCGCATCATCCATGGGTGGATCTTCAAATCGAGCAGCCGGTCACGAGGTTACACAGCCGTGTATGGGTACCTATTGCAACACGTCGCCACGGACATCACACGTGCGATGTGGTTTGCTGAAGAATATACCTGTGTGAGCCCCGTTGTGTGCCACATCACACTTGAACTCGACATGCAGCTCCCTCTGTCGTTTGTCGGCGCGCAAATTGAGGACAGGCCGAAAGACGACGAGCTGGCAATGTATCAAGAGGCAACATTGCAACGCCTTGTGGCAACTTTCACGAGCGTGGTGACTGTGGCTGAGCTCCAAGACGATAGCCGTGTGTCAAACGACAGGTTGAAGAATGTGGCCGAGGGTATCAAGGTTTTTGTGGCGGCTACCATGTGGTCGATGCTCGTGTTAGGAGATGATTTGTGTTCACCCTACGAAGGCGTCCTTTTTCGTCCAACTCGTGGCGAAGCCAACTTTGCTGGCCTGCACGCATCGGGCCTTCGATGCGAGTCAATACATCACACAAGCCGTGAATGTCATCACGGAGAGGCTCGGCAAGCCCACCATTACTTTGGCGGATTCCCCTCACTACATCCCCGAGTGGGCATCATGTGGTGTGAAATTTGGCTACGACGCAAGTTTGCCATTGCTCAATGATGCCAAAAGGTTGGATTGGTTGGGAATATGGCCTCCGGAAGAGGTGGACGACGATGATGGCCAGCAGCAAAATGTAGGAGGGGGCTAGGTGGTCATAACTATGGACATGCGTAGGCTACCGAGTGTGGCAATGTCGACAGTAGTGGCCGGAATGCTAGTGTGTTTAGTTGTTTTTTTTTGTCGTGCTTATATTTTGTAGTTTTGACGCAAAGAAGACGACTGCTTCAGCGCGTTGTTGACGTATGTTGTCTCTCTCTCTCTCTCTGCACTTTGTCGTCACAGACGTCCAAAAGACGTGGACGTGGTAGAGTGTAGGATGTGCAACATGCAGCAGTCATTTCAATGGACTCCGTCATCACGTGGGGTTGGTGTCGAAGTGTCGTAGTCGTTGGGTTGGGAATCCAATTTTTTTACAAATGCTCCCGCTAATTTGTCATCTTCCTATGGATTTGGTCATGTTGCCATTGAGATTGAAATCCAGCCGGGGCTTGTTTTTTGTTTTAATTTTTTGTTTAAAAATTTTGTTTGTTTTATTTGTCTCTTTCATATTTTCCCTCCTGTTTTCTATTCTTTTTCGACGAGAAAGTTGTCATGGTATTTCTTGTTTTCGTTCTTTCACACAAGGGTCGTCATGTATCATGATGTATGTGAAGGGAGATTGGACGTCGAAGAGCTCATGCATAAAACATGTACTCAATATCCGCACCACTCGAAAGTTGCATGAATTTCGTGCTTGACGACAGGGACACACGAAAACGCACATACACATAGCACCACACACACACACACACACACACAAGTGATGCGTACACATCATCTTGCCATGCGCCATGAAAAAGGACGCCCAAAAGACAATGTTGAAATCTTTGATGCGCACTGCGTGATTTGAACATTAACATAAACACGTCTTGCAACAACGACGATCATAAACAAGCACACGCTAGCAGCAAAATATCCATTTCCACGCAGGGACCAACCTCGCCGCTATGGAGAACATAGTCCGTTACAGACACTTAGGATTTATGCTCGCCTTAGCGAGCGCGCTCATACTTCAGGTTTTCCGAATTCTAGAGATCACGGATGGGTATTGGGACACTTTGCAAAAAGTCCTTTCTTGGTGTATGTACATTTTGGAGACGTCCCGACAAGCCCTGTGAAAATTTTGTTCATGAATGATAGAATACAAATCGACGTAGGAACTCGTGCGCTTTAAAACTTGTGCATAAAATTTTCTTCCCAACTTTTCAATATCAATTCGGCTTCAAGAATTAGGTGCAACTTCACTCCCATTTCTCGAAACTGTCTTGGTGCCTTTTTTATTGTGTGCACATGCATCTCTCTGCGCCATGCTCTTTGCACGCAATCTTTCTTCCCTTCCTCAGCTCCTTTCTTCACATCATCATCGACAAACTGTAATTGTCTTCTTCTCCCTCCCTTTGCGTTTTTTTTTTCTTTCTTCTTGCGTCCATTGAATCTTGGTCTTGCACCATACTTCTTCTTATGACCTCCTTTCCTGCCTTCGTCTTCACGAGAGAAGGCCCCGCCGATCCCCGAAGTAATAATAGAAGTCAGACGACAGTGTGTAAAGAGGCTCTAAACCCTTCACACGACAATCAGATTGGCTACAAAGTATTCTACAGCGATCAACATAGTCCTCTTGTGTGCCTTCCCCTTTTTCATCTCTCCTCTCTTCTATCCCTCATCATCACTCTTTGTACTTCCCTCTCGCAACTATAAATCTTGCAAGTGCATCGTTTTTGCTCTCTCTCTCTCTCAATGCATCGACCAATGCTGCTAGAGTAATGGCTAGATGAGGTGGTGATCATCGAGTCGGAAAGTCCTGACGAGTCAGCTGCAAATTGTGGGACTGTGCGCTGGATCGTTCCAACAGACTGTAGGATCTTGGTGAATCCACGTAGTAGTTGAGTGGACGGGGTGACGATCGCTGCGGTTTAGCGCTGAGTGCGTGGTGACTGGGATCACCAGTGCTCGAGCGAGGAGAGGTGTGTTGATGGTTGGTTGACTGGCCTAGGGCCATAACTCGAGAGAAACTTCTTCCTCGTCTTACATTTAGAATTAAGTTGCATGGCGAGATGCCAATCTTTTTCCTTCTCATTCCAACAAGTGCATAATCCCTTTCTCTCCCCCTCTCTCACTTTCTTTCGATGGATGTATGAATGAATGGTGGTGGTATGTGCATGACTTCCGATGGTTGCGTATATGTAAGTGTGTCCTTGAAGTCTTGCCCCCTCGTTATGCCCTTCTGTTTTCAGGACCTCGCTGGGCAAGGATCTTCAAAACATGAGAGTCGACGAAGGTTATCTAGTGAGATGAATGTCTTTCCGATGCTCGTGTGTTTGCTCTCTCCTTTATGGATCTTTCTAGAGGCGATGTATCAATGATGGGTGAATGGATGGTGGTTGTTTTCCTTCGCTCTCTCTGTAGTTAGGATTTTTTCTGGAGAAATCCTCCGCACTTTTGGGCAGCGAAGCCGCCGTTTCTCTCGTTACAATCTTCCACTTGCAAAGGGGAAATTAATGAGTGGAATGACGACGTCCTGCAGCTCGCAAGCGCAAAGCACTTCGACCGACTATCGTCCTAATTTTCTTGCTTTCTTCATCTTTACTTTGAATGAATGCACCCTGTATGGTGAGAAGTATGACCTGTTTGTGGACGTGATGGAAGGGTTTTGGAATGGGCACCAGTTAAAGCTGCTCAACTTGCAAAAATAATTGTTATTCCTATCGCTTCACAGGGATACGGCCCATCTCATGCAATGATATGAGTAATCATTTACATTGTCGTTACTCGGAACTTGTCTTCGTTATGTCTTAGTTTTTGTCATTTTTGAAGAGCCCATGATTATTCCTTCGGAAACTTCTTCCCGAACTTATCCACCAGCTTCTCGGGTAAACCCTCTTCGCTTAGGAACATCAGGCATGAAAGTCCATCGTATTGCCTGATTTTCTCTGCGAAGGCGATTCCCAAGTCAATGGGGGTTGATCGCCTTGTTTTGTGAACGGTGGACGCGTGTGTATTTGCCAACCGGCCGGGTCATCGGGGCGTAGACTTCTCGAACATCCCCGCCCACGACCTTTCCTGTACAACGAGGATTTGACACGTGTATGCGAGTGGGACCTACGAGAAGTCGTAGCCAAGATTGGCGGCCCTTATCATTTCCCCTCTAAAACACGATGTCAATTTGGGTTTTGTGATTGTTGATACTCACTTCCCTCCCTATTTCATTTTGCTTCCTTTCAACAAGCTCATTGTCATCCCGTGGCTGATAGTTGCTCCCCACTGGCCTCGCACACTGTGCAGCGCTTGTCGTCGTACCGAGCGCTTCCGAGCACAAAGGTTCAACTATCGTACGTGTGGCGAAGAGGAACACAAGGAAAAATCGGTGAGACTGCGAACCTCCAATTCGGATACTAAGCTCAACGAAGAACGTTGTTGGTCCCTCATTCGAAGCCGAGATCCAACGTGTGTTCCCCCTCCCTTTCGTCCTGGAAAAAGGTGTCGCGCTACTTGCGATGAAGTTCAAAGGTACTTTTTGGATTAGGTAGACGTTGGAAAGGACTCTTTTCTGCTTTCCCTAGTTTGCTCGTTGCTAGATATCTGGGACCACACGGGAGATTTCAGTTTCGTCTGGGTATCCACACTCAATTTTCCAAAAATCCTTGGCACACCCCATTTTGTCGCTTTCCAGGCCCCTTTTCGCGCTTTAGTCACGCCGAGGGGAAAGTTGTGCAGGGCATGAAATTAAGCGTCACAGATGTGCTGGTTCACAATAACCAAAATGAAACCTGCCAAAATAGCTTCCTTAGAGTGGCAGATTGAGCACCGCTGCTTGCCAACGAATGATTGGCTGATTAACCACACACATCAAGAGCAAAAAGGGGTCGCTCTGCTCTGTTGCAAGTCTTGCCACAACAGATTCCCCCAACATAAGTTCTGTGAAACCATCCAACATATTTTCTTTAGTGCCTCGGTCCCGTACTTACCTGGAAATCTTGGGACAGAATCTAGCGACAGCTGGGAACTGACACCACTTGGCCCTGGGATTGGAAAGCCCTTCTGCTTGGGGGACGGCAACCGTCCACAAAAAGCACCTTCGCTACCAACATATTCCAACTGCGGTGAAAGGTGGTGCTTTGGGCCCTCTGGTGGAATCAGCACGTATGAGGGAGGGAAAGGTAGTGCTGGTTTAACCAAAAAAAAGACATACCTCTGTGCCTATTTATCCCCACGAGTATTTCCCTTGCGCACGAAAAAGAAACCGGGGCGAGTGTATTTTGGTTTTCTTTTGGTTTTCTTTTGAGCCTCAGTCTGGTAGCACCATTCATCCGAAAATCAGGGTTGTATTCATAACCTTAGAAACCCTTGCCCATGAATGCTTGCTGGTGATAAACACCAAGACTATCGGCTCCCCGAATAGATGGGGCAGTGTGTGTTTGTGTTGTCTTACCACCATGTGGGGTTGGGGGGGGTAGGGGGAGGTGCACTGACTGGCCATTGCTCGGCGCTAGCATCGCCGATTTTCCCCATTGACAATGCCTTCCCACCCCTCATCACCATGATGAGAGACTGCTACAGCCTTGCTCTTGCACCAATGTTGTGGTGTGACGAACCATTTTCTGTAATCGCGCGACTTTCAGCGCAAAGGTACCTTGGGGACACAGGACGGGTCGGATGGGTGAGCCGCGGAGAGATGGGTCGGTTGGGCAAGTTGCATGGGTACCCTCTTTTCTTTTTGTTTTCTGTGGGAATCTGACGGGTCGGTGTCAGGAAAGTCCCGCATCGACGATTGGGTAACCGCGCCTTAACGAGCGCGATGGACAACGGTTGCCATGGCTTCTTTCTTGTTCTGCTATGAGCGCTAGGAATTTTGGCGCGTTCATCGCGTGGGAATGTCGTTTTCTGAATTTTCAACTGACGTCGAGCCCCCACGGGCCCGCGGAACTGTTTTTGGGCCTTTCAAAATTTCTCTTTCCAATTAGGACTTGGACTAGGAATTTAGGTACTCTGAATTTTGCTGCGCCTCGCTTCTCACTCGCGCACATCTTGTTGTGCTAGGAACTGAGCTTTGACTGGATCGCGCCCTTAATCTTGTGTATCTGTTGCTTTTGGCGGGCGCGATTGTAACTGTATCTTTCTTCTTTCTTGATTTCCTCGTGTTTGCCTGCCTTCTTCTTCTTCTTTGTCTTGCATGCTTAATACTCTGTTCTAATTGGCCTGAACGCCTGTACGACCGGATCGATGCATGGAGTGCGGCTACGACCCCCACGCCGTGGCCTGGCCATGCAGACGTAGGCACTTCCTCTCTTCTCCTCCTGACCACTTGGGCTTAATCCCGTGGCTTTCGCGCAAGCATGCATGCTATAAATTTTGCAAGCGCGATTAGTTTGCTCTCTATGAACTTTGGAGTTAGCGCGATCAGTGAGGGTCGACTAACGAGTCAGCTTGAGAGGTGAGTCGATGAGAGAGTTGGGCGATCCGACGAGCTGGTGTCGAGTATGTGGAGTTGACGTGCGGGCCGCGACAGACTGTGGTGCACGGGCGAATCTGGCTTGCATGCTCGAACCAAGCGGGGTGACAACTCTGTGTTGATGCGCGGCGACGGACTGCCCGCATCGGGGAGTGTAGAGCAGAGAGAGAGAGAGAGAGAGAGAGAGAGAGAGAGAGAGAGAGAGAGAGAGAGA
>BFEA01000146.1:1948631-1960304 GCA_003427395.1 Chara braunii | reverse complement strand
AGAGAGAGAGAGAGAGAGAGAGAGAGAGAGAGAGAGAGAGAGAGAGAGAGAGAGAGCAACTATGTGTGGGATGAGGTCTCTTCTTCCAATTATCTGCATAATTTTGATTTCTACTTTGGTCGATCTTGTTGTGGCCCTCTCGGACTTTTCTTGTAAATCGTTTCGGGTTTTCTTTGTCGTTTTTGCCTCATGTGTATGCATGAAATGGATGCAAACCCTTTTCGAGTGATATTTTCGTATTTTTTTTTAGTCTGGTTCTGTGATGCCTGCTTAATTCAAATTTCGTCACTTTCTAGTATCCATCTGCATCGTGTAATAATCCCGGGTCTGATTGAAGACACTCGGTATGAATGTTTGGGTTTAATCGTTAGCCTTTGATCGTCATCGGATCACCGAGAATGCTGTGATGTGTTGGCCCTCAATGCCAGGGCAATTGCCCACCCCTCCCCTTCTCTTTCCCTTCGTCGCATGGATGGCATGGATGTGAATGTAATGACTGGATCTCACCTGAAATAGCATGGGTAGGATAGTTGCATGCAGATAGGACACAATCGATACACCGACACGAGAAACCTGAGTCCGATCCACTTTCGTTCATGTGCATGCTTGTGTACGACCACGATCTCGAGAAAACCGAGTTGCAGCGTAGGCGCACGTCTGCATGAGTCGACCTCGATCCTGGCTCACTATAAGGATGTGGGAGACCGAGTTCACTAGTCGGATATGGCTGTAGAAACCCCCTTTTGGATCACCGATCGTGAGAGCGTGAGGGACCCGGAGTATCACGAATACGACGAGGGCGAACATCTCCGACGGCGGGGAAACTTGAGAAAACCGGAATTTCCCTGTCTAACAGAGAGCGCAAACGGGTAACTGTTGCC
Organism: Chara braunii; assembly: GCA_003427395.1. Lineage (NCBI taxonomy): Eukaryota > Viridiplantae > Streptophyta > Charophyceae > Charales > Characeae > Chara > Chara braunii. The sequence continues at coordinate 1,959,423 of BFEA01000146.1, read as the reverse complement.
CGTACCCGGCCGTACCCGGCTGTAACCGCCAGGTTATGGGCGGGCATGGGTACCCTTTCCGAAGGGGGAGTTGGGTATGGGCAGGCACAAACAAAAGGTGGTGGTTGTTAGGGCTGGCACAATTGCACTTTTCGGAGATCAAGGGTGGGTACGGGCAGGTAGGGGTAGGGGTAAGGGAAAAACAAACAGGTATGGACGGCCAGAAAAAAAAAATAGACGGGTATGGGTAGGTACGTGTGGCAAAAAAAAAAGAAGGCGTGGGTACGGGCGGGTAGAGGTTCCCATCGGGTAACCGTGGTATAACCAATGTGAGTGTTGTAGCTTTGCAGGCTTTGTATTTTTGTTCAAGCGTAACACTTTTTCTCATATTCCAAATTTTTCGCTTTCCGATGAAGCAAACGTTTTTTCCCGCAAGGATGAATTTTATATCTCTTCATTTTTTTATTTTTTATTTTTTAAAATTTCAGACTATTTTCATATGTGTGTAACCCTGTGAATGTAACATTTGTGTGTGTGTGTGTGCGTGTGTATATGTGTGCGATAGACCGAGGGTTGTTGCATTAGCAGATGCTATACAGGTTGCATAGGCTGCTGTAGCACCAGATGCATCCATAGCAGCATCAGAGCGACCAGATGTAACAACTGTTGCTGTTGCGGCAGTAGCTGCAGCAACTGCCACATCTCATAAAAAAATAAAAATAATAATATTATTAATAATAAAAATTACCACGTCAATCCTGTGACGTCCAGGGGGTTGGGGACAGTTGGGGGCTGTTAAGGACAATCAGGGGCGGTTAGGGGTGGTTTAAAAAAAAAAAAAAAAAAAAAAAAAAAGTTAGGCACGGTTAGGGACAGTCGGGGACAGTTAGGGGCGGTTGGGGACAGGGACAGTTAGGGACAGTAAGGGGCGGTTATGGGCAGTTAGGGGAGGGTGGGTGATGAGCACGGGTGGTTGCGGGTGGGTGCATACAATTATGGGTAGGTACGGGTGGGTACAGGTTAAGAAAACTTGGGTAGGGTAGGGTATGGGTGGTTAAGAAACGGTCTGGGTTCAGGTGGCCATGGGTGGTTTTGAAAAAAAATGCTCATGGGTAGGTATGACCAGTTACATGCTGAAGAGGTTCAGGTAGGGTAGGTCTGGGTACATTTTTTTCTTCTTCTTAGCAGGTGGAGATGGGTAAAGGTCCGGCAGGCCAGGCATACAGTGGCTATAGGTGGTTGGTTCTCAAAGAGGGTGTGGTTAGGTCAGGTACAGGTATTCCTCAAAATCCCAGTTGCGAACTCTGCTGTCTAACGGAGAATGACCGACTGTGCGCGGGGGATTTTCACTGGGCCATAACTAGCGATCCTAGGGGCCCAGCCTATCCGAATACCAACAACACTCAGTACTACATATCTCCGGGCCTCGTCGTTATTAATACCAGTTTCCCTCCCTTCCATCTCCTCCTTCCATATCACCAACTCACAGTGGTACCGTGGAATTCCATAGCTCCCTACTGGCCCCGTACATCGTGCGAAGAGTGCCAGCAGTACCAGGCGTATCGAGCTTCGGGATTTATCCGACGAACCCGAACCGAAGCCGAGCGGCGATTACACAGCTTCCGCTTGAGGCCGGCCTCGTCGGATTCTGAAGCTTGTTACGAGCGGCGCCGACAACTGTTCGAACAGCGCGACAGCCATGGTGTCCCACCGGTCCACCAGATAAGGGACCGACCGCGGCAACGCAACTGGCAGAGACGATAATCCCGTCCCCAAAGAACGAAACGCCTGATACGATCTTCGCGTACCATCTTGTACCATTGTCCCTAAACTATCCACCGGAGATCCCAGTTCCGACTTGGGACTCCATCCCCACTTTCCTAAAATCCTTGGCACACCCCCTTTTCGCACTTCCGGGCCCCCATCCCACTCCGATCAGGAAGTCATGTTGGGTGTGAGGTTGGGCGTCACGCTGGTGCCAACCTACTTCGTGGGCTAAGGAGAGATCCGGGTTGGTTGGTGTTCCCCCATACTATACATAGACTAGCAAGAGGATGAGATATATGAGTACTGGCAAAAAGATGAGATAGATGAGAGAAGAATATAGCTTTAAAAAAAAAGAAAAAGAAAAAAGAAAGAAAGAAAGAAAGAAGAAAGAAAGAAAGGTTTAATAGCTGTCCAGCACTTGTTCCCCACCAGGCACAATAGCCCAAACTACTTGCTAGAGGCATCCCCCCACAGTCCTCTTGATTGTTTGTTTCTTTGGGGAAAGTGCAGGGCCTTCTGTCTCCTGTCCATTCTGGGATTATCAATCTCACTCGAAGGGGTCCAGAGGCTTTTTTTTTTTGTGTGTGTGTGGGAGGGGGGGGGGGAAGGATTAGACCAGAGGACTGGCTAGAGTCCCCTGGTTGTAGGTTTACCCTTTAGTACTGGGGGTTCATCTATTGGTGAGCCACACCTGCTAGCAACCAGGGCCAGCAGAGTCAGTACTGACTCGGTGTAACAAGGTATAGGACACCAAGCAAACATTGAAAAATGGTGGGAAAGGCCTTCTGCAAAAAAACAATCAGATCGCGTATGATGTGATGGCAGTAGATGTTTCACGCCATCCCATCCTTGGTTTTAAGGCTCTTTGTGGCTTGTGCATCACAGAGTTAGGTGGGCTACTTTCCTATCTTGAACTAAGTGGCCCGCCTTGCCTGTTATAATCCGTGAGGCTCTACAGCACATGAGTTCTGCGACTCTTCAGAAAAAAACATCTGCACACACCACCATCATCTCAGGGAGAATACTGAATCTGATCCCTGAGTCTGGCATCATTTGCGCCAAAGCCCATGAGCAGATTTTACAGTGACTGTTGGGAACAGTAGGGGGGTTGTGCTGTTTAGTTTTTAGAGAGCCCCAAACACAGTCCCAAATGTGCTGGGCCACATGTGGCCAACTTCTTCACAAAGCGGTGAAGGCCTGCTCCTGAAAGAAAACACATTTTGCTGTGGAGACCTGAATTCCTTTGGAGAAATCACCACACATCAGATATAAAGGGGGGTAGACCCAAATATTGTTGCTTCACAGCAGGATTTGGACTCGTGATTTGTCCATAGACAGCCACAGGCATGTGCCACTCAATTTCAGCCACAAATGATGCTCTTTTGAAGCACTCAGGCCCTTTCCAAAAGGCAAATGATGTCACATTATGACAATGATGACGCATGACACATGCCCAGTACTTGTAAGAGCAGGTCCTCATCAATGACCCTATTAAAAAATATATATATATATATATATATATATATATATATATAAAAAACAAAAAAAAAAACGAACATCATTGAGTCAGTACCTCAATTGAAAAATGCCGCTGGACCATCTGGCCTAAGGTCAGTTGGTACACTCAAAACTGTTGGAATACAGACCTGAGTGTGAATCCAGATGGAACCAGATGAATGAATTTCGGAATTACCTGGGGCTGGTTGTCGCCCTTCTTCTTCTTTTGGTTAGTACTGACACCTGAAAGTAAGGCAGATTTTGGAGAGGATCTCTCTTTACACTGGCAGCATCATGGCAGCACATGGCTGCTGTGCTTCTTTTTGCACCCTCCAAGAAAAGCTTAAGAGATGGGAGCACAAAAGAAAAAAGGAGATGGGAGCTCTTGTGTGACTTCTAGCCCGACTGGATTGGGGCAAGGAAGATAATATGTGAGTTGAAGCACCAGTCACACTGCGCCTATATGTACGAGCCCAAAAAACAGACCCTGCAGGCCTGCCCAGCATGAAACATCACTGGGGTCGGGTCGGGCTTCGATGAAGTGCTGCGGTACCGGCATATTCGCTGCTGGAGACAGCAGCGCACTGCATCGGCAGCAAGGTGCGGGATCTTGGGCGTGCAGAGGAACGATGCTTTTCTCAATGTTCTCTAGGGTCGGCCATTGCCCTAGGCTTTGACAAGGGGCTGTGCCTCCCGTGGAATACCAGGGAGCAGCACGATTCGGTTCATCCTGCAACCTCCAAGCTTTTTTTTTCCTTTGTTCTTTTTTTTTTGGAAAAAAAACAGCCTTGCAATACCAGGGGCCTCGTCCCACTACGTGTGACGCTCAACCTCACGCCCTATGCTCCTTTTCGGTCGGAGTGTTTTGGTTTGCGGAAATGGGCCCGAGAGAGGCAGCAAAGATAGGGTGTGCCAAGGATTTTTGGAAAATTGAGTGTGGGGACACAGACAGAACTGAAATCCCCAGTGTTGGTCTGACAGTAGCAAGAAAAAGTTCCATCGCCGCGCGGGTTTTTACGGGAGAAAGAGGCGCGTGCGGGACTCGTACCTATGGGAAATTCCATCCAAAAAGTATCGTTGAACTTCCCAACAGGCCGTCGCTCTACGTTTCGAGTGAAAAGGGACAGGTACACACGTCGTATCCCGTTTACGGATGAGGTCCCGTCTACATTCGCTACACAATTCAGAATCCGACATGGAGGGCCTCAATCGAGTGGCTCTCTCCTTATGATCGTCTTCGCCACGTGTGCGGTAGTGGAATCCCTTGGCCTGGTAATGCTCAAAGCGGCGGCAATCGCTGCACAGAGTATTAGGCCAATGAGGCTCCACTGCCGTCCATGGTACGATGATTAGTTCGTTAAAGGGTAGTAACAACGGATAGGGCGGGAAGTAAATATTAATGATAACAAAACCCGCACCGACAAATCCAGAACACCGAATTTTGGGAGGAAAGAAATAACGCCCTCCGATCTTGGCGACGACTTCTCGCACATCCCACTCGCATACACGTATCCTTTCCTCGTTGTACAGAAAGGGGAGCGGCGGGGGCACGGGATGTTGGCGCCCAGTCGGATTGGGGCCGTCAGTCCACATGGCAGCAAAGATAAGCTCAAAACAGATCTTAATCATACATCATTCGTCTGACACTCCAAGCAATCAGATCAGCCAATCGTCCCTACAATCATGCTATAACAAACTCTCTGACACGACTCAGCGCATGGACATACCGAAGTGAGAGAAGCAAGGTAACCATAATTCATCCATTGCGATATAGCGTGACCGGAGGAGAGAGAGAGAGAGAGTATGGGCGCAGACCAGGAGGGAAGAACGAGTGGAAAGTAATAACAGAATGTCAGGCAATCTTTTCCAGGGAAGTTCCGACTTAAAAGCCGAGCGATCGGAATTCACACTTGCAGATACAAATTTAGGGACAGCAAAAAAAAAAAGGAAACACTTCTTCCATAAGATTCCACCATAGCCCCAGGCCATACACTCACTGACTTCCAACTCGAACCTCGAACGTCTCACTTGCACTGACGATCCCGACCGTCACGTGCTAAGTCCACCATAGCGATCATCACCCCGCCGACTTAGCATCGGCACGGCCCTACTCGGATCCCACAGTCCGTCGGGCGATCCAACATACCGAGCATCCGGACTACAGCCAGCTCATCGGGACTTTTCAACTCGCACCTTCCTTCATACGATCTAGCCACGGCTTCCCGAAAGCGGGCTGACAAGTCGAGAGAGAGAGATTTTCGGGAGCGCTTGCGGAATTTATATCTGCGGAAAAGAAGATAGATGCTAGGAAAGGTTAGGACTGAGAGAGGGAGGAGTAGGAGAAGGCTCAGGGATTGCCCGACGAAAGCCATGTCAATCCTTTGGATCCCAACTGCAGCCAATCAGAATCGTCGTGTATCAGGAATTTCCTTCTTACACGGCGCGTCTCCTTGGCTAGGGGAAGTAAAAAGGGGGTCGACAAGGTATTTCGGCGCGGGGATCAGAGCGGGAAGAAGAAGAGCACGGGGACTAGCGTGAAACGGAACCAAGATTCAATCGATCAAGAAGGAGAAAAATTTGAGAAAAAGCACGCAAGGTCGAAAGATAGATGGAAAACGGTTACAGAGAGAGAAGGAACTGGAGCGCGAAAAGGAGAGTGTCGAAGGCAGCGTGGGAAGTGGGGAGGGGAGGCTTGCATGCATGACGCCGATGCGGAGGCAAAAAGGGCACCAAAACAATTACAGCTATTTCAAATTGAAAGTACCATATCCGCGCGGGAGAGCAGGTGCGGGAGAAAGAACGAAAAACAAAAATCCTATGTCTATTTAGATTCCTACGAAAGTTCCCAGAGCTTTCCAAGACGAAGTTGATAAAATTCAAGCGCAAGAAAGGACACGTCAGATTTCGCTTATTCCGAAATTCCTAACCGCCGACCCAAATTTCTAGCACGCTTGCTAAGGCGCGTGTAATTCCCATGTAATTCCCGAATTTGCAAAAGACAAATTTTCAAAAATCGATCCGAGGGTCCCACGTAATACATCCATGAGTTCGAGGGCCCACTTAGGCTAACCGCATTAATCACCCATCCTGGCCCCTGCAGCGTCGATACGGTTCCTCCCGCAGTTCGCAACAGGAATTCCCCGACTGCCTAGTCCACCCAGATTTTTCGACGGTCCTGCTTTCCCTCAGGCGAGTCGTGTACTTACTGCCGGACCAAAGAGGCTCTCTTGCCCCGATCTTCTGTGGAGAGACCCTGTTCCCGACCTTCTCACTAAGATCGTTACCAGTCGGCGTTGGAGGCCCAAGTCAAGGCCCGCCAGCTCCACCGAACCCTGCACCGATCGTCCCAACCTTCGTAGCTCAACGTTAATTCCTGTGGCCCATTCAAACGAGTGCCCACCCGATCAGCTTAGTGCAGTTTTTCCCCGTATCGCCGGAGGCCTGGTGACCCCTTGATCTCAATGGATTCCCGAGGGGAACTCATAACACCCCCTTCCGTCACTTGAACCTCCGCGCATAGGCGTACCTTGCCGCCCCCATCAATCCGGATCGCTATGTGTAGGAATAGTCCTCCTCAGTTTGGTCAACCCATTCTGGCTCCTTTCACGCGAGGTCTGCGATCTGAACGAGCCCTTTTTCCCATGTCCCAGTTTCCAGGTCGCTGACTCTCAATCTTGATGCCGGCTTCCCTCACCATCAGCCCCAGTCGTCCTTCAAAAATTCAGATTTGTTGGTCCGCGTTCAGCCCCGTTTGTGACCCTACGTCAACCGACTCGATCATCACTCGTCAGGCGGTCGAGACCCCGCTTCGGCTGGGCGGCTCCTCCCCCGCACACTGGTCAAAGTTCCTCGCCCGGCTCAAACTCCGCCCGGTCTCACTTGGTCTGCCCATGCCACTCCGTAACCCCGGAATCTGGCCCATTCCTTGTTCGCAGGTGTCCGCAGGTATCCGTCTCTGATTTCCTCCCCCCTGGTACCGAAACTCCGATCTTCTCGCATCCGCCCTGAGCCCGCTCGCGGCCATGGTTCGAATCGTTGCTCCAATACATCCGAGGGTTAGCACATCTCATAAACCCGCATAACCACATGCAAGCACACATCAAACCCATGCAGAGTTGCAAAAGAAATTTCAAAAATTCCGGATTTAGAAACGAGAGGACCTTTGGCTGGTAGGGAGCCGCCCGACAACGTGTCATATCTACGGCCTCTCCCATCCTCTCCATCTCCACCTTCGTCTGTCTCCTCCTCCGCTGCGGAAGAGGACGACGACTGGTTATCGCCGGCTTCTCCTTCTCCGTCTCGCTCTCCCTCAAATACTCCGTCTCCATCACCATCGCCATGAGTTTTCTCACCGAATGAGCTCTCGGCGAGCACCTGCTGGCGCCACGTGACGACATTTCGGCGATCAGGCAAGTCCATCACCCAAGGATGAGTCTGGATTCTCTACGCTTCGCGCAATTCTTCAGCACCACGGGAGTATACGAGGCGGCCGAATTTCGCTTCGCGACCCATAGCCAGACACTCGTATTGGCCGAGGCGTCGGCTTATCGGCGACTTTCAATACCGGGAGTCAACCACGTGTCCACCATCGTTGTCTTCAGCGGAGATATCAACACAGTGGATCCGCTACGACATACGGCCATCCGGATATCGTTGAGGAAGTGGGGTAAGCAGCTGGCGACGGAGTGGAACCAGTGGCTTGCGCGGCACAGTGACAATCTTGTTGTCACCAACAGCATCGACGTCGGTGGGCTTTGCACGTCCCGGCATGAGCCGACGGTGGCGCTCCCAGAACTCGTCCCTTTCCTGCGCCCTCAATGAACCGCTCCCAGTTCTCAACCTTTGCCCTCCCGTCTCTCTTCCCCACTTTCTGGCAGTCTGCTCTCCATCCTCGTCTTTCTTTCTGTCTCCAGCCACTTGTCGTCCCTCTCATTGAGCCAACACAGTGGCAGCTCTGGTGTGAGCACTACCTCACTCTTTTGCTGTGCCTGATCGAAGTGGAGCTGACGTGGACACGGGACGGTGAGCATCGTGCCGCAAGGGAGAGCGTGGAACTGCTGATTATCCAGGCTTGGAGAACGGAAGTAGAGGGAGATCTCCTCGCCTTCATTTTCGGAACAGTGGAGCCGGGCCATCGGCAGACAATCATGTGGGAGCTCACGGTCCCTTTTGCGCAACTGATTGACGACCTTCCCCTCGACATCATTTCACAGTGCGACGAGAGCCCGGTGCCCGGTGCCGCATGTCCTTTTCCGAAGACAGACACCGTATCTACAGTGGTCGGCCTGCTTGGAGGAGCGGGGAGTACCTGGATCCTAGAGGGATCATCGATATCCTCTTCTTCCAGCCAGGACAGTGTCTGAAGACGAAGCCATAGCGGTGGAAGAGGAACAAGAAGAGGACGTGGAGGAGGAAACCCCGGAGGAAGGAAGCTACAGCGAGTACAGCGAGGAAGAACCAGTGAGCGAAGAAGAAGAAGAAGAAGAAGAAGAGGAATCTGAGTGGGAGAATCTGGGTGAGGAGGCGGACCACACAGATATTCAGGAGGCAGATCCCGAGGCAGCAGCGCGGCGGGGAGAAGAGATCGCGGCCGGAAAGCAGCCGCTGGAATACGCGAGTGGCGCGAGACTGCCAATCCCAGATGATCCAACCAAGGATCCAGAGCTGCCCAAGATCGAGGATGGGGACCCTGCTGCCGAGACTTCGAGCGCACTGGCGCGGAGACGACGAAGCCGATCCACCTCCCCCTCCACTCGTCCCCCAGTTCGCGCACGTACCAATGCGGGGCATCGGGCTTCGTCCCCGGTTGTTATCCCGCTGTCCCCTTGACTACTTCACCCTTCGCCAGATCACCATCCCGGTCTCCTTTCCCCACAATCGCTTCCCCACCGATACCTTCCGTCACTTCTACGCTACCCGCCTCGCTGTCACCGTACACCCCCATCCCTCTACTCGGTGTGCCACCCCTGTCTTCTGCCTTCACGTGCTTCTCTTCAGTGCCGCTTGGTGGGCCCACAACATGATCGAGGTCTATTGCACGATCACGGGGACTATCCCCCCGTGCAAAAACCATGATCGGTTTCGCACGTCACTTTTCCGCACCTTCACAACCCTCTACCCTGATTACCTCGCGTCTCTCCCCCATAGTGGTACCCGTTTCCCTCGCTTCCATCGGATCATCCGTTACCAGGAGCTCCCAGTAACGGAGGCAGAGATGGAACGCTTCCTACCCCCGCTCCCAACCAACCCTCCCCCTCCTCATGCCCCCATGTACCGACTTCCCTTTCCTCTTCCCGCTGGTCAATGATGCGCAGATGCATGGCACGTGTCACAGCGATGACACGGACGATCCCCTCCTTCGACCGAAGAGAGTCTTTCCTGAGGAATTCGTAGGATAGAGCCCCGTATGCCACACTGGATGATTTCCACACTCCTATCACACGGTAAGTGGCAACAAAGAGAGCTCCGCGTGTCGATCGATTAGAGAGATCGACACGTGTCGTAATGTCAAGCAAGTGGGAGCTTGCTTAAGATTGGAACCCCCTGGGCGTCACATATGTGACGAACCAATTTTTGTCCCGTGCGATTTCCTGTGCGATGACAATGAGGGGTCCTAAGATGGGAAGGATGGGCCAATTACGGGAGATCGGGATCGAAGGGAAAATTGCATCGGTGTCCTCGTTTCTTAATCTTTTTGCGTCGCTTCTTTTCGAATGGCTGGGTTCAGGGCTGGGCAAGTCCCAGGATGATCGGTTGAGTGGCGCGTCGCCGCACGCGCAATCAATAATGGTTGACGTCGCTTTCTTTTTGTTTCACTGTCGGGCTTTTGGCGTGGAGATCGCGTGGGAATTTTGCTTCTTCTTTTCGAATTTTCTTTTTGAATTCCTTTGAATCTTGTCGAGCCTCGATGGCTCTCGAAATTTCGGACTTTCTTTTCGGGATTTGTGCTTTGTTAATTTTTTTTTTGCATTTCTGCAATAAGTAGGAATTTAGGAATTTAGGAATTTCTTTTGCCGCGCGGAGCCTTTTGCTCGCGCGTTTCTTTTTGCGGCTGCAACGGAGCTCTGATTAGTCAGCGCCCTTAATCTTATGTGTAACTGTAATTTTGGGCGGGCGCCATTGTAACTGTATCTTTCTTCTTGAGCTTCGTCATTCCCGCCCTCTCTTCTCTTTCTACTGTGCCTGGGTAGCCTGCGGGCTGCATGCTCGAATCGATGCGTGGAGAGTGGCTACGTCCCCCACGCCGCGATATGGCCATGCAGGACGTAGTCACTCCCTTCTCTTCTCTCCGTCTAAGTCCTTGCAATTCCGTGTTCTTCGCGCATGCATGCACGGTATAAATTTCGGCTGTGCAATTGGATAGCTCTCTGAAATAGTTGTTGGAAGCTCGGGGTAGCGCGATCAGTGAGGGTCGGCTCACGAGCGAAGTAAGAGGTGAGTTGAAGAGGGAGTTGGGCGACCCGACAAGCTGGTGCCGAATGTGCGGGATTGACGAGTAGGGACGGACTGTAGCGCGCGGGCGGATCCGATGGGCACAGGAGGACTAAGC
>BFEA01000146.1:1901555-1913948 GCA_003427395.1 Chara braunii | reverse complement strand
GGGGTTGCCCTCTTTTCACCGTGCCAAAATTTGTGGTGGAGAGCACCCCCCTCGAGAACCTGATTTTTTGGGTTTTATTTGAGATTGGAACCAATCAAATCGTGAATGTCGTCTTTATTTATTTTATTTTATTTTATTTTTTCGTCTTTATTTTGTGACGACCCTTTCATAGAACAAACAAAAATAGCATAGGATGAATATCCACATCGAAACTTCGCTGTCATCCGATCACCAACGGCCGGGCAAAAGTTTCCGCCAGCCAAGCCCATAAACTGTTGAAATCCAGACCTAAGTTCGAATCCAATTGCCTGGGGCTGGTCAGCTTGCAGTTTGGTGATGTTTTGCGGACTGCGGGAGAGCGTTGCGGAGTGGTCTAGCGCAATAGCCCGAAGCTGCTTGGGTGAGGCAAGGCGACCACTTTGCGGGCTGGGGCCGGCGGCGCTCGCCACCGCCATGGTTGAGTTGCCATGATGCTTGACTGGTCTCATCCGCCCCTGCCGCTCCTGGACATGGGGTTAGGCGTGGTTATAGCCATGGGGTTAGGCGTGGTTATACTGGCATGCTGAGTCGAGAGTGCGTTGGTGTGTGGGTGTGGCGTGCCCGCAGGAGGATGCTCCTTTACCGAGTACTATGGAGCTTGATCAGCATGCTGGTGCACGTCTGGCCTTCGTTATGGACTCTCTGTTGAAGATGTAGTTGAAGAAGCAGCTTTAGGTGTTGACGTTTTGGCCGACGATGCCGCTTTATGCGTTGAACTTATGGCTGCCGCTTTAGGCGATGACTTGAGGTCGGAATAACAGGAGGCAGACTGATGGTACTGTGTCATGTTTGGCGGGGATTGGTTTGCAGCATGGAGCTGGATGACTTGAGGTCGGAATAACAGGAGGCAGACAGATCGTAGTGTGTCATGCTTGGAGTGGATTGGTTTGCAGCATGGAGCTGCACACCCAATGCACCGAAGTTGGTCAAGGTGGATCGAATTTCGGCGGCTTTTGCTTTTGGATCCTTTTCTCAAGATGCACAAACTTCTGTAGTAAGAAAAAAAAACACAAAAGAAGAGAGAGAAAAGGCAGGTATTTTTGCTGTTATAATCAGGGAGGAAAAGGGTATAATTGCTGAAATGAAATAGGTGTACTTGGCATGAACGTTTGTCCAGAAGGTCTACTCGCCAGGGAAATTGAGAAAACAGGAGGGGGGGAGGGGGCAGGAATAGAGAACGGGTAGGGGGGGGGAATAGAGAACCCATGACAGGACAGAGGAAGCTGGGCCCGGTTCCCAGCACGTGCTGCTGTCCCCTGAGACCCCGCCCCCGCCCGCCCGCCCGCCCGCCTGCCCGCGAAAAAAGAAAAAGAAAAAGAAAAAGAAAAAAAGAAAAAAGAAAAGAAAAAAAAGAAAGAAAGAAAGAAGAAGAGGTTTCATTTCAAATAATGAAAAACCTAGAGAGTGATTCGATGTTATTTGAACTGATGGAATTCGTTCTTACCCCAACGAGCCCTGCTTAGTTGCTACACCAATGATCTGTTGAAATACAGACCTGAGTTCACACCCAGATGAGGACGTTAAATGACTATGAATTACCTGGGGGACAATCAACTCTACGAGGGTATCTCAAGGCCGTTGCGGCGTTGCCCTTTCAGGGGTTCTTTTGAAAAAAACAAAAAACAAAACGGGAATGTACGTCACACGGCATTTTTCGGGGGCCTTGTCCCACTGGCAAAGTATTATGAGATGTGTGACACTTTTTTTGTGCTTTTCTCGATTAATGACACTTTTTTGTGCTTTTAAACGAGGAGAAAAATACTTTCCGGAAAAAAAAACAAGGAAATCGCGTCTACCGGTAGACAAGGACTGGGGATAGTACAGGCTGTGGGCTTGTTTGAAGGCATGTACTGTGCCCAAAATCCCGACTGGGAACAGTTTGCCAATTGTGAACCTTGCTGGCGAACGAGACCCCAAACGCAAAGTGGAGTGGGAGGGCCTTACTATGTTCCCTTCCGTTGAGCACGGGTAGACTTGGGGCCTCGCTCCACTACACAACACTGTACATGCATTTGGACCAGGTGCATTCGGACGATTCCAACGTTGTGAATGTATTCCGCCAAGAAAGCGTACAAATGCATGTACAGTGTTGTGTAGTGGAGGGAGGCCCTTGCTGTCAGCATCCCTGAAACAAAAGAGGAAGAGGACCTAAGGGTGTGACGCGCAACCTCACGCCCTGTGCTGTCTTTCGTTCGGAGTGCTAGATGTGCAGAAAGAGGCCCAGAAAAAAAGCAACATGGGGTGTGCCAAGGATTTTTGGAAATTGAGTGTGGGGACACAGACGGAACTGAAATCCCCCGTGTTGGTCCAACGAAGTAAGTAGAGCTTCCCACCGTGCTACGGCCCGTCGTTTAGAGCGGAAGGGCTTCGGCACGCTTCGCGTGTCTCGTTTTCGTATCAAATCACGTCGTCGCTCGCGGGTCAGTTCTGAGTCTGACGTGGATGGTATCAGCCGCGTGGCTCTTTCCTTGTGCTCGTCTTCACTCCGTATTCGGTAGTGGAAGCCCTTTGCTTCGTAACGATCGAAACGCTAGCACTTTGTGCACAGGGTTCGAGGCCAATGGGGCGCCACTGCCGTCCACGGAATGACAATCAACTCGTTAAAGGGGAGCAATATTGAGTAGGGCGGGAAGTGTGTGTTGATAATGACAAATCCAGCATCCACAAATCCAGAGCAACGATTTTTGGGAGGGAAGTAATATTGCCCGCTGATACGTGCGACAACTTCTCGTACGTCCCACTCGCATACACGTGTTCTTTCCTCGTCGTAAGGAAAAGGTCGTGTTGATACGGGAGGTACGGGAGGCTGACGCCCGATCGAAGGGTGCTTGTCAGTCCACATGTCAATCAAGTGCAAAAATTCCGAGACGTCATCAAGGAAAAACACTCGCGCAATCACCAATCAATCCTTTTCGACACGAGAGAGAGAGAGAAAACACTCATCAGCTCGATCATGCATGTAATCTGAGGGACTGGCCCGCGACTCAGGTTTCCGTAAGCCACCGCGGTGTTGATCCCAAGCGCCTTATTTATCGGGGCTGCCCTGTAGATCGACTACAGATGTCGTGCAGCATAAGGCAGATGGCATGCGTAATGAATTCAGAACTACAGATCTAAACACTCTTGCATTCTCGAACAAAATCCCGCCGAGTGCAGCGTCTAATCAATACGAAAAGGCAAGCATCTCCATACATACATTCACTGTAGAAGGTGCGAAAATGACGAGGGTACACAAGTCGGAAATCAACCGAGGGAATCGTACACATGCATCCACCGTTCACAAGACAAGAGGATCGACTCCTCGATATATGGGGATTACCCAGGAAAGTAATGGAAGAGTTCCGGAAGAAGTTCTTTCGCACCGGGAAACACACAGATTTATTCCCATCCAAGGGGGAGACAAACACTGAGACACATCATCATTCAAAGATAGAAGAAAGCGAGAGAGAGAGATGAGGGAGGAAAGTCAAGATAGGAGATGACAAGATCCGAAAGAAGGAAGTTCGGCGTTGCCGTCGTGCACTCACGCCAGAGATAAAGATCCGCAACAACAAAGGCGCATTCGCCATTAATTCCAATATGGTCCCGGGCCAATCACTCACTCAAATCCAATCATCGAACCTCATACCCTCACCGACGATTCGGCCGTCGCGTGCTAACTCCCACCACTGCGGTCGTCACCCCGCTGACGTAAACTCGACGCGGTTCGCCCTGATCCCACAGTCCGTCGTGGCGATCAAGCGCGCAACCGGCCAGCCTATCGACAACCCGGTAGGACTTTCCGACTCGCATCAAACACTCTGCCTAGCCACTGCTTCCGAAAACTGGCTCAGGAGTCGATAACGTAAGAGAGCTTTGCGGGCGCGTTTGCGGAATTTATAGAGGCGAGAAGGGGGTCGAGGGAGAGAGAAGGTAAGGGGAAAGTCGAAGTGTAGGGAAAGAAGCAGGAGGAGAAGACTTTGAGAAGAGCGCTCCGTGGAGGCCATGTTGATCACTCGAGACTCAAGGTCCAACCAATCAAATTCGTCGCGCAATAGGAAGATCCTATTGATCGAAGTACCTGATTGGCGAGCGGGAGTTATCGAAGGATCGACCGGGCGTCGTGCGCTGAGTTCGAAGGGTGAGAAGAAAAACGCGCGAGAAGTAGCGCACGACAGGTCCAAGATTCAGACGATCAAGAAAGGGAAAATAGGCGCGCATAGAGTAGAGCGGGAGAGCGAGAGAGAGGAAGAAAAACAGTTACGAGGAGAGAGTAAGAGGAGGGGGGGGGGGGGGGGGGGGAAAAAAGGGGGGGGGGGGGGGGGGGGGGGGGGGGGGGGGGGGGGGGGGGGGGAGAAAAAGGAGCGCGGGAGAGAGCGATGCGGGGGACAGAGAGGAGAAAGCTTGCATGCGTGGCACCGTCAACAAAAAAAAGAGAAAAAGGCACCGAAACAGTTACAGCTTGCCTACATCCTAAACAAATTCAGAATTGAAATCACCATATCCGCGCGCGAAAGAGCGACGCGGGAAAAGAAAGTCCTACGCCTATTCGTATCCCCACACAATTTCGAGAGTTTTCCCCAACGCGACCGAGAACATTCACACACAAAAAGGACACGTTGAAGTTCCGCTTATCCCGAAATTCCCAATTGTCGGACCCAATTCCTAGTGCGCTCGCTAAGGCGCGTGTCAATTCCCGTGTATTTCCCGAATTGCAAAAAAAAGCAGAATTCCGAGAATCAACCAAGCTTTCGACAAAACGGGGGCCAAAAACACGGCGCCCAAAATCAAGAAAACAAACGGGGTACTCGTAGGGTCGGTATGGTAGAAAAATTCGAGCCAAAGGGGTACGAAAGATAGCACAGGTTCGGGAAGTAGTTCGTCACAAGGGCGTCGTTAGACACTCCTCGGGGACGTGATTCCAAGAATTTCATCCTCGTTCCACCTGTCCGCGGAGGTGAAATCGGAAATAAAAATGTGAAAACACTCCGAGGATGAATCCTTGGGCTTCGAGGATTTCCCAGCCAAATCGTCCTCGGCTCCAAAGGACCTCGCGAGGTCCTTTGGGGCCCAAGGATCCGTGTTTCATGGAGACGAGAGGGCATGCACGTAGATAGACGTTACAACCGAGAATTCGAATCGTGGCGGCACCCTATTGGGTGAAAGACTGAAGCACTATTTTTTTCTTTTTTGTCTTTTTTTTTTTTCCGACATTGTTCCGAGGATGAGTCCTAAAATGGATGCTCCGAGGATGAGTGTAACGAAGACGACAAAAACCCTAAACTTTTTCGAGGATTCATCCTCGGAGCCCGAATATGCTGCGAGGAGTGTCTAACGACGCCCTAACTGTCTCCTTTTATTTCTTTTCATGATTTTTAAAACCAAAAAACACTATAAAGAAGTCAAAAAAACCCCCCCCCCCCCCCCCCCCCCAATCCTTGAAATGCATCTTCCTGCCACTGCAAAGTCACGAATGAAAATGACAACTTATTCTTTTCTTTGCTGCGGATTGGAGGGAAAGGCGACCTCAAAAGTGCTCCCGCTCAAAATCATGTCAGTCGTCCAGATCCCACACCATCAACGGGCAAGAAGGGTCGCCGGCGGCCACACATGATCGAAAGCGCGGCCTCTGCGTGGTAATACTTGCCTAGTGGGTCCTAGCCCCTGGGTGAGGGTTGGGTAGAAGGAAGAAAAAAAGAAAAGACTGGGACACTGGACCCCCGGTTTGAAAAGAACAAACAAAAAAAAGTTCAGAAACAAAGCTCTTTGAATCCAGAGAAGTCGGGCAAGGCCCTCACCGAGGTGGAAGTGAGGCCAGTCCTTTGAGGAATGTATCTGGCTAATAAGTGAGGAACGTGCTTGTATTTGTTTTCATGTTTTTTATGGTTTGTTCCTTCTCTATTGGTACCCAGCAGGGCGTCGCAATACGAAATCTCCACATATCATTGTACAGGGACGCTGGATCCGAATTCCAGCTGATATCGGGGCTCGTTAGACACTCCTCGGGCACATAAAATCTAGAAGGACGTGATCGTTCCAGCTCTCGGGGAAGAAATTGGAAAAAAAATGGGAAAACATTTCCTCGAGGAATCCTTGTAGCGTCCTTGTGGCCCAGCCATTTTGTGCCCTAGTGCAAGGGACCTCACGAGGTCCCTTGAAGCTCAAGGATCTGTGATACTCAGAGCAGCGAAGGTACACGTCGTAGGCAACTTTTTTTTTTCGGTTGGTCCATTGGTGTTCCGCCAGTGGATGCTCAACCTCACGCCCTGTGCTGTCGTCTGTTCAGAGTGTTTAAAATTGCGGAAGGGGCCCCAGAAAGGCAGCAAGATGCGGTGTGCCAAGGATTTTTGGAAAATTGAGTGCGGGGAGACGGACAGAACCGAAATCCCCTGTGTCTGTCCAACTTAGTAAGAAGGGGGAGAAGGGAGAGGGTCTGTCACCGCGCGGGTTTTGAGGGAGAAGAAGGCGCGTGGGGGACTTACAACGCAGGGAAATTCAATCCAAAAAGTATCGTTGAACTTTCCATCGAGCTGTCGCTTTTCGTATCGCGTGGAAGGGGGCGGGCACGTACTTGGTATCCCATTTCCGGGTCAAGTCCCGATGCCGCTCATTACACAACTCTGAGTCTGACGTGGAAGACCTTAACCGAGTGGCTCTTTCCTTATGCTCATCTCCACCTCGTACTCAGTAGTGAAAGCCCTTCGATTGGTAACGCTCGAAGCGGTGACAATCGCTGCGCAGAGTGTTAGGCCAATGGGGTGCTACTGCCGACCACGGGATGATGATTAACTCATTGAATGACAATAGCAACGAATAAGGCGGAAAGTGTGTGTCCACAATAACAAAACCAGCGCCGACAAATCCAGAGCATCGAGTTTCATGAGGGAAGTAGTATCTTCCGCCGATCTTGGCGACGGCTTCTCGTACGTCCCACTCGCATACACATGTCCTCTTCTCGTGATACGGGAAGGGGCGTGGTGGGTATGTGGGAGGCCAGCGCCAAGTCGGCTTGGGATAATCGGTCCACATGGCAATAGGGAAATCCTATCTAGCATGCATCTCACATGTCAATCACAACGATCCTACGATCTAGTCGAAGACAAGTCCACCAGGCAATCGTCTCATCATCCGAGCATTCCCATTCATTTCCCACAGACATTCATCAAAGAAGGTGCGGAAATGACAGCCACACATCACTCAGTTCTCTGTGTGTTCAACATCCCTGCCCCGTTATCCCCGTGACTAATTAAGTGTTAGCCAAAACAACAACCATCTCATTCCCCGTATGCAATAGATCGACAAGCATCCATAACCGTTCATGTCATAGAGGGAGAGAGAGGAGGTAGGGAGGAAAAGACGTGGAGCAGACAAGATAGATGAAAATTACATCAAGATCCGATGATGAAAAGAGTTTCCGACTTAACTGCAGTCGAACTGAACTCACACCAAAGAATAGATTCGAGACAAGGAGGCGCATCCGCCGTGAAGTTCAACTATGGCCCCGGGTCATTCATCCATTCAACTTTGATCACTATCCTCGTGCATGCACTGACGATCCTGGCCGTCACGTGCCACTTTCCACCACTACGATCGTCACCCCGCCGACTTAGTCTCTGCACGGCTTGCCCGGATCCCACAGTCCGTCGTGGCGATCAGGCGCACCGCCGGCCACACTACAGTCAACCCATCGGGACTTTTCGACTCGCACTTCACACGTACCATCTAGCCACCGCTTCCCGGAAGCTGGCAGCCGAGTTGAGAGAGAGATTTGCGGGTGCGCTTGTGGAATTTATAGTTGCGGGAAAGGAGGTAGATACGAGGGAGGATGAAGATTGGGACAGGGAAGGGTGAGGGAGGACTTGGGGATAATCGCTTGGCGAAAGTCATGCTGATCCTTCTAAGTCTGATCGTAGCCAATCAGAGTCGTCGCGTAATAGGAACTTCCTCTTACACGGCGCTTCTCCTTGGCTAAACGGGGTGAAGGGAGGACCGACCGGGTTCTTGGGCGTGGGACTTAGAGTGGGAGGAAGAAGGGTGCACAGGATTGCGCGAAACGGATCCAAAATTCAAATGATCAAGAAAGAGAAAAGGCGCGCGGGGCGAGAGAGAGAGAGTGAAAAACGGTTACAGAGTGAGAGTGAGCGCAGGCGTGAAAGGAGCGTCGAAGATAGCGAGGGGAGCAGAAAGGGGGAAGCTTGCTTGCATGACGCCGATCACAAATGCAAAAAGAGGCGCCAAAACAGTTACAGATTTCTAAGTCCTATGCTAATTCAAAAATTAAAATCACCATATCCGCGCGTAAAGTAGGCGCGGGAAAAAGACAGTCCTACGTCCATTCGTATTCCCACCAAATTCCCAGAGTTTTCCGCGACGTGGTCGAAAACATTCACGCACAAAAAGGACACGTCGGGTTGCATTCATTTCGGAATTTCTAACCGCCGAGCCAAATTCCTATCGCGCTCGCTAAAGCGCACGTAATTCCCATGCATTTCCCAAATTATGAAAACGGAATTTCAAGAATCAATGAGACTGAAAACACGGGTCTCGGCAAGGCACCTTTTACAAAAAAGAAAACAGAGAGAGGCCTTGTTGGCCTGAGCAAAATTCAAAAAGAAAAAGAGAGAGAAGGGGTCCGGAAGATGGCGCAGGCTCAGAAGCTGGTACGTCACAAGGTCCCTTGGAGCTCAAGGATCTATGATACTCGGAGCAGCGAAGGCACACGTCATAGGCAACCTTTTTTTTTCGGCTGGTCCATTGGTGTTCCGCCAGTGGCTGCACGGACATCTTCGAGCCTCAACGTTGGGATTTCATGCAACGGGTTACTCTTGGAGGACGGCCGTCGTCGGGGTTCGTCTTCAACTGGGGCTGCGTCGTAGTACGTCCTGCCAGCTAGGTAGGGGTTCAACGGTCGGGAAAATTGAATATTTTACCCGATCCCTCCCGCATCCCCGCTCATGTTGGCGACGGAAAACGTAAGAGTGCGTGTGTTGTATGTTGTCCTCTACCGTTTGGTCCTTTCATCGTCGTTTTCTGGCGGATTTCCACCATCGTCGTGGAGTAACAGCCCTGTCGTAGTCGCGATTTTGCGTCTCCTATTCCACATTTGCATCCTCGACAGGGTGCCTGGGCGTACACGCAGCATCGCCTCTTCAAGATGGCCTTCGCCTCGTCTGCATCATCATCGTCATTGAATCTTGCCGTCTCGTCTCCACGAGATGACCACTGTCATCTTCGTCATGTGTGTCCTCCTCAACGCATGTGTGTCATCGCTTCCGCTCCATCAATCCTGTCCATTTGCACTCATCATCGTCGTCTATCCCGCATCACCGTCACCATCGTCATCTCCCACAACTGCCATCGCCTTTAACATCCTTTGGCCATTGTCGGTGTCGCCATCATCACCATCACCATCGAGGGAGTTGACGTCGCCATCCCAAATTACCTCGGGCACTTTGTGTGCCCATCATCGACGTCACCATCGCAATCGCGTGAGTCGCGTGTGACGCCTGTCACCGTCGAAACCTGCACTCGTGGATCGTTGTCGTCGTGGTCTTTTGCCCCCCTAATTTCTCGCAATCGGACGATCATCGTCCGTGAAGTCCAGCATTGCAGCGGCTGGTGTCGCTTGTGGAAGAACACTGCAACCCGTGGTGCAGCAAACCTGAAGTACAGCCTCGGTGATGGCCACAGTATCCAGTCCTTTGATCGGGACTTGATTAATCGTCTTTCTCCTCCGAGCATGGATCTGCGTTCTCACTCTGCCCAATGCACTCTCCTGCTGACAACGAAAGAGCACAGCCGTCATGGCCGCCACCACGGCCGTCTTCTCGGTCGTCGTCAACTTCACACGTCCATCATCGCCGCCGCCCTCCATTGGCACGCGTGTTGCAATGCTCATCAACTACGAAAATACAACAGCCTACGAAACACTGTAACCTCAGCGCCAAGTTGCAGACGTGTGCTCTACTCCACAAGTGGCACCCTATTGGCTGAAGGCCTGAAGCACAACTGTTTTTCTCTTTCCTTTTCTTTTTCTTTTCCTGACATCGGTCTTAGGAAATGTCATCGGGCGTCGTCCCCGAGGACAGGTGGAACGAAGGGCCCAAATTTCCTTTTGAGCCATTAGGAATCTTTCCTATTGCCCGAGGATTTCAGGAGTGTCTAAGGACGCCCACAGTCTCACTAGGGCCTCATAAAATGTATCTGGCCAGTAAGTGTGGAACATGCATTATTTATTATTATAATATTATTATTATTATTATTATTATTATTTATTTATTTTTTGCTTTTGGTGCCCTGCCAGAGAGGCAGGCCGGATCCCACGCGGAGAAACAAACTGCCAAGCTCACCTCATACTCACAGTAGTAAAAAAAAAAAAAAAAAAAGTACTGTTTTTGTTTTATTTTCTCTGGCAGGGCAAACTGCCAAGCTCACTTCATTGGGGCTCGCTGCACTACTCTAGACTCGTGAAAAATTTCTAGAGTCGTTCTAGAGCTGTCAGAGTCACGAAAAGTCATAAAACCTATGCATGGCCGCACTAGCTCTAGACTCTAGAAAAGCTAGAGTTGCTCCATCACTTTCTGGGTTCGGCCTTTTCACTACAGGACAGCGCCAGCCTGGGTTGTCCGCCCGGACTCAAGGCCCACTCAAGGAAAACCAAGGTGTTTCAAAGGTCCTCCGGAACTCCCTAAAAAAAACTGTGTTTGCAGGCTGGTACTCTAGATAAATCTAGAGTGAGAAGGACCGACCCGCTCTGACAGCTCAGGAAATGGAAAATCTAGAGCAAACTTATCGAGTAAGTGGAGCAATGACGACTCTATTACTTTTCTGGAGTCGTTCTGACAGCTCGAAAACAGGTTTTGCCGCACTCACTCGAGAAAAAGCTCGAATCTAGAGTAGTGCAGCAAGCCCCACACTCACAGTAGTACTGTAGCGTCCTGTACCCGACCACGATCACGACATGAGGGATAATTCTTATTTTTTGCTTGTCTGCCCTCACTGAGGGCACAGTCTCACTAACACCTCGTAGAATGTACCTGACGGCGTTAGAGGAGTTTCTTTTTTCCTTTTTTTTTCCTTTTTTTTTCTTTCTTTTTGTTCCTTTTCGGATGTAACTGCCATGAGGGCCTCGTTCCACACCACTCATGCCCTAGTAACTGGACCAGGGTGATTAATTTACCCTAACTTTTTTTTTCGTTCCACACCCCGTAAGGAAGACCCTACACCTACTACCGGCCTCGACATCTCAGGTGAGGAGAGCTGGGTGTCAGGACCTCGGCCTGTAGGGCAATCCATAGGGTCCCACCCTTAGGGCCTCGTTCCACGCCACTTGAGCTCAAGAGCGGAGCAAAAAATCATCGTTCCACCCCCCCCCCCTTAGAGGGGCCCACTTTGTTTTCACTTTTTTGCGTCCCAAGGCTGCGCCCTTGAAACTCAAGGGCGACACAGGCAAAATCGCACTTGAACTCAAGTCACCTCCCGGAGGTACTTCGAGTGCAAGTGCCAGCGGATACCGCCAGCACTCCGAGTGGGGCCTTTTTTTCATTTTATTTTTTTTTTCCAGGTCCAGGATTGGTCAAGCCGTGGAGTTCAGTTTCAAGTGCGGCCTGTTCACGTGGAACCAGAAATCGAGTAAGTGTAAATTAATCACAATTTTTTGTTCAGTGTGCACTTGAAACTCAAGTATTTTCAAGTGGTGTCGAAAGAGGCCCTTACTTTTCAAGTTACCTCGGGGGGCTCCCTAGAGATTTTGCACTTATTTCTTAGGGGCGGACCCTGAAAGCCAAAAATGTGGAAACATTAGGGAGTTCGTTTTTCTCTTCATTAGGGTGTGTTGGAACCGTTACCATGATTTTGTAAGGATCCTTACATTTGTAGTGGTGTCTGCTACGGGGTTCCCCGTATAGCTACAATGTATCATATTGCCAAGCCCGCACTATGGCACTGCTCTGCAACTGTTACACCACTTCACTCTTGTACACGCAACGGACTGTGGCTGATGTATAGTAGTACTTGTCAAGCTAACTGTGGGTGCTGTATAGTAGTAGTTGTCAATCTCTTTGTTGTCAATTTAACTGTGGTTGCTGTATAAAAGTAGTTGTCAATCTCTTTGTAGGCAATCAACTGTGAAGGTCGTATAGCAGCAGCTCTCAAATCCTCTTTGTAGTATGAGAAGCCTGCAGGCGTCTCCATCCCAACACATGTTGTTTGTTCAAATACATAATCACAATGTTCAGGGTCGCTGGACCCGATTTCCAGCAGGTGCTGCTCCCCACCAATAGATGGAGCCTCCCCGGGAGTGCTAGCGCCTAGCGGTGCCTGCTCGTATCAGCACCCCTAGCACCGACTCGGGCAGTATTTCGTTAAGATAAAAAA
>BFEA01000146.1:1877621-1892468 GCA_003427395.1 Chara braunii | reverse complement strand
CGATCGGTAGGCGAGTGGGATTGTCACATAATTTGTGTCCATGGTCGTCGTGCGCGAAGTTGCTGGGTCGATTGAATAGCGCCATGGTTGTCATCGATAAGTTCCTCTGTTGTTTTCATCGTTTGGACGGTTGGGTGGTTCGTACATTTCAGCGAACGTTTAATAATATTGGATGAACCTTTTTTTTTTTGCGTGTGTGCATCTCACACTTTTTTTTTTTTTTTTGTGGTTGTTCAAATCTTTTTGTCCTCAATGGTTTCGTGTGGTGTAAAGATTTTTGTTTTCTTTCTTTTCTTCTGTGTCTCTTCCTTCTTTTTTTGTTTATTTCTTTGTTTGTGTCTCTTCATTTCGTTTGTCATGAATGGTTTCGTGTGGTGGTGTGGTGGGACGTCAAACATGGTTGTTGGAATCATTCATAAAAGGTGCATAACATAATACGAAGAAGAAAATTACAAACATAGAAAGGTAACATGGATTGTGTGCATGCATAGGAGGCGATCTTCTTTCGATCGTTCCAGCGAGGAGACGCGAAAAGCGGACACATGACAGAAAAAAGGGTGCGCTAAAAGCGCTATGAAGATCTTGCGTAGCGAACAACGATGATAAAAACACGACACAGGAATGAAATGAATCAACCCGTCGTTGACTCCAAGGACCAACACAATAAACACCTGCACTGAATGCAAAATGCACGACTAAAATCAATCAACCCGTCCTTGTGCCACGACCGACACCCTAAACAGCTGCACAACTGTCATCGGCAGGGCGAATCACTCCAACCGACACACTAAACGTTGCGCACTGCACAACGGTCCAGCCATAGTGAAGCCCATCATGACCACCCACGTGTACATGCCCCCTCGTCCATAGAAGCGCCGCCCCAATCCAGCACGGAACCACCACCGCACCACCCATTCGCCCCCCCCATACGCATCGTATTTTACATCGTCGTGGTTGTCATCATCGGGGGGGCCTGAACCCATCCAATCAAGCTTCTTCGCATCCTCCGGGACCGTCATGCTCGCATCATGCCTGAAACCAATGCCGCAGGGTGCCCAGCGAGGGATGTAGTCCGGGTACTCTCCGAACGTGGTGTTTGCCTTCCCCAGCCTCTCCATGACGACTTTTGCGGTGCGGACGACGGATCGTCGATGATCGAAGGACCGATGCATGGACGCGACGAGTGTGGGCTTCGCCAGCAGGTTCGCGAAGTAGAAAGCTTCGTAGTGGCTGCGCAGATCGTCTTCCGCCATGCGCATTATCCACATGCACGCCGCCAACAAAAGCCTGAAGCAGTCAGCCACCCGACAAAGGCGGTCGTACGAGATGAAGTCGCAGTCGATGTGCGCACCCATTTGCACCGCCGCGAGGAAAACATACGCGGCGCGGATGACGGTGGACTCTAGGAGTCCAGGTACGCCGCCATGTCGTCGTCGTCGGGTCTGTCCTCGATGTTGGCGCCTACGAACCACTGTGGCAAGTCCATGGAGATATCTATCGTGTGCGCGCATACCGCCGCACTGACGACGTTGCACCGCTCCTCGTCGTACCACATTGCATGTGCAATGTCTGTCGCGACGGATTCCGGCGAGTACTGGAAAGCCACACTGTATCCCCTTGGGCGGTTCCCGGACTTGAATATCCAGCTGTGCAAGATGCGCAGAGCAATGTTCTCAACTGCCGCCGCACGGGAGATCGCTTGCTGTAGATGTGATGGGTCGGTGATCCTGGCCACCTTCGTGCTGGATTTGGGCAGGACCACGCTCCGAGGGACGACAAATGCTGGAAGGCCGCTGGTGATGGCGACAAAGTACTCTTTCGTTTCATGGACGATGTTGTATAGTCTTCGCCCCTGCCCCGTCGTCCAGAAAGCTTTGTCGTCAACCCAAAGTACGACATGATCTATGAGATCTTTCGTCATCACACCCCTATGTGGCCGGCTTGAACCGGGGTCGCCGCCGTCCCGATCAATTCTGTTCTCACCACGCGCCTCTTCTCTCGCCGTCGAAACAACTGCCGCCTCCTCTCTCGTCGCCGCAACGGGGGCCACAGTGACCACCCGCACTTGCACCATCTGTCGCCTCGCCGCCAACTGCGCGCGCTTCTGCCGCGACTTTCCCCCCGCTGCCACGCAGGACGGACCCTCCGTCATCACCCGGATTGCGCTGACGTGGCTCCCGTGTTTCGCCTTTCGTCTACCGCAGCGCGCGTCCTCGCCGCCAGCACTGGGGTGCCTTGTGTTAGAGTGCGCAGACGACATTTGTGCAAGGGCTCGATGTCGGCGCGAATACCCTTACAAGGGTATCCGCCCTTCCCTTTGCAAGTGATAGGAAGGTTGGTTAAACCAGAATTTTTGGAGTGTTCACGGGGATTGTGGTGGTTGTCTGCGTATGCATCGAAGGTTATCAGATTAGGAAGGATGCGTGAGCGTGCAATTTTAAGGCGCGCGTGTGATTTTTCCTTGTTAATTATGTGGCCGGCCTAGTTGACCAGCCAGAAAGGTCCGTCTTTTGATTGGCACGTTTGACCGATAGTAGGTCTGGCGCACGGGGCAGCTACGACAAAGACTGGGTAAGCCGGCAGGGACGCTTGGCGGCTGCTGTCAGAGGGCACGGTGTCCCGGCCCTCCTATGAACCGAGTCTTTGCATAGTACCAGTTTCCTGCTAAGGTACCAGGATTGTCTCTCGGCGTGGACAGGCCCGGTGGCGTAGCCCTCAGCAAAAGGGGTGCGCCACAGGACTTCCATTGGTCCACGCAGGCTCGGCGCCGTGCTGTACAGCAGAGCACAACCGACCTGTGGCCGTGGTAGCCGCCGGGTTCGCCCTGGGACGCGAAGGTAGAGAGATAGGCGCTGCCTTTTCTATTATGCACCGAGCACCCCTCTACAGGGTTATGGGTCAGGTGCATGACGCTGACAGCAGTCAGAGAAACAGAAGGCTAAAGCAAAAAGCAGCAAGAAAAGAAAAATGGAAAATGAAAACAAGGATCTAACTTCAACGCAGTTGGACTACTAGCTTCAGTTCGGGGAAATCTGATGGCCTCTGACCCCCGGTTATCGTTGCGTCTCACTCTACTATTATTATTATTTACTTGTTGTTATCATTATCCCTTTCACACTCTCCCCTGTGCATTCCCTCAGACCCGTCTCTTTCCCTTGCTCAGTTTCTCACCCGTCCCGCGGCCCCTGGGCGTCAGCTGTCGTGAGCTGGCCTCGGGTCCCTTTTCCACCGGCCCCGAGGCTCTGTGGTGCCTCTGGATCTCGCCTGGCCTGATCCAGGACCTGAGGTTTGTTTCCCGGTCTGCCTCACTCATCTCGCTCTCCCCACCTGAGTCTCTCTCGTTGTGCTGTTCCTCCCTTGTCTCAATCCCAGTCGAAGACTATGTCTCATGATAGATGACCGACACCCTCAAGCCCACGGTCACCCCGTCTCGTCTGCACCTCCGTTCCGCCCTGTCGCGCGCTTCGGAAATGGCAGCCTGCAGCCTCTGGTCAGCTCGCATCTCCTCCTCTCTCCCCCCTTCAATGCAGACTTTCAGCCGGACTACCTCTCCCCATCATAGTTCAGGGCCGTCGTAATCTGAGGGCCTTCCCCCGACACTGGAACCCAGTGCACTGTATGCCGCCAACACCCTGACCTATAGCCGTGTAGCGCCATTGCTACTCAGGGTAGCCTGCCCCGCTCGATAGGTAGCATAACACTGGACCCAACACTCGTGCCCATAGACTATCCACCGCTTTCTCAGGCCGGCAGCGTCAACACAGCAGAAGAGGCTTCACTGTCAATAACTCGTTTGCCTCACCTCTTTATAGGCTCACCCCTCGCTATGACCCCCAAGCTCTAAAAGAAGAGTTTTGCTCTGGCCTTCTTTTTAATATTCTTAATATTCCAAAATATAAAGCAAAATAAAAACTGAATAATTCGAAACCGAAAACTCAACGGTCAAGGTATGGTTCGAAATCGCTATGCGGTTGTCAAGCCACTAATTATCACGATGTGACCACGGCCTGATCTCTGAAGTCCCATAACGGGACACTGACAAGCATTTTTTCTTTCTTTAAGACGTACGCGTTGGCCTATACCCGACGGGTACCCGTGTCCGATGGCAAGGAGGGGGTTTATGACCCTCTCTAGGGGGTGATATTCCTCCTACCAATGCGGCCGCGGGTCGCCCTCCTTTTGGGGCCTTACCGCACTACGCTATACCAAAGCTAGCCCACAGACAGTATACGTGGGGTCAGCCTACTTAGGCTGTGAGTCACTGAGTTCGAAATACGAACCGTTGACCTTCTCGTGAAATGACAGGCCGACAGGCGGCAATCTGAAAATAAGAAAAATTAGTACAAATAATAATAATAATAATAGTGATAAATAACAATCAATGCGGAAAGAAAGGACGGCGCTTCAAGTTTCCTTCGCGTCGCAGGCTTCGCCTGAATAGCGTTGCAAGTTACCGCACATGCCCAAACCAGATTTTCATCCTTACCCCTTTTCCTTCTTTTTCACACTTCCCTTTTTCAGGCCCACTGCATCTGCCCTGCAGTACAGCTACTGGGGTCCTACCGCGCAGAGCCTCAGGTGTGTGGACCCGGTACAGATAAAATTCGAAAGGTTGGGTAAAAGATTCCTAAGGCCGGGGACCGGCGAAGATCGCAATTGAAGGGTCTCGCTCGAAGCCGGACGCACACAACAGGAAGGGATTTGCATTATTTAATTTATTTTATTTATTGCAATCACATACAAAATCATGCGTGACAGCCTGTTGACTTTCCGGTCGCCAGAAGCGGACTGACTGGAGAAAGTGCGACACCGCGCCTCGAGCTGTAGATGGGAGAAGACTCGGGTCATGCTCTCGGCCTCGGACGCTAAGCCGCACCGCCTTATGTAGGATTTTGCGCGCGGTGGTTGCAGACTCGGGTTTAGCCCTATAGGTTATGGCGTTGGAGTGCTACTACGAAGGTATGAGGGTTGAGGCCAGCAGACGACAACGTGGGAATATCAGTGTGGCGCGAAGGGACCGAGGGGTCAAGGGTCCGGCGGGGCTATCCCCCTTGGTTTTGCCGCTGGCGGAGTCGCGACGAAGCCTACGGTTATTTTTTTGAATTTTTTTTCCTAATTATTATCTGTTGCCCTTTGCAAGTGAGGGCATGACACCGGCCACGGGTGGCCGTCATGACAGTCGAGGACCCTAAGCGTGCGCCCCCTTAGGTTGGCTTGCGGGTTCTCACGCACATGGGATGTCGGCGAAATTCCCTTATCCCGTTTGACCTGGAACGCTGACCGGAAAGGGCAACATGCAGGAGGTCGGCCGCGTTTCCGTAGTCTGGCTTCCCTCGCTTGCCACTTGAAAAGCGTCAATAGCCTAAAAAGTAGAACCGAATTGAGGAGCGTCCCAAACAACCCTGTGGCGTTGCGCTTAGAGGGTGGCGGGGGTTACCGAGGGTGTGCTGTCCGCCAACCACGTTGTTGCGAGGAGTTTGGGTGTGAACATGCTCTTTGGGGGCCCGAAAGACAGCGGGCCGTCCCTGAAGGCGGTCGGACAGCCAAGCTAAGGTGTCAGGCTGAATGGCCAGTTATGTGGGACCGGCCTGACCCGACTTTCCCGGACATCGTGGACCGCTACAGCCAGGGGCTGTCGTGTTGAAAGTGGGGTGGAATGACAGAACGGGGCCAGCTGTGGATCTCTACGTGGCGGCAGCAAGCGCAGAGCGCAGGGAAAGCCAGAGAGCGGAGCACTGCTGGGGACGGGCGCTGGAACAGCACGATGGGGCAACGAGCAGCAATAGAGGGGAGTCGTGAAAGCCAGAAGGAATGAACCAGGGCGCGTTTCCGCGCCTGATTCATTCGTCGGAGGACTAAAACGGGAGGGCGAGTCACGGGGAAAACGGCCGCTGCTGAAGCACTAAGCTCATATCGGGGGAGTAAGGGTGAATCTGGGCACGGGTGCGTGCCGGGTGCACTCGAGAGCGGAGTATTGCGGGTGAGGCAGAGAGAGAGGAGGCCAACGGCATAATGCCTGGACAGCGGGTTCGGTCGACTTACGTCGGGTGGCAGTGAGGCGGAGTGCGGAGGTAGAGCGTGGAGTGCCAGGTAGCGGGGGACTGGGCGCTAAGGGGCTGAGGTGGCAGACGGATAAGAGGGGCAGCGGGAGTCGGGAAGTAACTTTGCGACAGGTGCGCTAGCTACGTACGGGGTTGGCAGCAGGTGAGTAGGGCGATGGGCGGACGAGGTGTCAGACGATGGAGAGAGCGAGTGTAAGGAAAGGAGAGGACCGGAGGCAAGGTGTAGTGGCGAAAGGAAGGAAAGGAAAGGCGGGTCGAATTTGGACGGGATTGTACGCTAGATACAGGCAATGGCAAAAATGGCGGAGTGATGGGCCGGCGCAGTTAAGAAAGAGTAACTCGCTCGGCCCTTGTTGGATTCAAGTGAGGGAAAGGGCGATTTTGGGGTTCTTACCCCAGCCGAAGTAGGTGGTAAGGTTAGTATCGACGAAAGGTTAGTGAGATAGGTGATGGAAAGAGAAAGCTGACGCGCGGAGCTATGGAGGAGACGAGAAGAAGACGGGGGTAGGACAACAAACCTCACCCGATTCTTGATGAAAACGGGCGATTGGAGAATCGATTCAGAAGCTCTGATAATAGACGAACCCGAATCTGATACTAGAGTTATAGAAGGGTAGTAGATTTGGAGCTAGAAGGAGAGGTAGGCTGCGGGATGAGTTAGTAAGGGAAGCCTGTGAGGGACTGAAATCTAGCATGCATCTTCCCGGGTTCTAGCGGAAGGTGCATTTAAGTTGTTGTCAGGTAGCGGACGCTGTGGATTTCGTGCATGCGGAGCCTCCCTGATGTTATCCTTTTGAAAGAAGCAGCACTTTTTGTCTGTCTGCGCGCGTGAATGTGTACTCCTCTGTTTCGACGGATAGACTGATAGGGATTCGAATGGGTTACCGAAGTGAGAAAGGAGGGTGAATCTAGACTGGAAAATGCACTGGGTGCATGCGCAAAAAGGGCGGAATAAAACATGCGAGGCACAATGGATTAAGCCCGGGGCATGATCGATTGAGGGCGGTTCTTGATAGGAAGAAAGGAGATTTGGGGGTTTTAACCCTGGGCGAGTGTGATTTTGAAGTTAGTCTACTAGTTAGCAAGTTAGTAGCTTAGGAGATAGAGAGGAAGAGAGGAAAAATACTCACCTGGAACTAGCGATGCAGGAGGAGCCGAGGAACGGGTTGTGTGGGGTGAGCCGAGAACTAGACTACGTGCCAAACTGCAGGGGTTGACAACGGGCGCAGACATGAGGCTCCGCTCGAGCACCGTGCTGTCTAACTCGGAACACGGGCAAAAAGGGGGGCAAACGGTAAAGTCAAGATAAGAGGTTGCCACGACTTCGACAAAGTTGGCGCTGTGTGATTCCGCCTAACGAAGGGAGTGTTGAAGTGAAGAGACTCGACCTTGAGGACATGTGCTTGATCCAGGTGGTTGTTCACAAAGGCCGACATTATTGGGTGCTCCAACTCCACTGTTGGAGTCAGACGACTGTGTTGTCAAGTAGTAGGCTGATAGTAGTTGCACTGATCATAGTCCGAACGCTGAGCACCCTGATAGAAGGAAGTGCGATTGCTATGTATGCAGGGCTCGCCGTGTTTCCACCATGCAGGTTGGCTGAGCCTGCTGCACGTACTGTGCACAAATGTTGTTGTTGCTAGAGGGAGTTGCGGTCTGCTATGCGGGCACTGCACTGCTAAATCATGTTTGTATCTGCAGTTGATCTGCTAGTGGACAGCGCCTGCAGTGTTCCCCACCAAGATTGTCTGAGTACTGAGCATCGGTGGGGTGCAAAGGCTCTGGGCACATATGCTGGCGGTGAGGAAAGCATCCTCTGTTGACGTTCAGATCCGGTATTTTGGCGCTGCGGGCGGTGTGACGAGTGTTGCGGCTAGTACGGTTGGTGCTGCTGGTGTGGAGGGCTGCAACTATCACTAGGTGTGGTTGTTACGGCTGGGCGGCTGCCACTGCGCGGCAACTACCTACAGTTGCTATGTTTGCGGACTGACTCCATATAATTGGCCTGCAACTGCACAGTTTGCGGTGCGGTTTTTATTGTGGAGGTACGGCACACGAGGTGTGTGTTGTTTGAGTATCGCTGATTTGAGTTGCTCGGCTGCCGTTTCATTAGGGGAAGCGACAGCGAGGCGAAAGGGGAGTGAACGGGTTTGAAGGAGGGTTATCGCGGCAACTCGGAGCTCCGTCAAGGTGTTATTTGTCGACCGTTTGCCTCAGGGCTAACCAAGCGGATGTTATTTGGCCACCATTGCGGGGCCCTCGGACGCTGAAGATGTGAAGACCCTCTCCCGCGAGTCTGAGCGCACCCTCCTTGGATCTGAGAGACTTAATGCTTCTCCTTCTGCCCTCCTTACTCTAAGTCTAGTCTGTTGGTTCTGAGAGGAAGGCGACAGGCGGGATTGCAACCCGTAGGACCGCAGCAAGGCTCTGTGGGGAGTTCACCCACCGATTGCGAGAGCTCTGCCGGAACTCAGGAGGAGTTCTGGAGGCAGGGAACTGAAAGGTAGTCATTGCTTTTCCTTCCATAAACCCTGGTATAACCCCTATCTATACATCATTTTATGTTTGATTGAGTATATTGTATGCATCCCTACTTTGACTTTTAGTTTGACCTTCAGGACACAAGTCAGAGTAAGTAAAGAAATGTATGTATAATGACAGTTTCAGTTTTTTGTCTGTCTGAAAGCAGATTCTCACAAGGGATTGCATCAGGGGGAAGGTTGGGAGGAAGGCGGCTTTGCTTGAGATTGGAAGGGTCTTATAGAGTCAAGCATACTTCCATAAGTTTGGATGACCTGACTGCTGTGTTTATTTTGTTTTCTGAAAAGGCCAAGCTTTGTTTCTAAGATGAATGGCTTGACCGTTGTGTTTACTTAATTTCGTCGAGCTTTGTTTCTAAGATGAATGACCCGATTATTTGTTTTGTGGGGTTTTGATTGTGCAAACTTGAGGACCAGACATTGTTCCATAAAATTGGATGGTCTGGTTGCTGTTTATTTTTGGGTGGTTTTTGAACAGTCTCTGGGTCTCACTCAGTGTACTCTGCTTTTTTTGGTGCTGAAAAAAAAGGTTGGGCTTTGTTTCTAAGATGAATGACTCAATTCTTTTGTTTGTTTTATTCTGAGGGAGAAATTTTTGCTGAGGACAAAGCATGTTCCATAAAATTCGATGGCTTTGGACTCATGCCGCACACAGATGGATCAGAGAGAAATGAATCTGGCGGAGGACCAGAGGGGACAACAATGCAAGTGGCTGAGTAGCACAGTTACCATGCAGTGGAGCACAAGGCAACACCTACAAGGCAAGTGAACTACAAGGCGCGCAAGCAAAGGATATGGAAGGCACGACCAGCGGATGAGTGGCAAGGCAGCGGAGTAGCGAAGCGCAAAGGCAACACCAACAACACGGTCACACCCCACAGCGAACACATCAACCTGCAAAGAACCACATGCGAAGCAAGCGGAACAAGCAACAACGCAACGGCAGAGCGCCGACGAGGCAGTCCACACATCCAACACGAAGCAAAGCAGCACATGACCTACGCACATTACGATTGAACCCCGCAGACTGTTGGTTCCCACCACCCACTAAGCCAGGGAGTCACTCCGACGAGCATCTGTCATAACCCATAGGCAACACAAACATCCCGAACTGAGCAGCCCCCCTAAGAATGCAGCAGGCACTCCAAAAGAGGAACCACCGACTGTTTGGCACTACTCAAGGGTGCTCAGTTTGGTAAGCAAAAAATACTTAGAAAAAATCAGAGGGAGGACAGACAACAAGAGGAAAATAGACACATAAAACTGATTTTTTTTTTTTTTTTTTTTTTTTGTAGAGATGTGTGTGTATGAACACACATGTATATGATATCCCCAACGTGACATGATCACGAACATCATAACCACTTCAAAGGTAAAACTGAAATAGTCTCGAGCTTGGACGTGAAAGATCGTCACACATAGCGCCAGACACACAAAATACACAAGGCAAGGAGACAACAAACAACACAAACCAAAGAAGAGAAAAACATCGAGGCAAACGGTAACCAGCTAGACCACAGCCAATAAGAAGGCAAAAACGTACACAAGAAATATCAAAGACCGAAAAAAAATAAAAATTGATGATGAAAGATTGTTTCGTCGGAGTTGCTCCGACTCATCAGGAGGCTGAACCCTCGACAATCTGCAGAATGCCCGTATTGATGGTTTGGGTCATGCAACCTTTGACCCTTGTTGAAGGCAGACTGTCTCCAAGTGGAACATAGCAGCGGGCAACAACCCTCTGGAGCACCAGGCAACACAGTAGAGGCAACACAGATGCACAACGCCAAAAACGACTGCAAGGAAGGACACGGCATGCCGAACTCGCAGCAGGGCACCCAAGCAGTGAAGCACCAGGCAACACCACCAAGACAACCACACTACAAGGGACGAGAGGGCAAGCGGACAAGCAACAGAGCAACCATGCTGAGGAGCACAAGGCAACCCCAACACGGCAACCAAACTACAGGGTACGCAAGCAAAGGACCCGGAAGGCACGACCAGCGGACGGGCGGCAAGGCAGCGAAGCGCAAGGCAACACCACAACCCGACCAAACGACATAGCGAAGGCAGCAGCATGCGAAGAACAACCTGTGAGGCAAGCGAAACGGGCGGCAAGGCAGTGGCGGAGCGAAGACGGGTCGTCCACACATCCAACACGGAGCAAAGCAGCACATCACCTACTCACATCACGGGTGAACCCCACAGACTGTTGGTTCCCACCACCCACTGAGCCAGGGAAACACTTCGACGAGCATCTGTCATCACCTACAGGCAACACATACATCCCGCACTGAGCGTCCCCCATAAGAGTGCAGTAGGCACTCCAAACGAGGAACCGCCGACTGTTTGGCACGACTTAAGGGTGCCTAGTTGGGCACACAAAAAAACTTAGGAAAAAAACAGAGGGAGGACAGACAGAAGAATAAAGACTGACAAACATAACTGATTATGTGTGTGTGTGTGTGTCCCACCCACTGTCCCTCCATGAGTAAAGGCCGGATGGACTAGTGTCCGGGGGCACTAGGCCATTCAGCCTTGCGCCCCACGGACTCCGCACACGCAAACAAACAGACACATACACATATTATGAGGCAGACTATTTTGTAAACGACATGAATCCACGACACTTCTACGAAATAGACTATTATCAGTATACGCCAGGAAAGCAATTTACAAGATGGGACAGGGGTATCATCCCTAAGAGGAACTATCGAGGACGAATAAGTCATCCTCGCGTGTATGTGTAGAGATGTGTGTGTATGAACACACATTTATATGATATCCCCAACATGACATAATCACGAAGACACATGTATATGCTATCCCCATCATGACATAATCTCGAACATCATCAGTGAAACCACTTCAAAGGTAAAACTGAAATAGTATCGAGCTTGGACGTGAAAGGTCGTCACACATAGCGTGAGACACACAAAGTACACAAGGCAAGGAGACAACAAACAACACAAACCAAAGAAGAGAAAAACATCGAGGCAAACGGTAACCAGCCAAACCACAGCCAATAAGAAGGGAAACACGTACACAAGAAATAACAAAGACCGAAAAAAATAAAAATTGATGATGAAACTTCATGAAAGATTGTTTCGTCGGAGTTGCACCGACTCATCAGGAGGCTGCACCCTCAACAATTTGTAGAATGCCCATATTGATGGTTTGGGTCATGCACCCTTCGACCCTTGTTGAAGGCAGACTGTCCCCAAGTGGAACATAGCAGTGGGCAGCAACCCTGTGGAGCACCAGGCAACGCGGTAGAGGCAACACAGATGCACAAGGCCAAAAACGACTGCAAGGAAGGAAACGCCACGCCGAACTCGCAGTAGGGCACCCAAGCAGTGAAGCACCATACAACACCACCAAGACAACCACACTTCAAGGGACGAGAGGGCAAGCGGACAAGCACCAGAGCAACCATGGTGAGGAGCACAAGGCAACCCCAACACGGCAACCAAACTACAGGGCACGCAAGCAAAGGACCCGGAAGGCACGACCAGCGGACGGGCGGCAAGGCAGCGAGGCAGCGAAGCACAAGGCAACACCACAACCCGGCCAAACCACATAGCGAAGGCAGCAGCATGCGAAGAACGACATGCGAGGCAAGTGAAACGGGCAGCAAGGTAGTGGCGGAGCGCAGACGGGTCGTCCACACATCCAACACGGAGCAAAGCAGCACATCACCTACTCACAAGACGGGTGAACCCCACAGACTGTTGGTTCCCACCACCCACTAAGCCAGGGAAACACTCCGACGAGCATCCGTCATCACCTACAGGCACACAGACATCCCGAACTGAGAGGCCCCCATAAAAGTGCAGTAGGCACTCCAAACGAGGAACCACCGACTGTTTGGCACGACTTAAGGGTGCTCATTTGGGCACACAAAAAAACTTAGGAAAAAAACAGAGGGATGACAGAAAGAAGAAGAAAGACTGACAAACATAACTGATTTTGTGTGTGTGTGTGTGTGTGTGTGTGTGTGTGTGTGTGTGTGTGTGTGTCGTCGGGGGGGGGAGGCAACCCCCCCCACAGTATATCAATGTCGTCCAAGCAGACCAGCATAAACCGGTCCAACATCGCGTGGAACTCGTTGGTCATCAACGATTGAGAAGCCGTCGGGTCATTGGTGAGGCCAAGACGAATGACAACCCACCCAAAATGCCCGTACTGCGTCTTGATCGAGGATTTGTAGTGATCTTGCAGGTGCATCGAAATCTGATGATAGTTGGACTTCAAGTCCATTTTCGAAAAATACTTTGCGATGTCTAAACGCTCATGATGATCGTCAATACGAGTTAAAGGCCCCACATTCTTGACGGTTTGCTCGTTGAGCTTGCGATAGTCGATGCACAAGCGAAGATCCTTGTTCTTCTTCCGTACGAGAGAATAGGCGCACCATATGGTGAGCTACTAGGGCGGATCTAACCCTTTGCCAACAAGTCATCGAGTTGTGTGCGAAGAACCGCGAGCTCCTCCTCGCTAATGCGATAGATGCATCCTTTCGGCGGCACGATACCGGCGTCAAGAATGATCTCATGGGAGATTCAAGTTAATCGACCCGACACCATAACAGTGGGAGACTCGAAGACATCGACCAACTTCTCAAGTGACTGCACCATGCGGGTATCTGATGACAAAATCGTAGGTGAAGAGTCGGTTGTTGCGACGGTCCTTAGAAAACATAGGTCAATCTCGTTGGTCCGCTCGTAGCGCTTCCCGTAGAGAAAGTAGCTTACCAAAATTTATACAAAGCCAAGTATAGTCAAAGATCCCAGAAAATACAGAAATTGATCTTAGTAAAAAAAAGTTAACTCAGAAAATGCAGGAATTGAAACTAACTCCTATGGCTCTAGCACGTGGTGAGCGACTAAAGCAACTACCTGTCAAACTGAAACCCAGACTAAGTAACCATATCACTCAGCCACATGTAAGGCCAAACCACAAAGGTAAGTACTCTCGCCATCCCAAAGTCAATTTAGCAGGCAATAGTTCATGATCTTTCAATGATTTAACCCCTTATAACCAGCTTATATACGACGTAAAGTCAGGTCATCCAATCTTATGGAACATGTCTGACTCAGCCATTGAGTATACACGAACAGGTTGCACAACTACTTCTCTCTTCCTTTGGGCATATGACTTAGTCATTCATCTTAGAAACAATGCTTAGCCACCCTGAACTTTTTAATATCCAAGTTATATGTACCTCTCTGAACTTGGTGTTCAAAAGCTGGGCGTAGGACTGAGCCATCCATCTTAGAAACAAAGCTCAACCTGCCCAAAGTTACCTTCAGTTAAATTATACTCTCTTCAAATTTATGATAAGTTATAGTCAGACCACCCAATCTTATGGGACCCTGTCTGACCAACCTGTTCCTTGCTTCACAGCGTGGCTGCTGCAATGCTTGTCCTGCGCGCCGTGTCGTTCCTTGAAGTCGTTTTTGGAGATGTGCAGCCGTGTTGCCTCTACTGCGTTGCCTGGTGCTCCGCGGGGTTGCTGCCCGCTGCTGTGTTCCGTTTGCGGGACAGTCTGCCTTCAACAAAGGTCAAAGGGTTCATGACCCAAACCATCCAATACGAAAAGTCCGCAAATTGTCGAGGGTTCAGCCTCCTGATGAGTCAGTGCAACTCCGACGAAACAGTCTGTCATCATCCGTGTTTGTTTATTTTTTTCGCTCTCCATTTTTCCAAACTTGGTATCGTTACTTCCGATAATACTTTCTCTTTTTCACTTATTGTTTTGTGTTGGTTGCCTGCCCACCCTCCTCCCTCATGTCCTCCACTCTTTGTGACTTGCAACCTCTTGTTGTTCAATGCCTTGTTACCTCGCCATCATTCACCTCACCGTCTCTTGCCTTCATGGTCTTTGCATCGTGATATTCCATGGGCACCTTAGCCGAGCACACGAGGACACCTCACCTTCTAATGAGCCTTGATGGGAGCAAGCGCTGAAAAACATGTGAAGGGATGTGCCATCCCTCCTCTATTGGTCACTACACCAACCTTGATGGTTATGCCATCGTTGCTCCCCGCTCTTCCTCTCTCCTCCTCCATCTTCTCTTCTATTGGCCTTTGGACTTGTCGGAGGTATTGATGGTATGTGGCATGGGACAGACCGATGAACGGGGGAACGTGGCCCAACATTAGGTGAGCGAATCAATCACGAGTTTCCCGTGTATCGGGTTGCTTTGTTATATTGCTTTACAAAAAAAAAAAAAAAAAAAAAA
>BFEA01000146.1:1853996-1874052 GCA_003427395.1 Chara braunii | reverse complement strand
TCAACCCACCCACCTTTGACCCCTCTCCCTCCACCTCCGCTAACAAACACCCCTCTCCCCTTCACCCCGCCACCCCCATCCCCTGTGTCCCATCCTTCGCCTCGGAAGACTCCATTTTAAGATCCTAGGAAGGCAAGAAAAAGCCCTAGACAGGTAGAGAAGCAGAACTTACGACCAACAGGAATCATGTGACGCGCAACCTCACGCCCTCTGTTGTCTTCCGTTCGAAGTGTTAGCTGTGCGGAAAAGAGGCCCAGAAAAACAGCAAGATGGGGTGTGCCAAGGATTTTTGGAAATTGAGTGTGGGGACACAGACGGAACTGAAATCCCCTGTGTTGGTCCAATGGAGCAAGTCGATCGTTTCGCGCGTCGCGGAATGCGCGCGCGGACATGGCGTGAAAACAGAAAGATCCAAATTCAATCCAAAAAGTACCGTCGGGCTTCCCACCGGGCTACAGCCCGTCGTTTAGAACGGAAAGGGTCTGGCACGCTTCGCGTGTCTCGTTTTCGTGTCAGATCTCGTCTTCGTTCGCTGGTCAGTTCCGAATCCGATGTGGATGGTCTCAGCGGAGTGACTCTTTCCTTATGCTCGTCCTCACTCCGTATTTGGTAGTGGAAGCCCTTTGCTTCGTAGCGATCAAAACGCTGACATTCGGTGCACAGAGTGCACGGCCAGTGGGGTTCTACTTCCGTCCACGGAATGACGATTAACTCGTTAAATGGCAACAATACCGAGTAAGGTGGGAAGTGCGTATCGATAATAACAAACCCGACTTCTACGAACCCAGAGCAGCGGTTGGCCGGAGGGAAGTAATACTGCCCGTTGATTTGTGCAACGGCTTCTCGTACGTCCCACTCACATACACGTGTCCTTTCCTCACTGTAAGGAAAATGTCGTGTGGGGAGGGGAGATACGGGAGGCTGGCGCCCAATTGAAAGGTACTTGTCAGTCCACATGTCAATCAATCACAAAATGTCATGAGACGTCATTAAGAACAGAAAAGATTCGCGCGTTCCCTAATCAATCTTTTTGACACAAGAGAGAGAAAGCAATCACAGATGAGTATGGCTACGGGTCCTATCAGTTCAACACAACGTTGGTCCCTGGGCACCTTGTTTCTCAGGGCCGCCTCGTGGCTTGGCTGCTGATGTCGTGTATCATAAGGCAGATGGCATGCGTAGTGCAAACAGAGCTACAGATCTAAACACTCTTGTATTCTCGAACAAAATCCCGACGACACTCGTCTAATCAATCCGAAAAAGTCACGCATCTCTATACATGCATTCACTGTGGAAGGTGCGAAAATGGGACATGCTCAGGAAAAGATGGGTTGCATTACTCAGTACACACGCATCCACCGTTCACAAGACAATAAGACAGGGTCCTTGTGTAGGAGGATTACCCAAGAAACTAATGGAAGAGTTCCGGAAGAAGTTCTTTCACACAGAAACAGGAGGCCAACTCATTCCCATTCAAAAGAGGGACAATCATTCAGACGCATCGTCTTTCGAGAAGAGAGAGAGAGAGAGAGAGAGAGAGAGAGAGAGAGAGAGAGAGAGAGAGTCGAGGGAAAGAAAGTCCAAAATAGAAGATGACAAGATCCAGGAAGAGAGAAGTTCGACGTCACCGCCGTACACTCATGCCAAAGATAACAATCCGCAACAAAGGCGCATTCGCCGTTAATTCCAATATGGTCCCGGGCCAATCAACTCAACATCCATCCTCATACCCGCACCGACGATCCCGACCGTCGCGTGCTAACTCCCACCATGCGATCGTCACCCCGCTGTCGTAAACTCGACATGGTTCACCCAGATCCCACAGTCCGTCGTGGCGATCTAGTGCGCAACCAGCCAGTCTATCGTCAGCCTGACAGGGCTTTCCGAATCGCTTCAAACACTCTACCTAGCCACTGCTTTCCGGAAGCTGGCTTGAGAGTCGAGAACGTAAGAGAGATTCGCGGACGCTCTTGCGGGTTTTATAGTCGCGACAGGGGAGATAGAAGGGGGAGAAGGCGACAGGAAAACTGAGGTGTAAGAGGAAAAGGAGGAGAAGACTTTGAGAAGAGCGCTCTACGAACGCCATGCTGATCCCTCGGAACTCAAGGTTCAACCAATCAGATTCGTCGCGCGATAGGAAGGTCCTATCGATCGACGCACCTGATTGGCGAGCGGGAGTTATCGGGGGATCGACCGGGCGTCGTATCCCAGACGTAGAGGGTGAGAAGAGAAAAAGGCGCAAGAGGTGGCGCAACACGGGTCCAAGATTCAGACGATCAAGATGGGGAAATGGGCTGGCTAAAGCAAGGCGGGAGAGAGAGAGAGAGGGAGAAAGGAAAACAGTTACGGGGAGAGAGAAAAAGGAGGGAGAAGGAAAGGGAGGCGCGGGAGGGAGCGATGCGAGGGACAAAGAGGAGGAAGCTTTTGCATGCACGGCGCCGTCAACAAAAAAAAGAAAAAGGCACCGAAACAGTTACAACTTGCTTCTATCCTAATTCAAAATTGAAATCACCATATCTCCGAGGGAAAAAGCGCCGCGGGAAAATAAAATCCTACGCCTATTCGTATTCACGCAAAATTCCGAGAGTTTTCCTCGGCGCGCCCAAGAACATCCATTCACCCAAAAAGGACACGTCGAAGTTCCGCTTATCCCTGGATTCCCAACTACCGAGCCCAATTCCCAGTGCGTTCGCTAGGGCGTACGTAAATTCTCATGTATTTCTCGATTTTGCAAAAAGAAAAATATAACTCAGTAGTCGAAAAAGCTCTTCAAAAAGGAAAATGCGACACCCGAAAGCAAGAACTCAAAACGGGGTTTCCTGGGGTAGGTATGATACAAGCAAAAGGAAAGGGTAGGAAAGATGATACGGGGTCGGGAAGTGGTTCGTCATATATGTGACGCGCAGGGGGTTCCAAAATTATGCGATCTCCCGATTGCATGGAATGACAAAAGAAAGAGGGGAAAACAGAGTGATGCATGAGGAACCAAGCGTATCAACCGAGCAGAAGAAGTACAAGGAACGATAACTGGGTCGTAGATGAGATGGCGACAACATCCGTGGCAAGATTTTCGCAGGGTCATATCCAACCCTCTGCCTCGTGGAGATCGTCCAGGTGACGCCATCATGGTCCACCTGTTCTCCGTGTGCTCTGCACCCTTGCTTGTTGCCGTCTGTCGAATCAGCGCGTAGGTTGACGTCATCGTTGATGACGCGATCTTCGGGAGGCTTACCGATTCGTGGAGGAGAGAGAGAGAAAAAAAAAAAAAAAAAAAAAAAAAAAAAGGGGGGGGGGGGGGGTTCAAGTGAATGGGATCTACCGCCTAGCTGGAATAGGCTAGTAGAGGCGGTACATGCCGGGGATCTCTCGGGGATGACGGGGGGGGAGCGGGGGTAGAAAGCGATTCATCCCTTCCATCGTCACCGGGAGCTCCTCATATCGGATGATTCGGTGGAAGCGGGGGAAATGATCGCCACTGCGGGGGAGGGAGGCGAGGTAGTCACGATAGAAGGAGGAGAGGGTGCGGAAGAGCGCCGCTCGAAAGACCTCGAAGTGGCGACAGGCGGGGATTGTCCCCGTGGCAACGCAGTAGACTTCTACGACGTTGGATCGCTCCCATGCAGCACTAAACAGCAGAAGATGCCAGCAGAATGTGGGAGCAGCGGACTGAAGGGAGGCGTGAGGATGGACGGTGGCGAGTAGACGGGTAGAATAGAAGTCGCGGAAGAGATGAGGATGGAAAGGATGAGAAGGGAAGGTGACGGGGGTACGGATCTGCTCGAGGGTGAGAAAATCAAGGGGTCGGCGAGGCAGCGTCCGAGGTCGAAGGCCTATCGCCCGCATTGGTACGTGGGCGAACTGGGGGACGGGTGGGGCTGGTGGAGGAGGGAGATCGGCGCCGTCTCCGTCGCGCGGTACTTGAGGTGGCGGCTGCAGGGTTGCCATCTTCTTCTTCGTCGTCGTCGATCACCACTTCCTTTGCCCTCGGATAAAAGGCGTAAGGGATGATCTCGTACGGCTTCAGATACTCCTGCTGCGATGGTAGGGTATCCTCGTCCCTAGGTTCCTCCAAGCACGAAGTCCACTGAAGGTACGGATCCAAGGATCGCTCGAAAATGTACGGAGCAGGACTGTTGTCGCTTTGGAAGTAGATGTCGGGCAAGAGATCGTCCGCCAATTGCACGATTGGTGCGATGAGCTCCTGTGCAATCAACTGATGGCGACCCGGTCGTACCGATCCAAAGAGGAATCCAATAAGATATCCTTCCGCGTTAGTCCTCCAACCCTGTATGATCAGCAGCTCTGGCTTCTCGATCCACGTGGAGTGCTCGATAGTGCCCGTCCACTTCACTTGTACTCTGGCCAAGCA
The DNA here is from genome assembly GCA_003427395.1 of Chara braunii. Lineage (NCBI taxonomy): Eukaryota > Viridiplantae > Streptophyta > Charophyceae > Charales > Characeae > Chara > Chara braunii. Next base: position 1,869,683 of record BFEA01000146.1, on the reverse strand, counting down.
AAATGATAGTTCTTCAAAAGTTTCGCGCCACAATCGCCAATGTCCAGGATGGATAAGAGGGACTGAAAGAGGCTCGAACGAGAGGGAAAGAGAGGGGTGAAGATCGGATTGCCAGAAGATGGGGAAGAGAGAGGGGAGACCAAAGGTAGAGAGAGGAGCGAGACGAACAACGTGGTTCATTGGGGACGGGGGAGGGATACGAGGGTTGGGATTGCAACTGGCCGTTCGCGCGGTAATCGGTGAATGCCGTCAAGGTCCGATGCAAAGATCGGGATGATGTTATACTCCTCCCGGGCGAGGACGTGCTGCCACACGTTGGACACTTGCTCCGTCCACTGGCGCAGCGAGGCCAAGATCGCGATATGCCGTTGCGGATTGACCGAGCTGATGTCGCCGGTGAATCCTGCCATTGTGGTGACGTGGCTCGTTCTGGGACCTGCTCGTCGATGAACTGCAGTAACCTCCGCGAACACTATCGCGTGAGGGCTTCCTTCTATCCGAAACGTGGCGGCGGTACAGATACCTTCGTCGCAGAAAAATCGCATCAAACGGCGGAGATCCGTATGGCAATCGCAGAGGTGGACCAGCCGAGGGCTTTTCTCGTTCGCTGTAGCATAGGGGGTACACGCGGTATTACACCTCTATCGAACCTGCGCGCGAACTGACATCTTGGGGGGCTGAGGTCCTAGCGCGACTCGTCGCCGGTTGACTAGGACGCATCCCACACGCCACGCAAACGCCATTATAAAACACACACACACGCACATATATATATATATTGAATGACACTGAACAAACAACGTGACCATGCTCCTAGTCCCTCGGTAGCTGTCTCATAACTTTCCAATGCAAAAATCGGATAGGCGTCACCCGCGATACTTAGTATAAAACTGCGCGGACGTCGGGCCTACTCATACCGACTCGTAATGCAAGCATGCGTAAGCAATCGCAATGATGGCGTACTATGTAGTGCCCATAATCAAGCGGTCTTTCGTGGATCCGAGTACCGCTTATGATACTCAAGTGTCCGACTCAAAGTATCGTGAAGGTCTACTCCTTCACGACATTGCACGGTTGAAGGAATAGCCGTGCGGCCGCCGCGAGACCTCCGAGTTTGGCGTGAGTGTCTCGACAGGCAAGGCAAATAGGCTCTGCCCGAGGGGTAATCCCTTCTATGCAGAGTCTAGGGCTTGGGATGTCCTGGACAAGGACCTCGAATCCAAGCCCAGGACCAACGTCCGACTAAGAATTCTTCAAGAAGCATACAAACAAATAGAGAGGTCTTCCTTCTTTTCCCAATCACAACCCTTAATTAAATCCTTAGTACGCGGGCCCCTCAGGCCACGCGAACATCCAGCATAGGTATACATACACACACATATATATATATATATATATATATAAAGGGGAATAAGTATGTAACGATCACTTCTCACAATCACAGTGAGACTCCTCACAACCATATGTATGTGTGTGATCGCAGGCAGTCAAATCCAAAAATTGAACCACAGAACCTACCTGCAATCACATCAAAGAGTCAAACAAGAGTCCACACACTACATGGAGTCAACTCCAACCTATCTCTACACTCGTACCCTTCGCTTTAACCATGCAAGCCCCAGCCTCTGCCCAACCAACCATAGTTAAATACTCAGTACCTTTGGTAAATGGTCATTTAATAAAAATCCAGGTGAAACCTTGACAAAACAATAAAATTACCAGGGCTAAAGCTTTTTAGGTTGAGTATTGAGAGTGAATTTGGGTTGAGTCATAAACCGACGAATCGGCAACCGACCTGTTATCAGTAATAACAGAAGATGATCCTCGTAGGATCAAGCTGAATCTAGTCCAGGTCCTGAATTAAACGATCAAGAGGACCTGTGACACATGACAGACCAATCCCCAAGCTAGATCTATAAGTCCAAGTCGAACGTAATCTCCATATCTTGTTTTCATCAAGGATCGTTCTACTTAACTAAACATGAGTCTACCTCTAGGTCAGTGCCTAATAAGAAGGTAGAGCTTTGGCAGAATCTCCTCTATGCAGAGTGGATCGCCAGCATTGCCACCTGTCAAAATATAATCTAACTCCTCTAAACTAGAAAAATTTCGGTAGCGCTTCCCGTAGGAAAAGTGTCTTTTTAGAATTTATATCGGCCCAAATATGAAAGCAAAAATAACCTTCAATCTTCCAGGGTCAAATTTGGTCTAACTCCCTGAATTAGCAAAAATTTGGGCAACACTGTCTTTTAGAAAGGGAGACTTCCCATATTTTTACTAAGTCATATACGAACTCAGGAAACAAGATCTGAGTTCAACTAAGACAAGCAAAAATAATCTTCACTCTTTCAGAGTCAAATTTTGTCTAACTTCCTGAATTAGCAAAAATTTGGGCAACACTGTCTTTTAGAAAGGGAGACTTCCCATATTTTTACTAAGTCATATACGAACTCAGGAAACAAGATCTGAGTTCAACTAAGACAAAATTTAACTGACTCTTTTAGATTTGTAGAAATTTCTACAGCGCTTTCCGTAGAGAAAGTGTTATCCCAAAATTTGTACAAAGCTAAATTCAGAATCTAAAATGACTTTGACTTTTCAAGGTCTAATTTTGTTTAACTCCTTGAATTAGCGAAAATTTGGGCAGCACTCCCTTTAGAAGGGAGTTGTTCCAGATTTTTACTGAGCCAAAGAGTCAGAGAAGTTTGACCCTGAAAAAAAATAAAATCTAATTAACTCCTTGGTTTTGTAGAAATTTCGGCAGCGCTTCCCGTAGAGAAAGTGGCTTACTAAGATTTATACAAGACCAAGTATAAATAAAAGATCCTAACCTAAGTAAAAAAAAACTTAGCTCAGAAAATGCAGGAATTGAAACTAATTCCTATGACTCTCGCACGTGACGAGCATCTAAAGCAACTACCTGTCAACGAAACTCAGACTAAGTAGTAATCTCACTCAGTCACATGCAGGCCAAACCACAAAGGTAAGTACTCTCACCATCCCCAAAGTTATCTTAACAAACAATAGTTCGTAATCTTTCAATGATTTATGCCCTTATACCCAGCTTACATAAGGCATAAAGCTAGGCCACCCAAACTAATGGGAACCTGCCTAACTCAGCTAGAATATACACAAACACAGGGCACAACAATTTTTCTCTTCTCTGGGCACATGACTAGGCCACCCTAGTTGCCCTGAATTGTTTAAGTATCCAAATTATATATAATTGTCATGCCCTTAGTCTAATAAGGTAGCATATGAACGGACTGATCAACTTAGATCGAGGTCCAACCTGCCCCTTCTTACCACATGTTTATTCTTAATTGATACTCTCTTCAGTTATGATAAGCTATAGTCAGACCATCCCATCTTACTCGACTTCGTCAAGAAGCAACCTAACCATACCACTTCCCCTCTTCACTTTTCCATAGCTCGGCGCACACCTTCCTCTTTCTACCTTTTACCTTATTAACTTTCGTCCCAAGCTAACCTTACCAATAAACTCATAATGGTCGAAAACCCCTGTGCAGTACTTCAAACCACTCGATTCTGATGGAAATTGGGTGAGTTACGTGGCTTCGACTCCGCCATTTCCATAGCTCCGCGCAGCACCTTCTCTTTTCCGCTCCTACCAATCTACTAATTTGGCTCTAAAATTAACAACAGATTTGTACTCGTCCGCCTTCAAAACCTTGGAAACGCCCCCTTTCTCGCCTAATTTCCTCACAGAATGAGCACGCTACCCGTTTCTCTCCTTCGCCATAGCTACCTTCCCATCTTCTTCATTCCCGAATGTACCTCGACACTATTCTGCGACCAAATCCTTCTCTTTTTCCGCTGCCTCGTTTTTACTACCTTGGCGCCCGCCACTCCGCTCTCACACTCCATTGTTGGAGCGCCCATCACTCCGCTAGCCGCACTTACCGCATCTCTACGGTGGCCCGCTTCGTTCCCTTGAGATCACTTGCTTCGATAGCGGCAAGGAGCAGCTCTCCAGTCGGCGTCGGTTCCTGAGAAAATTTCAGGGAAAGCCAACTGCTAGACTGTTCGATTAGTCTTTCGCCTCTATACCCAAGCTTGGCGAACAGCCTACTCAGCGGGCCACGTATCTCCGCCCCGGTACTCCTGGCCTACTATGCCTACTGTGGCAGTGGCACAATTCCCTACCCCTCTCGGATCAAAGGCGCAACCTACCCCAAGCCCCCTACTGCAAGTCGCGGCCGGTGGGAGGTATATCCTTCAGCCGCGGCTTGACCAAGCCTACTCCACCACCCCGCGGAATCCTTGCGCAGGCCTTGCTGGCGCTAGCAAACCCTCACATGAGAACTTTGACGACTGTAGTAACAAGGGATTTTCGTATGACCCGCCACACACAACCTGCTATCTCGCCTCCGTGACCCTGGCCACGCCCCACTTAGGTTTAGTACACCTGTTTTCCGGGGCCCTACGGCCTACTCATACTCCACACTTTCTCAATAGATCACGGCTGGCATATGGTGCATCTGCAGCAACCCCGTCACTCAGACTTTCTACCGCTTCGTGGACCGACCATCCACCCGGCTTGCATGCGTTTTGAACTCCTCCGTCCGCATTTTCAAGAGGGCCAAGCAGATGACTTGTGCCAACATCCTGGATATGCAGGGGCCCGTAGGCCGATCAAAAGGGAGCACGCGCCCGGGGCCCCCGTCTGCCGCAACGACCTCCAGATTCAGCGTCGCGTCTGAGTCAAAAGGGCGCCGGAGCAAAATAATAATATGACAATCACCGTCAGAGTATGATGAATAAGGAAAAAGGGATATGATAGCACCACGCCAACGCCGCCAACGGCAAAACCAAAGGGAATAGCCCTGTCGGACCCTCAACCCTCCGACCCCTTTGCGCTACTGTGATATCCTTGCGTCGTCGCTGCTCGATCTCGATCCCTGAATCTCTCCGATGGAAGTCCAATACTGTAGCCACCAGCGCCAGGCCCAAGTCGAGGTATAGTTGTTACGAGCACCTAAATAAACGGATACTGTGCATCGAGCGAGTGTTTCGAAACGTTTCCAACGTTACATTATCATCGATGTCGTCCTCCGTACATACGCATATGTCACCGAAAAGCATACCAATCTCAAGGTGGCCCCTACTTTATTCAAAAGAATAAAAATATGGCCGACAATTAATGCCGGTTTTCACAGTCAAAAAAAAAAAAAAAAAAAAAAAAGGAGATCACGCGCGCCTCCAATCTGCGCCCCCACACACTCTTTACTCTAGTCAACTTATTTGGTAAACGGAACTCACCGACGCAGCCGCGCTTCGCACAGTATAATTAAACTTTTCAAACAGACTTATTTTCCTGTCTCTTGCAAAAATCACGGCGGATACCCTTGTAAGGGTATTCGCACCGACAGCGTCCGCCCCTCTACCTACCTACACCTCTTAGACTACCTCTAGCTCCTTGCGTAGCACTGTAGTGTCGAAGCGTTGCTCCAGCAGCGTGTCGCCCAAGAAGTGAGCTATTCCAACTGTGTCTGCCCAGCTGTAGCCCAACTATAAGTAGCGCTGGGCCGACCGATCTGCCTCTGTGTGCCTACAGTCCGTGCTCAAAACGTGGGTGTACTGGGTCTGGGTCCCGACCGGACATCCAGACCCTGTACCTGGCCCAGGGAGGCCTGCCTCCTGGTGAACTTCGCCCAAGCCGCGGCCTTGGGGACTGCAGGTCCGAAACAACGCATGAACGGACAAAAGTAGGACAGTAAATAAATAAATAAATAAATGATATGTCAAATCGAATCATGCGGCCTAAGGGTCAGTCGTGGACCTCTCGGGCATGTGTCCGAAGGGCGTGCGGCCTGGGGAACCCCAGCAACCGTCGGGCCCCCAAAATGGGGCCCATGTGCAGGCTCGGCATGTAACCACCCCCCCTCCTTATGAGGTCAAGGTGGGTCGAGTGCGAAGCTGACGATCTGATGGTGGAACCTGGGGGTGAGGACTGAGTGGAGCCGAAGGTACCGACTTGCCTTGTAGTTTGCATTCATAACGTGCGAGGACGTCAGGGGCTGTCCCCTGAAGTTCCACACAGGTCAACCAACGGTCAACCTTATGACTACAATAAGAAAAATGTACCAAGTACTCGGCCGGCTTATTGTCGTAGCATCACAGGGAGATGATGTCGCTGACCTCCTGAAAACCATCCTTGGAGGGTGGGTCTTGCGATCGTCGCCCGGGAAAGTCGTCATGTTCTGCTGAAAGGAACAGAGCTAACTTAGAACAATGAAAAACTAGGTAGACGGGCAAGTGGGCGGGCACCTGAATGACGAATGAAGGTCCTTCAGGCGCATCCCCAACGGGTGCCACAATGCGCCAAGGCCCCATCAATTTCGGAAGGAGCTTGCGAAAGATATGTTGTTTGAGGCTTAATTCCGCGGCGGAGACCCAAACTAGGTCGCCGGCTCGAAATGGACAGGGAAGACGTTGGCGATTGGCCTGTTGGCTCATGCGTTGCTACGTCTTCAACATCTGGTCGCATGCCTTGACAAAAAAACTCTTGCATCCGTCGAATAAAGACAAGGTGGTCGTTGCTCTCAGTCCCTTGTGGGATAATCATGTCCAACGGAGAAGTGACTGGCGAGCTATGCTCAAACTCAAAGGGCAACATCCCGATAGCCGGATGAATGGACGAGTTATATGCCAACTCGACATCCGGAAGCCGCTCAACCCAATCCTTTTAGTCGGGACGGATAAAAGTATGAAGAAGAAACTGTGTGGTTTGATGCGCCCTCTTCGTTTAGCCATCGGTTTGTGAGTGGCGAGCTGAACTCAGTTTGAGAGATGAGCCCCATGGTTTGATGACCGCCAACCAAAAACCAAACATGAACCGAGTGTCACGGTCGCAAGCGATCTCCTTGGGTTAACCCTTCGTACGAATCTAACCGGCGTAAAGAACCTCGGCCAGCTCTGGTGCCTTGGCGTGACAGCGGCAAGGCAAAAACATGGCGAACCTTGTGAGCCAATGGACCACCGTGAGAATCTCATCCACACCGGTTTTGTGCTTGGTGAACGACCCGGAAATGTCCATGTCAATCGCTTCCCTTCGTCTTAAGGGGATCAGTAATGGTCACAACTCGCCGAACGAACGATGATTGCGGGGTTTGTAACATCGTCAAACCTCACATGACTCGCAATAGCGTGTGACATCACGGAGAAGGTCGGGCAACCAAAAGTGCTCACGAAGTCGTCCAATCGTACGATTGACTCCAAAGTGTCCGGTGGCTGGAGTGTCGTGGAACTCACCAAGAAGCCGCGTACGCAAGTGTGGGTCACTCGACACACAAAAAAGATCCTTCCTGCATGAGTGGACTAGCAAATATCCCTTTTGGATCCGATAGTGCAATGACGCTAGATTTGGAGAGGAGCAATTCAAGTACTTTTCACGAAACTTGGGGTCCACTTGATAGCCGCTGATGAAGTTGTCTTGCAAGTCGTCGTCTATCTCGAATGTCGAGTAGACCACGATACGACTCTCAGGACGCCGTGAAAGAGCGTTCACAAAATGGTTTGACTTTCTCGGAATGTGATCGGGGAAGAAGTCAAACTGGTCGATGAAGGGCAATGGTGCTATTAACCGCACCTTGGATCTTGTAGACAACCAATGGATTGTTATCTGTTACCCAAAAAAGGGTCGCGCGCGTATATGTTTGTGTATTCGCCGGGGGGGAGGCAACCCCCCCCCAACATATCAATCAATCACTCAATCAATCAATCAATCAATCAATCAATCAATCGATCGATATATCAATCAAGTTGAATCAACGTATTATTCTTTTTTTTTTTTTTTTTTTACGATCAATCAATCAATCAATCAACCAATCAATCAATCAACCAATCAATCAATAAACCAATCAATCAATCAATCAATCAATCAATCAACCAATTAATCAATCAATCAATCATTTTATTTTATTTTTTTACACCCGAGACCAGGGTAACCTGTGCTCGGGACGGGCCGAACGTACGAACCTGAACGCCTGAACGTACGGGACCCCTTGGGGATGCGTTCAGCCATTCGGGCCGAACGTCGACAGAAAAAAAAAAAAAAAAAAAAAAAAAANAAATCAAAAAAATCCTAGGCTACCAGCCGGGCCGGTCCCAGCAAAAAAATAAAAATAAAAAATAAAAAAAAATCCTGAAAACAAACTATGTTATGCAGAAAAATAAACTGAACAACTTTTGCCTCAGGGTCACATCGGAATTCTTCACCAAATTTAAAATAAAAAATAAAATTCAAAAATATTCTATTTATTTTTATTTATTTTTAATTATTTTGGCCTGGCCGGGCAAGTGACCCCGGGCCACTCTGGTAGCCTAGAAAAAATCTGAAAAATTATGAAGAAAAATAAAATAAACAGCATTTTCCTGAGCATTGCATCCAAATTCCTTACCAAATTGGAAAAAAAAATAAAATGCAGATAATAAAACTAATAATAAAAATAAATAAAATGAAAAGAAAATTAAAATTAGTGAGTGAGCGAGCACCTTTTCGACACCGCCATCTTTGACGATTTTTCATTTTGTTTTGGCTCAGCCAAATGCCCTGAAAATTTACAGATGCGTACTTAACATAATACAAAACTCATTAAAAAAATTACAAAAATGATAAAACTGCTTAGGCCTCGCAATACAGTGAGAACAAAAGGTAAAAAGTGAAAAAAAAAACAAAATAGTGAGGAGGCGAGCACATTTTGACACCGCCATCTTTGACCATTTTTATTTTTTTTGTTGGTTTAGCAAAATGACTTCAAAATTTACAGACATATACCTCATAGAGAACTCACAAAACAAAATTCAGAAAAACAAACGTATTTTTAGGCCCCGAAATAATTTTTGGCGGGGACCGAACACCTTCGGGTTCAAAGCCCGAACGCCCGTACGTACAGAGGTCGGCCCGGGGACCTTCGTACATACAGGCTGGTGACCCTACCCAGGACAATTGTTATTTATTTATTTATTTATTTATTTATTTTGAACGGGGGGATAATCCCCAATACCCAACCTCGCCCTAGTGCAACCGCCCCCTCAATCCCCTTCGGGAAGGCCACGTGCGTCGGGCCCGAAGTTCGTACGTATGGGCCGTATGGGCGTTGAGGGCCCGTATACACATTTGTAGAGGAGTCGGACGGGCGGTCCCCGTACTAGGTGACGACACTGCTTATGTGACCCTGAACCCGGTTCTCAGCATGTGCTGCTCCCCACAATAGATTAAAAATTTTGTCCCTAAGAAAAAAAAAAAAAAAAAGATGCGCCTGCTAGGGAAGGCTTTAAGGCAGGAGAGACTCGAAGGCGAGGCTAATCCCCATTGTTCCGAATTTGAGTGATCAATTAGGTAGTTGCTTTTTGGCAGACACCAGTGAGGTATCTGCTATTGCAATGAAGCAAACTTAGTCGGTCATTGCTTAAGACTCTGAGACCACTTAATTGGTTTGAGTATATCAATACTGACATTAAGGTGTCGAGCGCACCGTTCTTGCATGACTACTGATACATCTACCCTAGGGCGCCGCAGGCAGTAGGATGTCTTGACTGAGAGCGTCTGTAGAGGTTGTGGCTTACGTGTTTTGTAGGTCTGCCATAACAATTCATCCGAATCCAAAGGCAATTCCAGAATGGGGATCTCCGAGTGGCAGACTTGTCGTCCTTTAGTGGAAGAATAGTAAAGAACGTGAATCCTATAGAGAACATTAATGGGGGAAAATTGTACCTGGTCCGGATTCTTATAGGACAGGAAATAATAGTTGTTGATCTGAAAAAGATTAGCAAAGGCCCCATCCATTTGTAGGTGTATAATCTGTCTCATGACCTGACCACCCTCTGGCAAGTACCCCATTACCCAATCTGACTCCCTCAATCGAGGACCTTTTTCCAACTTTACCACCCAAACCAAAGGAATTGAAAAAATGATTTCTTCCTGGTTGGTAGATAAGTGATGGACAAACCTCATAGACATGTGTAATTGTTCTTCAATCCTCCAGTCCTTCTTTGTCGTGTCCCACCGATCCTTAGTTCTCGGACCTCGTGTTTGACCCAAGACGACCAAGGTGGGACATAACTATTATAGATGCATCCATTTGAGTCGGTGATCCAACGATTACCAAAAAGGGTTTGACGCAGGATCTCCTCCTACCGACTGAGAAAGGGTCTATTAGGTAAGGGAAAATGACGCATAGTTTTCACCAACGATACCAAAAAATTATCAAATATCAAGTCTCCCCAACCCCCCTCGCGTCTTAGGTTGTATGAGGGATAACCAAGCAACCTGTGGAAGTACATTGGGCATATCATGATCTCCCCTCCAAAGAAAAGTTGAGTGATGTCTCTGAAGCATCTTTGTGGTTGCTTTGCTAAACCTATGTACCAAATTGATGCAAGGACAACATTGTTAATAAGGAGAGATAATACTCAAATTCAACAATATAGTAGAGGTTTACTATCAATCATAACCACATTGCCGCAAGGCACGATAGATTCACACCACAAACCCTCTCCTCATACACACTCAGTCTGCTAGGAGAGCATCTTCCCTCATCCTTATATCCAATTCGATCTACCATTTCACCTCGAGAAAACTCATTGTCACCCGACCTCGAGCACATGATGTACTTGAAAACGTGTGCAAAAAACTTCGAAAGAATAAAAAATAAAAAATATGGAAGTAAGAAAAAAAAAGTAAAAGAGTAATATAAAAAAAAAGACATGTACGGAAAGTGTATGGGTGAGTCATACAGATATCACAGGCTTCACAGCGCACCAGGATTGTTCTCATATTTTATGTTTGCTGGTATCCCCTTAGGCACTTTGAGCTTCGAGTGCCACTCCTCGTCACTTTTGTCATTTATGGATTTCAACTCTCCCAAATATAGATGTGTGTTGATTCTTCAATTGGTTCATCGTTTCCACCATCGGTGAGCCAAAATAATGTTATATTTTAATTCTTATTGGATTTGGTATTAACCTGTGTAGCACACCGAACATGTTCGGCGCCCCACCGAGCAGCTGAACATGTTAGGATGCTCGGCTGAGCGCGAACCGAACGTGTTCGGCCGAGCGCAAATCAGGGGGTTGCCGAACGCGTCCTCGTGTGCGTGTGGTATGTGGGGTGTGTGTGGGGTGTGTGGTGTGTGTGTATGTGTATGTGTGTGTATATGTTCAGGAGTGATAAGCAATGCCCCCAGGGTCCCCCCAACCTCTATTATACATTAAAAAAAAAAAAAAAAAAAAAAAAGTTCGGGCTCGATCGATTTTGGGCCACGTTCGGGCTCGGTACCAAGCTTTCGGGTTCGGTCACCGAGCCCGAACGAAATGCTAGTACATAGGCATTAATAGTCATGTGGGTTCTACGTTTTCCAGAAAGCTTGTGTTTGGCTATTTCGACATGGTTTATGGTGCGCCGTGGTCCATAAATTCATTCATTATTTGAGATAGGCCTATCCTGAGTTGTAAGGGAAACCCCTCAAGTACGAATTGGGGCTTCTAGAGGCATCCATTTGACTCAAGGTTGCTCTGGCGGACGTACCTCAATCGAGTGTATTCACCATCCTTTCGTCTTGCTCCCCCAATTGACTACCGTATCCGACACCTGAGAGAACTGACCCATTAGAGACTTGTTTTGTTCTAGGTTAGCCGTAGATGCTTTTATCATTATAGTGAGGTTATCTGCAAACATTGAACTTATGGAGATTGCCTCCTCTAGAATGCCTGAAATATGAAGGCTACTAATATTGTGTTTTTGTATAAGATTGACACCCAATGCCTTCATGATAATAATGACAAAAAAACAGGCAAGAAAAACACCTTGCATAACCAACGTTAAGGTCTACTTTCTAGGGAAAGGAGACCATTCACATTAACTCACGTTGTTGCAATGAAATGAAGGATGTATACTCATCGTCTCATTTTGGGTCCAAAGTTCATTTTGTGGAGACAAACATCTAAAAAACCGCCAATCAACATGGTCATGAACGTTTTTCAAAGTGTATGAAAACAAATATTACATTTTTTTGTGATTGTCTTGAAAGCTTGATAGCCTAACAAGTAATAAATCCGGTCTAAGAAAGATAAATAGTATCTGTCATTAGCGGAAACAAACGATTTGCCAAGGTTTTGGCAAGCAGTGTATATACCACAGTTAGGAAGGTGATAGGGCGATAGTTCATAGTATTGGATTTATCACCTTTTATATAAAAAGGTGTGGACCCCCTGTCCTATTATTTTCCCCATTAATCCTCATTCCAAAACCTTGTCAAAAAAATTCAAAGATCATACGAAAAAATTGACCACATGGTTTTTCAAAATTCTTTGGGAAGACCATAAAAACCCGAAGATTTGTCGTCCTCCATTTATACCAGTTATAACTAAGCCTCCTCTTTTGTTAATGAACACTCTTGACGGTCCTTTTGCTTTTGATTTGTAAATTGTGATAGTGGAAAAAAAAAACTTTCAATAGCTTAGGAGAGAGGTATGTTTGTCCTTCCAGATGGAGATTTTTCTTAGAATGGGTTTAGATAACCATTCGTTATAATGATTGGAGACGAGTTGTCATTGATACTCCCAAGACCCTGATGGGTACATGATAGGAGAGCCAATTGATTTGGGGAGCGCTTCGTGTGATGCATCCATCATCCTTACATTTTGTTGCTCAAGTTTACTGCCATGTCTGAGATTTGATAAAAACAATCCATCACCATGAGTATCAAATCATCCGCGAACAACCAATATATCAGGATAACTTCCTTTGGTATGGAGGTTACCCGAATACATTGAATATATCAGATGGTCCATACATATACCGCCATGGTAATACAAACAAGGAATTGAGTTATTGAGTCCTCTTGTTAGACTGAACGCTAAAGTTGGATTGAGGGGCTAAACCATCGTTTACCTGTACGGTAACCCTCGTTTTTTGCATTTGGATGGAAAATTTGTACCCGCCGGTGAAAGGAAGGGGCAAAAATTAACTTTTTGTTACATTTGTCCAAGAAGAGTCGGCCAACATGGTTGTCGCTTTTCTCAAAGTTAATGATGATAAATATCGTGTTGTGCTTAGATTGGCATACTAGTTTCAAAATCTCATTAACTAGAAGAATGTTGTCCTCAACTCTCCTTCCTCTTAAGAAGCTCGTTTGTGCTTGGTGGATGATATCCTCCATCACGCAGAGGGCGAGTGTGGCGGTGGGCACGAAGGTGGGTGTGGAGGTTGGTGGAAATGGGCACTAAAGTGGGCACGGGGGTGGGCGAGTGGGCACGGGTTGGGGTGGGGCGGGGGAAAGCATGCGGACAGGGGCCTGGGGATCCGGGGTCCGGGGGACAGAGTGCCACTTCTAGTGATATAAGGACTAGGGCACCGGAGATCTGTGGGGGCGCCCGCTTACAAAGTTTTTTCGGCCCCCTGCAGTGCCTATTTCATGAGAAAAAAAAATACCCGCATTGTTCCTCTCTGGGAGTGCGGGGAAGTAAGAAAAACAAAATTGAAATTTTCACCTCCAGGGACCCCTGCACCCTCAGGGGTCCAAAGGTCGAGGATCCCCGCGGAGGGGTAGGGTCGACCGACAACACCGGCGGACCTCCCGGGGATGCGCGCATGACAACCTTGTTGGGAGAGATGGTTCAAGAAGGTTTCCCAAATTCCCTTTGGGACCAAATTTATTTTAGGGGTTTTATCCTCTTCCAATTATATTAACGTTGTCCAAGTTTCCTTTTTTTGTAATTGACTCTTCAAATTTCTCTCATTGTTGGATGGTATGTCTTTTCTCTAGGGCACAAGGAAGTCTTTGACGTCTTGGAGGTATGAGACTTCATATTGGTTCTTGCAATGGGATACGAATAGGTGTTTGTAGAAATCCATGACAATCAGGACACAATGTGGCGGTGTAGTGCATGGGGAACTCTGACGGAGCTTGTTCTTGCTTTGGAGCGCATAACGCCTTTATTGTCGCTCTCCTTGTTCTGGCTTTGGCTATGGTGAAGAAATGGGAGTTCATTGCTCCCTGTGTGTTTTGTTTGTGTAGTTTGTCACCGTTGATATACATATTTATTATTTATGCAGTTGTTCTTTAAGTGTTTGAATTGCGATGTGTTGTGTTGTTAGATATATTGGTTGTTCATGCTATTGAAGTTGTTGTTGACGATCCATCTCTTTTGCGTACCGTTTGGCGGCTAGTGTTTTGGAAAGCTCATTATATTTGTTAGCCAGGAAGTGTAGACGATTACTACATCAGTCTATATTTTTCGAGATTGTGTCCGCTTTTTAAATGTTGATAGGACCAATAGTCCTTGATGTAATTGTTGAATCCCCCCATTTGCAACAACGATGTGTTGAGCTTGTAGAAGTCAGCTTGCTAGGTTCAACTTCTTTCTAACGATAGGGTAACCATGCCTATCTTATGGCCTAGTCTCGGAAGCTGGCTGAGAAGGAGGACGATACTCTTACGAGTCTCTCCTCCAGAGAGAGAGGTGAGAAAATGTCATGCAGCGGGTGCAGCATGGTGTGAGGTCACAACACAACGTGAACTTGTTGGTCATGCAGGGACATCGTAATCAGAGGAAGTCTACTATGTAGGCCCACTGGGTTCCTAAATAGCCTCCTTTCCAGGTGTCTGAGGCCTATTCTCCATGGAGAGACTTCAATAGGTTGCGCCTCCATTCCTGGGTTCCCCGTTGTGGGCCTGCCCGCCGTATCTTCCGACGATGAGATAGTAATCGGCTGCCTGTTCGTGCCTAGCCGGTCCCCCCTGAATGTATCTGGTCTCAAGCTTAGTCCTGATATATCCAGGGGGTCCAACGTTTTAAAAATACAGGACCGTCAGGAGCAGCAAAATTTAGACAAGTTTTCGGCTAAAAACGTTGAAAAAACTCAGTTTCAATTTTGTTAAAAAATAAAAAATGTCCATTTTGACGAAATTACAGTTTCAAAATTCTGCGGGGCCCGCACCCTCTTATGTAGACTGCTGGCCATTCCCCCTCTCAACGTGTCGCTGGTCTTGATCGGTTCTTTGTGTATCATGTTGGGATTGCTTCTGCTGTGTAATCAACTGACCCTTCCACTTTTCGCCCTGCTGCTCCTTACTCCCCGTGTTCTCTTTATGAGCTTGTAACTATAGCGACTCTTTCTCCCCCCTCCAGATCTCCGTTCAAGTTATTCTACTGTTGGTGTTGTTCCTTGCCCCCCGCCCTGTCATCGTGCAATTGCCTTAGATCGGGGTCCACCTCCAGCCATTGCATCCACTGACCCTCATCTTCGAAGAGGTGGTTGTATGCTTCAAGCGAGCCCATTGGTAAAGCGGTTGCATCGGGCTGCGCCTTCCCCTCTTTCAAGTTCACACCAAGTACCCCTTCCCGCCAGGTATTCCGTGCCACTTCCTTGTCGCTTTTGTCGCCTACATCATTCCCCAAGCCAAGCAACAGTGTCGGATGTGACAACGGACTTAGGGTCTCATCCTACCACCATACAGACACCTACCTGTGTGGTCTATACCAGTGTTGTCACGTGGGTAGCCCCGTGGCCCAAGTTGGGTTAGCCACTTCACCCCTGGACCCCCACCGGGGGTAGCCATTTCACCCCTGGACCCCCACCATGGGGCTACCCGACCCCTGTACTTGCCAAAACATCCCCGCCCCCTGCCACCCCCGCTCACAACCCACACACCCATCCCC
>BFEA01000146.1:1835027-1846556 GCA_003427395.1 Chara braunii | reverse complement strand
GTTTTCGCAGAAGATTCATTATGCCCGTGGCTCTCTCGTTTTTTTGTTTTTGTTTTCTTACGAATACTTCAAGTGGGGTAGACATAGCATATGACGGTGTATGGTTCCATGTTTTCGCAGAAGATTCATTATGCCCGTGGCTCTCTCGTTTTTTTGTTTTTGTTTTCTTACGAATACTTCAAGTGGGGATGCACAAAAGACATAGCATATGGCAATGTATGGTTCCATGTTTTCGCAGAAGATTCATTCTACTAATATTATATGCATTTGGTGAGTGGTGGAGGGAGGCCCTGAGAATCCCGTGGAGACACGAACAGGTTCTAGCTGAACTGTTGACCCATAACTGCCGAGCTACAGCCCTGAACTCGAATCCACAGCATATATTGGTGGTCTGCCCTGGTGTCTTTCATGCATGACGAGGCCACCCTTCTCATTGAAGCAGCGGCCCTCAATGGCTCGACATGAGTTACAGGAGCCATTTGAGGTCCATGTATGGGCCTTCGAATGAACATAAAGAGGACCCCCGCCCCCGCCTGTCCTGACCCCGCACCCCCGCCCCCGTTGCCAGCCAACCCCGGCCCCGCACCCGCACTACCTCGGAGCTCATGGGGGTGGGGTGTAGTCCCGGGGGGGGGCCGAGGTCGGGCCAAAACTGCAATATTGCCGTTTGGCCCAGGGGGTGCAGGCTGCGGCTGCGCACCCCCCTGTATTTCTTTATTTACTTTTACTTTTTTTGCCGGGGCCAGGGGTACCGACCCCCAGCCCCCGGGACCCCCGTCGGGGCCACGGGGCCGGGGCTCGACAACCCTGGCCTTCTCCCCTGTTGCAGTGAGCTTTTTGACGGAGGAAGTCGTCAGTGAGCGTATGATGAGACCTGGGGGACATATCTCGTCTATTCGGCAAGTTTGGCATCAACGATTGAGCCCCGATCTTCTCCGATTCGCGGCCTTCTTTAGCACAACGGTGGTACACGGGGCGGCGGAGTTCCGGTTCATACGTGTCAGCGATCGAGCGCGAGTGTTGGCTGAGGCGTTGGCTTTTCTATGGTTGTCTACACCAGGCATCAACCACGTCTCAATGATAGCCGCCTTTACCGGCGATCTTATGACGCTGCACGAGGGAGCCCACACAGGCGTCCTCCGATAATTGCAGAACTGGGCGAGGGATCTCATGACTGTGTTGATCCAGCTCCGCCTGGGGACCAGATCTTCTCCACCAACGACACCGACCTCGGCCAGTTACGGCTTTCCCCTGCCACATCGGAGGCCTAAATCCCAGAGCTCCTTCCTTTCGTGCCGCCCCGATGAACCAGCACCGCCACTCGACCTTCGGGCTCCCGTCCAATCTCCCCACCTTCTAGCCGTCAGCTACCGACGCCCCTCTATCTACATCACACCCGCAGCCTAGGCTGCGGGCAATTCGGCCGCGGGCGCGACCAATGAGGCCTTGTCCCCAGCCTGTTTTTTTAATATTTTTTTATACCCCTAAAAATACGTAAAACAAAAGTATAAAAACATAGGGTTGTAGGGCTTGGAAAACCCTACAATCCTATATTTTTCATTTTGGAATCCGACTTCGTTTAAGATTTAAAAAAAATGAAAAACGAAAATGGATTTAAACCTAGGCTGTTTTCCCGGACGCCCGGGCACCCAACTTCTGCCCGGGTACACGCCCAGGTGCCCGGCCGGGCATGACCCCCGGGCACGGCGGGCAGGGTTCCGGGCAGCCCCTGCGCCAAAAAAAAAAAAAAAAAAAAAACTCAAAAAATTCCGGAAAAAAAAAAATGTTGTGTAGGATTGAAATGCAAACCAGTTTTGGCTGAGGGTCACATTATAATTCCTCACAGAATCGAAGATAAAAAAAAAACAAAAAAACAGAATCACACAAAGGCACCCCCCTTTAGACCCCTTTAGCCCCTTTAAAACCAATTTATACCCCCCTTCCCCCCCCTTGACAGCCAACTCGCAAAAAACGAAATTAGCCCGGATTTGGAGTCCTCTGGGAGAGCGCAGAAAACCAAAACTTTTTTTTTTTTTTTTTTTTGCACGCCCGGGTACCCCGGACGTCAGACCCCCCCGGGCGTCACGCCCGGGTGCCCGCCCGGGCAGGACCGGCCGGGCGTGAGAATCTTCCTAGATTTAAACAAATTATTAAAACAAAAAAAAAAAAAAAGCAGGAACTTTTTTTGGTCATTTTTTATCATGAGGGACATGGTCGCTGAGTTGTTCTATTTTTTTTTAGAAATGTTTTTTGGGTTTGTGTCGGGAAATTGGGTGTTTAAAAAAAATTAAGATGCAAAAATTGAAAACAAATAAAGAAAAAAGGGGTCAGGCTGGGGTTGGTGTGTGTGTGTGTGTGTGTCCTCCTGTGTGTGTGTGTGTGTGTGTGTGTGTGTGTGTGTGTGTGTGTGTGTGTGTGTCTGTTTATTTAATTCTTTTTGTCACATACCAAAAAACACCCTCCCAATTTTTATTTTTATTTTTAATGAACAGGGCCATAGAGGCCGACATGCGACGGCCCCGCGCGCGCGCCGTTTTCCTGCGTGCGCCCCCGCCTGGGCCTGGCGCGGCCACGTGAAAACTCGGTTGCGCGGCCTTGGCCGGAGCCGAGGCCGCAGGATCCGCGGCCTAGGGTGTCATGTAGCCCTCTGTCCTTTCGGATCGAGCAGCTGGATGTGTCGATCCTTGCGGCTGCCAAGTGGAGGGAGTGGTGGAACGCATACGTGGCATTGAGCTTCTGTCGTCTCCGAGCGGTGTTCCACTGGGAAGAGCCAGCAAACAAGGACGAGGAGGACGAAGTCCCCGACGACGAGGTGGAACTGCTAATAGTCCAGGCGTGGAGAATAGAAACGGAGGGGGAGTTGTTGAGGATCTTGTTCGGAAAGGTGAGGGACAACCACATGGAGCCTATTACGAACGAAGTGCTGAAATTCCTGGCGTAGCTCCTCGACGACCTGCCTCTGGACATCATCTCTCGCTGCGATTAACGTCCTACGCTAGCCATGCTTACACGAACGTTAGTGTCGCATCTGTTGTGGTCTTCATGCACGGAGATCGACGGAGACAACTGCTACTACCCCTCCTCGAGTCCTCGGGCCACTACCTGGTCATCGACGTGACCAACCTCACCTTGTTGGATCTGATCATTCGAAGGGGGGTAGAGAAAGAAGACGTGGGCGAAGAAGAGGAAGAAGAGGAAGAGGAAGAAGAAGAGCAGGAGAGTTCGGGGACAACCCCGATTACAACGAGTCAGAGGGGACTGAGTCGGGAGGGAGTGGGTCAGACGAATCGGGTAGCCCCAGCGAGCAAAGCAAGGAAGAAGACGAGGCCGCAACACAAAAAAGACAGGAGAAGGCAGAGGGAAAGGGGCCAGTGGAAATCGGACGGACCAACAACGCGGCTGTTACAAGGCGATCCGGCGCGCAATCCGGATCCGCCGCAGGAGGAGCTTGGGGAAGATGGCGTTGCCACAGAGGGATCAAGCAGTTGGCGCCGAAGAACAAGCCCTTTGCCGACTCAATCCCATCCGTCACAGTCCACCCTTCGCCTACGTGGAGATGCGGGCGCTCAGGCTTCGTCCCCGGTCTTTATCTCGTCGTCCCCTTGATTTCCTTACCCTCCAGCAGCTCGCAGGCCAACCCCTGTTTTCTCTTGACTGACACCCCTTCCCTCCCTCCTTCTTCCATCAACTCTATTCTACCCGTCTCATCGCCACCGTCTTCCCGCACCCCACCACTCGCTCTCTCGTAACCTCCTTTCCCCTCCATGTCCTTCTCTTTAGCGTGACATGGCGGGAATACAATAATATAGAAGTCTATTATATGATCGCGGGTACTGTCCCCGCGTATGAAGATTATGAGGATTTTCCCGCCATGATCCTCCACACCCTTCGCACCCTCTACCCTAATTACCTCGCTTCGCTCCCCCATCGAGGTCATCGTTTCCCCCCCATCCATCGCACCATTCACTACCATCGGCTCCCCGCTGGAGATCGAGAACTTCGTCGTTTTCTACCGAGCTCACCCTCTTCCTCCCCCGCCTGTCATAAGACTACTCTTCCCCAGCAACCTCTATGTTCGAAACTCACGAATGTCACTTGGATGACTTCCACACTCGTATCTCACGGTAAGTGGCACGTGTAAGTTCCACATCAATCGTCGATGTTCTTTCTGTGCCCGTCGGGGCCAACGGATGTTTAAAGAGCAAGCAAGAGCTTGCTCAAGATTGGAACCCCCTAGGCGTCACATATGTGACAAACTATCTTCTGCAACCACGCGACTTTCTGCACAAGGCTACTTCAGGGGTTGATCGAGTGGGGTCCGTCGAATTGCATGAATGCCCTCGTTTTTTTTTGGAATTGAGGCTAGTATGGTCCCACGACAATTGGTAGTTGATCGCACCTTAGGGAGCACGAAGGATAATTGTTGTCATAGCTTCTTGCTTGTTCTGCTTTGGGAAATGAGAATTTTGGCGCGATCGTCGCGCGGGAAAATCTTTTTGAATTTTCAACTTATGTCAAGCCCCCGCAGGCTCTCAGAATTTCTTTTTGCAATTAGGATTTAGGCTAGGAATTTTGGTGCATCGCAATTTTGCTGCACGACGCTTCTTGCTTGCGCATGCTTTGCCTCGTCAGGATCTGTGCTCTGATTTTTCCACGCCTTAATCTTACGTGTAACTGACATTCTTGTCTTGGCGGGCGTGGTTGTAACTGTAGCCCTCTCTTTCTTGATATCTTCATTGCCCCACCCCATGCGCATACTTTCCCCCCTGTCCTATTGGCCCGGATGATTACATGACTGGATCGATGTGTGGAGTGTGGCTACGTCCCCCACGTCGCGGCCTGGCCATGCAGTTGTACGCACTTCCTTCCTCCTCCTCTCCCACCCAGGCACAATCCCGAGTATCTCGCGCAAGCACACATGCTATAAATTTTGCAAGCGCGATTGACTCACTCTCTATGAATTTTGGAGTTAGCGCGGTCGAGAGGATCGGCTAACAAGCAAAAGTCGGAAGGTGGGTAGAGAGCTAAGCGATCCGACGGGCTGGTGTTGGATATGCGGGGTCGACGTGTGGTCGTGACGGATTATGGCACACGGGCGAATCTGGCTTGCATGTTCAGGCTAAGAAGGGTGACAACTCTGTGTGGGTGCGCGACGACAGATTGCCCGCATCGGGATGGTGTGAAGAGAGAGAGAGAGAGAGAGTGAGAGAGAGAAAGAGAGAGATAGAGAAGGGGAGACGGGATGTGTTGTAATGGTGCTTCTGTTCTGGTCTTCTGAGTAATTTTGATATCTGGTGCAAGTCGCCCTTGCTTTTTGGATCGACATCTCAGACTTTTCCTATGCTTCTTCCCTGAGGATTGATGTGTGATTGTCTCCCCCGCTTCCCTCCTCCCCCTGTGATTGGTTGATCACCTACGATTGAATTTTGTATGATTCCTGACCAATGGTCGAAGGATTGATGCACGAATGATTGTCAACTCCCTTTTTGTCTATGAGTGTGTGTTTGAAGTTGAATGCATGGATGCCTGGCGTTTTTCTGTCTGAGTATGAACTAGATGAGCATGCTAGATGATTAGATGTTTGTCTTATGATAGGATTGCCCACCTTCGGGTGAACGGGCCAGTGCGTACAGGTTGTGAGCTGCTGGCGTTCATCTGGACCGACGGATAGGCCTTGCGCACGCACGTGTAAGCCCGACTGAAGAAGGTCGTTGCTTACATGCGTGACTGCAAGATCTGTACTCAGCCCAACTCTCTGACTGTCTGAATTCCTGCCCCACCCCGCAGTATGAATATCAAAATCCCCTTTCGCATCACCGACCGCGAGTGTCTGAGGGATCGGGAATTCCAGGAGTATTGGGAATACGCGTGTCTGTCCACACGATCAAGGGCGGACCCTCCGGAATTCCCCTACTCCATAGGGAACGAACGTATTTGCGAGTGGGATATTGATCGGGCCTTGGAACGTATCCCCCATCTCCCGGGCTGCCTTAGCTTATACACGTGTCACATCGTTGCAACACCCGGAATCATTATCCTGGGAACCAAATTCCCTCCCTATCACCGCATCCTGCCTTTTCACTCCTTGACCATCGTCCCATGGCGCACACTCGCTCCCTACTGACCCCAACCCCTGTGCTCGGAGTGCCTGCAAGACCACGATTAC
The DNA here is from genome assembly GCA_003427395.1 of Chara braunii. Classification (NCBI taxonomy): domain Eukaryota; kingdom Viridiplantae; phylum Streptophyta; class Charophyceae; order Charales; family Characeae; genus Chara; species Chara braunii. The sequence goes on along the minus strand of BFEA01000146.1, from coordinate 1,840,390 downwards.
CCAGCATCTGATTTCATCTAGCGAACTCGCTCGGAAGAAGAACGACGGGAGCACAGCCTTCGGTTGAGGCCGGTCGCGCCGGAATTCCGAGACCTGCGGCGTTCGGCGTTGGCAGGTGATCAGCCAGCGAGATAGCCATAGCGTCCCGACGATACACCAGATACGAGTCCGCAGGGGTACCAAGTCTCTGTACACCATGTCCCCAGCTTCCTCGTTTTCATTCTGGATCTTCAGGCAGAGGTTTTCCATCAGCCATTCCGCCACATCCTGCAGGGTTATCCCTTGCGCATTGCTCGTCTCTTGTGTATCTGTCTGTGGTGCTTGTGCTGTCTGGGGTGTTCCATCCTCCTGAGCTTCGGTCATTACCACGTCTGGCGGGGGGGGGGTGCCCTGGGGATGTTTTCGATGTCCATTGGTTCGGGGCCGAATGCATCCTCAAGCGGGTCCTTTGGTTTGCAGATCCCTTGTGTTTCGGCTCCTTGAGGTTCCTATTGTGCAGGTTGTGCAGGTTGGCTCGCGTCCGCTTCGGATGGTGAGGTCCTGGGATGCATGCCTTCCTGGTGCTCGCCCTCCTTCCCTTTGTCTGCTGGTTTCTTCTCAATCGGCAAGTACCTCTTTGCTGGCGGGCCTCAAGTTTGCCGGTTTTGTCTTTCTTGGGGTCGCTCAAGCTGCCCTTTTAATTGCTTCTCTTCCTCTTGTGGGGCCGGCAGCTTGGGAATCTGCCGTGTTGGTTCTGGTACCTTTTCAGGTCGGCGGGATTTCTCCTGTTGGGGTGGGGCCCAGACGTTGGGGGGCCTGGTGGCCCAGCAGGGGGTTCCTCTCCCTTCCCAGGTCCAACCCTTCGCTTGTCCTGCAAGGTCCCGGTCCTCAGAAATACCCACCCTTCGTGACCCCGGTCAACCGTATGCCATCTGTTAGGTTTGTGCGGGTCTTGTCGGAGCCGGCCCGCCGTCGATCCCCTATTGTTCGGGTGGTAGGGGCAGGCAGACTCTGTGCTTAGGTGCCCGTACGCCCTGCACTTGAAGCACCATGGGCGGAACTTGTGGACTGTGTGTATCTGGAAGATCCTCGCTCCCATTCTGTACGGAATGATGTCGTCAATCGAGAAAGGCTGGTCTTTGGGCAGGTCCAATGCCAGCATTAAGTAGTCACCTCCATTCGCCACATAGGATGAGAGCGGTTCAATAAAGTCAACTATATTGTACTGCTGACCGAAGTCGTAGACGAAGGCCGCCTATATCTCCACGGGAATATGTCTCAATTCGACCCAGAAGTAATCTTTCATCAGCTATTCACGTTTCTCCTCAGGGGTTACCTTTTTGGGTTGCCACGGGTATATTCGCACCTCTGACCGTTCTCATTCGATTGACCTCCATCCATCCATCTTCTGTTTATCTTCTGTGAAGAGGCATAAGACAGTGAAAACCGTGGAGGAGAGCGGCTGGATCAAGAAAAATTCATGAACCGCCTCGGGGTTGCCTTTCATTTCCTCCAACCGTTTATGTATCCATTTGATCTTATCGTTGACTGATTTATGTGCCACATCACCGAGGAAAAGCCAGTTACTTGCTTGTTGGATGTAGGTTTTGTCTCTTGCCTCTAATTTGTCCGGGGGATATGCCTTCATCATTGTCTTCCTCCCTCCTTGATCCACTACATGGTTCTGAGAGGGGAGGAGGAAGAGAGTCAATAAATATGCCCGTGCCGACGAGAGGTTGCAGAGGGGCACTTTCAGGGTCTCCTCCTTACCTTGTTGTGTGTCTTGAGCGGCACGTTGAATGTCGAGAGATTTTTCTTGGATTGTGGTCATGACACGTTGAGCCCATGTGGGCTTCGACTCCCCTTTTTTTCCTTTTTGTTCCGCTCCAACAGTCTGTTCTTGCTTCCTTTTTTCTAGGATTGTTTCTTCTTCAGTTAACATTTCTTCATCTTCCTCCACGTTTTCATCTTCCTCCCCCTCACTCCCGCTCTCTTCCTCCATCTCCACCTCGTTACCTTTCCCCTCTTCCGCGGGCGTCTTGACGCCCTCCTTGCTGCTTGCCTCCATCTGCTCGGAGGGGAGGCAGTGTGATGAAGATCCGGTTTCCATCGTGCCCTCTTTCTGATCAGGACGGTTGCGGCTTACCAAGGGTGGGCGTTATTTTGTGGCCGATGGAGGCATCGGCCAGACTCGGCCATCGATGCTGGTCCGATCGATATGTGTCCAGGTGCAGGGGGTGGCCTGGTCCAGAGGGGGGGGGTCTTCCGGTCACCGGTCTTCCGTACGTTGAGGCCGCCAGCTGTCTGATCGGGTCATGCCTTATGACCCCTTGGTAAAAAATAAGGGGGCTCGAACCCCTCTGTCTTCTGTGACTCTGGTCCATCGAGCACTCCTTAGCTGTGCAGCGTATGTGTATTTCGCTGTGCGTGAGCTTTGATTGTGCTTTGATTGTGCGGTGCGTGTGTGCGTATGTGTACTTCGTTGTGCTTGTGTTTTGATTGTACGGTGTGCGTGTGCTGTGCGGTATGTATGTGCATGTGTATTGTTTAGGCATACAATTTTCCGTTCATTTTGGATTCCTGAGTTTCATTGGTAATTCCTTGACGACGGCTCTTACTGGCTTGGGGACGCCCAGGAGAGGGGGGTAGTGGGGGGGTAGGCGGGGAACTGGGGGGTGCCGTTCAGGGGGATGGGTGTAGAAGCGATTGAGATGTTACTGTCGTTGCCATTTTCCTCCCTGCGCTCCGCTCCTTACGCGTCTCGTGCAGTCCTGTCGTTGTGATGAGGTGTACTGTCGTTGGCGTTTTCCTCCCCGCACGCGTCTCGTGCACTCTTGTCGCTGTGATTGCTCCCGTCGGTCGATCCGTTCCCACCCCTCGTCTCTATTCCGTTGATGTAGTTTCCCTGTCTCCTTGCTTGTGTCCGGAGCCAAAAAGGGTGGAAGTCTACTCACATCCTGCACGTTCCTCGCTCTAATCGGCCTGGCGTCCGTCTCCGTCTGGCGCCTTCCTCCCTCCTTTTTGATAGTAGTGTACGCACATCTCCCCCACGTCACCTCCTTCCCAAGTCACCTGGTGTCACCTGCCCGGCAGCTACCCAAATTGCAAATCGACTTCACACACTTCGATCCTACCATAGGCATACTCCACTGCGTCTCCGTCTGTATCAGCACGAGGTGCCACGTGTCGAACTCGTGGCGGCTGCGGAGCTCCACGTGGAACCCCCTAACCAGGGGGTCGGGCCACAACACACGTCAACCCGTGACGTGGTATGGTCCAGATCCGAAGTGCAATCGCGCGTGTGCTAAGCGCAGTGTGAGCGTCCAGTTGTTCTAAAAATCGTTCTAACTGCGGCTTTTTAGTAGTTTTTACTCTCTCCCAATACGGATCGGCAGCTAGCATTGTTGGAAGCCTTTGTCCTTGCCGTCCCGGGAACCAGGCTCACGAAGCTCTCAAAAAATAGGCGCACAGATGCTACTGGCACAACAGCGGAATAACAGCCCGAACTCTGATGTAGCGCCCAACAGGGAACAACCGAACAAGCCTTGCCCGTCGGAGCTACAGAGGAACCTGGAGGTTCAGTGCCAGTCCCTGACACCTGAACAACGGACCCTATTCCACTGGCTATCTGAGGCACAGCAACAGCAGATGCTGGGAAAAGAAGTGCAGCTACAGTTGGAATGAATACAGGATCTAGGCCAGCAAAGGTCTCTGGAACATGACTTGCACCTGCAAAAGCTGCTGCAGCTACAGCAAAATGTCACACAACGACAACATGACCTGTTTTGACTGGATGACCAGCAAAAGCCGCAGTTGATGGGGGAACAGGCCCACTGGCAGCAAATGCAAGTGCTGCAGACCCCAAAACAACAGCAAGAGCAGCGAAATCAGGTGGCCCAGCAGCAACACCAATGGAGATGACGCAGCATGACCAACATCTGCTGCAACAGCAACAACAAAAATACAGACATAGGCAGCAGCAGGTACTCTTTGTTTTACCTTTTTTTCTTTGAAAGGGTGAGGGCCTTGAGCTGACCGGCCCCAGGTTCAGAATTTCATTTTATTCTGGTCATCTAGGTGCAGCTGGATTTTCGGTTTGTATTTCGACAGTTCATGGGTGTACCAACTGAGCTAGGTGTGTTGCACATACTAGAACAACTGAAGGAGCAAATTCAGAATCAACAGAGGCAACGGCAGCAAAGGCTGCTGCACCCTCCTCCAGATGGGGCAAGAACAAGGGATGCTTGTGCAAGCTCTACCCACGCTGGAGGACAGGATCCCGGTCAACCTCCTAGTTCTACAAGAAGAGCACCCGTCACAAACACAACTGCCAGTGAGTCTAAGTGCCCAAGCAAGGCAAGTGCCGTGCTCGTCAATTATTGATCTGTTATCGGAAACTGATGCCGATACTGGAATGAAAATGGGAATGATGGACAGAACCCGGAATCTGATGATGATTTTGAAAATGACTTTGACTATAATGGTTGATCAGATGGGAGACTAATCATGCTCCCCCAACAACAGAACAGGCACAAAACCGGTCGTCCCTCACTGACTCTACTACCAGCAGGTAGGCAATCCCTGCGCTTACCAGGCTTGCTGAGTGACAAACAGCGCCTGCAATAATGAAAAGCACAGCCTTTGCCACAATGGATCAAACACACACCACAATGACTTGCATACCAGTTACCTCACCTCCAGAGAATGGTGGTGTTACATGCTGCGCCTGCACACGAGGGTCATTTTCCAGGCCCTGCGTCCCTCAGGCTGAAAGCCTGAAAACCAGGGCCTACAGGCCCTGTGTCTGTTCAGCTCGAAAGCCTGAAAAACAGGGGCCTACAGACCCTGTGTCGTTTCAGACTAAAAATGGCAGTAGCCTTTTTAGCCTGAAACGAAGGGCCATTTTCGGTCTGTCATCAAACTGACCTGCACTGAAACTCAGGCACCGAACCAGGGTTTTAGGAACGACTATTTTTGGCCTGTTCCCACGACAGCTGCAGCACCAGCCCCTGGCTCGGTTGGGCATTGGCAAGAGCAGCCTCCTGGACTGCCCGCCCTGCAACTGCAGGCAGTCGGAGGCAGTCAGGAGGCAGGCCGAGGAAGTACATAGGGACTTCCCATGCACTTCACGGGCAGGCAGGAGGCAGTAGTCTTCAGGAGTCGGCAGCAGCACTCTCGAGGAGCGCTGCAGTAGTAGTAGTAGCGTTAGCCTTAGTCTTCAGCGCTGGGCGCTAGTAGCGTTATTAGTAGTCTTCAGCGCTGGGCGCCATAGCTAGAGTAGCACTAGAGAGAGAGAGATTGGGCGGAGGCCAGGGATACTTACCTGCAGCGCCGTTGCTCCAGCTTCGTCTTCGAGGTACCTGCAGCACAGCGCCATCTTCACA
>BFEA01000146.1:1792432-1819500 GCA_003427395.1 Chara braunii | reverse complement strand
AGAGAGAGAGAGAGAGAGAGAGAGAGAGAGAGGGCCGGCGATTTTGACGAGGCACTCCCCGCAAGGCGCCGTCTCTCTCTCTCTCTCTCTCTCTCTCTCTTCCCCCACCCTCCCTGCCGCGCCTGTCTTTCCCGTTGGTTTTCTTTCTCTTCTTTTTATTTGCGCTTTCAACTACACAAATCACACACACACACACACACGTGCACAACCACACACGTGCGCACAAACACACACGCGCGCACACACACACACACATACACACACACACACACACACACACAAACAAACGTATACACATACACACACATACACATGCACACGCACACACACATACGCACACACACACACACACTCAAGAGCGCACACACAAACATACACGCCCGTGTGCGCGCGCACACACACACACACACAAACGCTTCATTTTTATTTTTTTTGTAATCAATCAATCAATCAGTCAATCAATCAAACAATCAAACAATCAAACAATCGAACAATCAAACAGAAGAAGAAGAAGAAGAAGAAGAAGAAGGAAAAAAAAAAAAAGCAATTACCTTGAAAAACATTTTAGGACTTTGACCCCATATCAGTCACGAAAAAAATGAAAACAAAATATTCCGACTTTTATTTTATTTATTTTTATTTTTTTTATTTTTAACTGATTTTCGTTTTTCATTTTTTATAAATCCTAAATGAAGTCAAATTAAAAAAAAAGGGGTTTCAAAACCCTACAACCCCATTTTATTTTTTTTTTCACTTAGTTTTCGAACCCCAAAAAAAATCTGAAATATTGGGCCGCAAACTAGGCCTGGCGGCCGTGGCTGCCGCCGACTTTTTCGGTCGCGGCGGCCGAATTGCCCGTGGCCTAGGCTGCGGGTGTCATATAGGGCCCACCGAAGCCCAGTCCCACCCCCGACATGCCCCCGCCCACCCACCCCCGCACAGCAGCCCCCCAACCAACGCCCCACACCCCTATACCACCACCTACCCCCACCCAGCACCGCCACATCCATAAGCCATCCGCCGCCACTCACTGCCGGTCACAGCCGTTCACCGCAGGTCGTGCCCATTTGCTGCCGCTCACTGCCGGTCATGCAGCGGTGACCACCGTGAACAGGTCGTTCACGGCCGTTGCCGTGTTTCCCGTGCCTCACCTCCACGTGGCGGCGCGCGGCTGGCAGGATATGAGCACCGATCCAAAAGTCTGCGCCTCACCAAAGTGCGAGGCGCCGCGGTGCACCACTTGCCACTTGCCGATCAGGGCCTTGAACGGGCCGTGAACGTGGCATGAACGAAGTCATGCCCCGATTCACACACACGGCCGCACGTTCACAGGTGTGAACACGTGTTCACGTGCACGGTCGCGTCTCTCTCTCTGTCTCTCTGTCTCTCTCTCTTTTTCTCTCTATCTATCTATCTATTTATCTCTCTCTCTCTCTCTCTCTCTCTCTCTCTCTCTCTCTCTCTCTCTCTCTCTATGGCGCAAATGAATGGTGGAGGTGGTTTGCGCGGTGCTTTATTGCACTAACAACCCAAAAAACAAGTGGGTGGTAACGGCCAATCGCGCGACGAGGACCGATTTTTTTTTTTTTGTCGTCTTTTGTTTTTATCACAGTATGGCGTAGTGCTTGCGCTGTCTTATTATTTTTATTTTCTTTTAAGGGCCACACAACACCCTCACCATGGCCCACTACCAACAAATGTTACGCCGAACACAGGCAAAATCGATTTTTGTTTTCTTTGTTTTTTCATTTAAAAAAAAAAATTAAGTAGCAAATCCGGATATCCGACAGACCAATTTTATCCGGAGTTTTCAATCCCGATGAAATTTTCGGATTAATTCGGATATGGAAAATCCGGCGCTGCTCAAAATATTTTTTTTTACCGAAAACAAAAAATTAAAAAAAATCTGGAAAACAAATATATTGTTGTTGTTGTTGACACTTGTTGTTATTTGTTTGTTTGTTTGTTTGTTTGTTTGTTTGTTTGTTTTTGGTTAAGCCCTTGTGCCATCCCTCTATCCCAGCGGTGGTACGAGAACCACCAGGATTGAGGGCTTGTCTTTCGGGCGGCTCCATCTATTGGTGGGGAGATGCACCTGCCGAAAACCGGGTTCAGCGTCATATAAATGATATGAACAACTTTTGGCTTGAGGCCATCTTTGATTACTCAACAGATACGAAGATAAAAAAATAAACAGAACAAGAAAATAATATTTAGATAAAAAATTATAGAATGAATTAAGCATCCCCCCTCTAAACCTCTTTATTTCCTATCTTATCCCCTTTCAACTCTTTAAGGCCCTATCAAGCTTTTCACGAAACAGGAATGTGGTTCTATTGTATTTTGCATGCGCAATATCACTTTTTTTTTTTTTTTTGCTTCTTTTAGGTCTTTTTTTTAATCATCCGGATTTTTGAATGATCCTATCCCCCAATCATCCGCCCAGATAATCCGACCAGATTATCCGGCCAGATAATCCGACCAGATTATCCGGCCAGATAACCCATGCTACCCACACAAAAAATATGCAGGTGCCCATGGACACCATGCACAGACCTGTGCAACCCCCCCCCCCCCCCCCTCSAAAAAAAAAAGAAAACAAATTGGGGTTCCCGCCAATGTATACGGCCGTACGAATACGGGTCGTACATATTCCCGTACGACCGTACGTACGGGCCCCCAGCGGGCGAGCGCCCGTACGGCCTGTACGTATGAACTTTGGACCCCCCACACGTGGCTTTCTCGGAGGGTGTTGAGGGGGTGAATGCGTTGGGGGGGGGGGTCGGGTGTCCGGGGGTACCCCCCTTTTTGGATCTAGGAATCTGGGTGGGAAAAAAAAATAAAATAAAATATTTTTTTATTCATTGATTGATTAATTGGTTGATTGATTGATTGATTGTCGATTAATTGATTGATTGATTGATTGATTGATTGGTCGATCCAACATTGTTTGTTAGCTGAATGACTTGGTCTATCTATTTTTTTCCTTGCTTTCTGACGGTAGTTGGGCTGACTTAGAATAGGGTAGACATTGTTTCTAAATCGAATGGTTCAGTCTCTTGTTTTATTTTGAGGGAGGATTTTGGTGAAGGGCTAAATATTGTTTCTAAGTTGAATGGTTTAACATGAAGTCACACACTAAGTGCAAGCTGAGCATAATTGGAGACACTTTATCTATATTTGCATGTGAACAAACAGTTGTACATTGTTTCTAAGCTGAAAGGTTCAGCTTAAGTCATATCACTAAGAAGAGAGATAAAATTAAGAGTATAATTGGAAGTAAACTGGGCAACACGAGCATTATTTCTAAGTTGAACGGCTTTGTCCCCGACCCAAGTTTTGAAGACAAGTCAAAAAGTTATAAAATTTTGGATTTTTAAATAGTTCAGGGCGACTAGGCATAGTTTATAAGTTGAATGATATAGTTACATGACCAAAAAAAGAGAGAAGCAGATGTGCAACCTGTTCGTGTATAATCTAAGGCATATACGACATTGTTTCTAGGTTGAATGATCTCTCGTCATGCCATATGTAAGATGGGTAAGAGGTTAATCATCTGAAGGGTCGATGAACTATCTTATGTGAAAACAACTTGGGATTTTTTATGAAAGTACTTACCCATTATGGTATGAACTTGCATGTGATTGAGTGTGAGTTCTACTTAGTCTGAGTATTTACTTTGATAGGTAGTTTCTTTCAATGCTAGCCATGTGCTGGAGCTATAGAAGTTAGTTCAATTTCTACATTTTCTGAGTTAAACTTATTTCTCATACTTGGATTTGTATAATTTCTGGGAGCACACTTTTGCTAAAGGAAGTGCTGCGAAAATTTCTGCAAATTCAAGAAGTTAATCACATTTTAATTTTATAATTTTAAACTTTTATCTAAGTTTTATTTCTGGCTTAGTAAACATCTGATAAATATATTTTTTTAGGGGAGATAATGCTCAAATTTTTACTAAATCATAAAGTTAGACAAAATTTGACTTTGTAAAGTCATAACTAATTTTATATTTTTATTTAGCTTTGCACAAACTTTGAAAAAACATTTTTCCTATCGGAAGTGATGTCGAAATTTCTACAATTACAAAGAGTTAGTTAAATTTTGTCTTGGTAGGACTCAAGTTTTATCTTGAGTTTATATCTGACTTTGTATAAATCAGGGAGACCTACTTTTCTAAAGGAGATGTTCCCAAAATTTTACTAAATCAAAGAGTTAGGCAAAATTTGAATCGTAAAAGTCAAGGCTCGTTTTGAGATTATATATTCAATCGAGTATAAATTATGAAAAGACACTTTCTCTAGAGGGAGTGCTGTCAAAACTTTCTTAGTTTTTTAGGAGTTAGATTATATTTTGATATAAAAAGTTTTGGTGATCCACCCTTTATAGGGAAGATGCTGTCGAAATTTTCCTTATTTCTTTTAACACTCGTTGAAAGGTAGATTTTAAATTTAGTCTTAGAAAAATTTAAGTGAAGTGTAATATGAGGGTTTATTCTCCATACACTTAAAACTTTTGTTTTGGGGATTGACATGTGTTGTGTTACATGTATTTTTTTATCATTCTGATTCAATATATGACTAGTTTCATCCCGATCCTGCGAAAATCGTCTTCTGTTATTTTTTTATAACAGGTTGGTTTTCGACTCGACTCTAATTCATTTTGACTACTCAACCTAAGTTCTTAGCCCCTACGAGTTGAATTATTATTTTTTTTGTTTTTACCTAGATTTTTACTTAATTATCATTTAAAAAGGATTGAATGTTGTATTTTGGAAGGTTGGACAAAGGTTGGGGTGTGTGTGAATAAGCCAAAAGGTATGAGTGCAAGGAGTGGTTGATTTTGACCCCGTGTAAGGCGTGGTTTACCGATATTGAATCCTTTATGTGATTGCAGGTATGTTTTGTGAGTTGAAGTCCATATTTGACTTTGTCTGCAATCATACCTAAATTTTGAAGGGAGTCACACTGTGATGGTAAAAAGTGGTCGCTTTGTATCCTATAACCCTATTCTATATATAGTTTGTGTGTCTGCGCAGTTCACCCTTACTGTGCGTAGTGATTAAACATACCTATACTAAGAGAAAGGAAAGATCTCTTTTATTTTTTGTGACAGTTATCAAAGTCAAACCCTTTGATATATTTTCATGCCTCCGATGATGAAGCCCCGTTCCCAGGGTTAGAGGCGTCTAGCTGCCACAAAAGGCCAAGGCCCACCTACCACTTGTCTGCGCAAGGTGCAGAAGAGGGTTGAACTCACAATAGCCTTCGCGATTGTCTGGCGTCGAGAGATTAACCTCTCAAGAAGCGTGTAAGTCGATACTTGAGTGTTGAAAGTGACCCTCAAAGTCATCGAGGATCGCATAATTACGTGTACCACATAGTATGTTATCACTACGACTGCTTACATATTGCATGGCTAATCGATATGACAAAGCCTATGTCGCTACGATATTTATTCAGAGTTTCGCAAGTGTCATTGGGTATATTGTCACTAAAAGGTTATGGGTTGGATACAAAAATGGACTAGGCGCGATTTTTGTGTGAAGCTTGGTTTGCCTTAATGAAGTATGACGCATGGTTAGGTGGACCGTCCTAGTCGACCGGCTCAGAGACGTGCTTGGGACATCAACCCCCAGAGCGTCGGTTCGCACGAGGGTCTAATTAAGGCATTCGACCACGTGTACCCCCTATGCTACAACGTACGAAAAAACGCCATCGGTTGGGCCACCTCTGCGATCGCAATTGAGTAGCTTTCGCATGTGGTTCGGTAGCTCGGCGGGGATACGCCTGTCAGAGGGTGGTGACAGCCCCTTGGGCAGAGGTAAGTTGTGCCTCGCATGGCTCCTATCCTGTCGTGGGGGTTCAGGAGAGGTGTGGCTGGCGCATTCGGGCGGAGCGGCGAAAGCTCCACTGCGATAAAAAGTCAAGCAAAATCCAGTGTGACGCGGCCGGGAGGGTTCCCCTACGGGACCGATGCGCTCGACGCCGCTTGTAATTGGATCACAATGAGATGGCAAACTTGGCCAGGGTGTTCTCCATGAGCTGCTGTTTGGAAGGAAAAAAGCATTTCCTTCCTTACCCGCAATCATGAATGTATACGAGGTGTCTTCGTGGAACATGAAGACTTTTCTGGATTCATATGACCTCAATCACATCCCCACCTTGACGTATCTTACCGCAATTTAATCGGCACTCGGTTGAATAGGTCCTACGCATAGTACAAGTATGCTCCAACAGCGCGTCATCATGAACTCATGGAACTCCATCTGGAAAAAGTACAGCCATGATATGAAGGGATGTGATTTATGGGCCAATAGGGTAGCCTGGATGGGCCAATAGGGTAGCCTGGTCAACTGCCCATAGGCCAACGGCATGTTCACGTGTGGATCAAGCCTGTGGGCTCTACACATTCAGGTGCATTTCGGACACGGCTATTTTCAGTATAGGCAAACAGGAGCTGGCTGCTTGTGTTCCTTTCCTCATTCCTTCTTTTTTGGGGGGACAAAGGACATATATTGCCCCTTTATTAGTATATGTTTGAAAGGACAACACTGGCCTGGTCAGAATCCACCTGGCCCTCTTGATGTCAAATTGCAGATCACGCACTGGGGCGTCCGCATGTTCAGAAGCATTTAAAAAAGAAGGAAAAAAAAAGGCGCCCAGTGCCCAAGGCTCAAATTATGCAATTGGACGCACAGCAAACCCATGCCTCTTCCCATTAGGGCTGGAAGAGCCTGAGCAACTGCTCCCATGGAGACAGCTTCCCTGACTGAGGCTAGGTTCTGCATTTGCAAAGCTACCAGCAGACCGTTTCTGACCTAAGCTTTCCAATTGGGGTAAACTAGGGCGCAGTCAAGGTTTCAGTTTTAAATGTACTTCCAGGCATCCCTCAAATACAACATATCCCCACCGGACTCTAAAGCTGGGTTGAATACATTCACGTTTTCCTCGTTCTGGCACAACATTCGCGAAATCGTGACTGAAGCGCATTTACAAACTGAAACCATGACAGCGCCCTAGTTTTCCCTTCTTTTTTCCTTTTCCTTACAAGAAAAAACACGCCTCGCCTAGTCTGGGGAACAGCAGTCCGGTTCACCTGCACTGGAAGGAAAAGCGAAGGCTGATACACATACACGTGTCTGCCCATCTAGGTTGAGAGAACCATAGCCGCTGATGCTTCTGACGCCACAAGACGGACTTCGTACTCCACTTATCACTCAGTCAAACAGCATTGATTGCTGCAAAAACGGGAAATAGTGACTGTTGGCTCATCTCAGCCACAGATGTAGCTCTTCCATTGAAAGATCACTTGCTCAGATGGAGAGATTGGTCAGTACTCCACCACAGCAATTTCTGTTCCTGTCTTAGACTTGAAGAACAGACGAACAGAGAATAACCATGTTGTCAGGCCTCGGCGCACCAGTCCGGTGACTCAGCGACTCTCTATTCATCATGCCTTCCTGAGCAGCCTATCCTAGGAAGAAAAGATCATCGAAGTTCATCACAGAAAGAAAAATTGCGACAATAACAGCCCCTAAAGACAACCTTTTTTCTCTTTCTTTTTTTTTCTTTTTTGACTAAGTGTATACCTCACACTATCTATCCCTATGACTAATCACCTTAGAAGCCGAAATCCGAAATCTACAAGTCCGAGGAACCAAGCACACCAGTAACCGAAACCTACGAGGCCTAGGAACTGAGCACACCAGCAACCGAAATCTATGAAACCCAGGGTCTAACCCCCAGTGAGGGATGGCAGGGGCACAGAACCCTACCAAGACCGACCAGGGGACCCAAGCAAACTATCTCAGCTGGCGAACACCAAGCACGTCGCAGGCGGCCATGGGGGATTGAACTCACGACCTCCTGAATGCCACTTGTGTGCGAAACCAACTGAACTAGGCCGCTGGTCCGTTCTTTTTTCTTTCGTTCTTTTCTTTTTTTTTCTAGTCTGGAAGGCCGGTGAAAAATTCACGTAAGCTGCTTACGTGTGATCAGCCCACGGTATTCTTTTATAAAAGGTGAAAGAATAGTGTGCCCTCTGAGCTGGGCACGCAGCCATTACTTCTTTCTTTTTTCTTTCTTATTCTTTGGTTGAACCATAAATTGCAACTGGGCGTCTGCACATGGCGCGATCTAGAGAGCGTTTTTTTTTCCTCTCATGGCAGTCTAGAAGAGCATAATTTGGGCATCTTCTAATTCAATTGCATTTCAACTGGACTACCTCCACGTTTTTCCTTTCCAAATATGCGAGGGCGATTTACATACTTCTCCTCTTCATTTCATTTCCCTCATGTATTTGCAACCCTTCCTAAGGGCTGATATCCGCTTCCCCAAATTCGTCTTTCAAGTTTGAGAGCCGGTCACTTACCTGAGAGAGGATCTTGACCTTACTACTTGTCTTTTTTTTTTGTCTTTTTTTTTTTTCTTTTTTTTTTTTTTGGATACTGCTTGTCTTTTGGCAGAAGGTCATCATGACAGTCTTTTCACTGCATTTGATATGTCAGACACAATCATGTGGACATATTCTGCGGTGGTGCTGGTAGACAGGCAGAAGAGGGCCAAGTTTTGTTTCGCCTTCTTTTGTTTCTGGAAATTCCTTCTTTTCTTTTCTCTTTCCTTTTGTTCGATATATATAATTTGGACCATTTCATCCTTGAAAGCGCAGGGGCCATACTAATCTTCTCTGCATCGTTCCAATGTTAACGGATGTCCCGAAGGAGTTCTCCTTCTCTTTTCAGAAGGGCGACGGCCTTTAGATATGATCGTTGAACTGCCCGGCCCCAGACAATTCAGAATGCTTTTTTAGAACGATTTTATTGAAATTTATTAGAGACAACTGCGCCTGTGACCGCTGCACAGTTTGGAATTAGCAGGAAGGAATAACAGTCCACTGCAAGCTTGGGCGAAAGACCAGTTCGAAACTCCGAGAAAAACAGTAAACTGCGCTTTCAACGGCCTACCGTTCGATAATTGGCAAAAACGGGAGGTGGCGATCGTGTTGTTGTTTTTTTGTTTTGTTTTTTTGTTCTTTTTTTCGCACCTTCGAAATTTATTTATTTATTTATTTTTAATTTTTTTTTTTGCGCCTGCCATGGCGGAGCTGTCTAGGCCAAGTCTCTGCAAGGAAGCTACCGTCTTTCCCCGAACACAACGCACCCTCATCTTGGCTGTACCGGACCGGAAACATAGCTTGTATACGTTCAATTTCAGGGTGCGTTATGTTCGGGGGAAGACGGTAGTATCCCGGGCGGCATTTTCAGCTGGTGTGGGAGTGGTCCTATTTCAGTTGTAGCAACTTTGGCAGCGCTACGAAATCGTTCTGACAGTTTTTTCTTTTTTACTTTTTTTCTTGCTGTTGAAGTTCGTTTGTTTTTTTTTGTGACGCTCTTTTGTATCATGCCATGTTCTAGAATTCTGTTACCGAAGGCCAGGTCCCACTCACAAAGAGGATTGGATTGAATGCCTGCATCTGGACGTCTTTGTAGGAAAGGTGCAAAAAATCAAAGATTGAACACGTCCATTTGCTAGTGGGACCTCGCCCCCAATCCAGCAGTGTAGGGCCTGGATCCACCAGTTACCAAATGCACAGGAGACCAAAAACATGTAGTGAATCTTTTTTTTTAATAAATGTGGAACAGTCAGAGGTGGCAGCATCTTCAACCGTAGATCGTCCATCCTCCAGCGGCTAGATAGCACAGATGAAGTCTTCGGAGTTTTCACTTGCTGAGAGGAGGGAACCTCGCACAAGGATTATCCTGCAGTCAAATAGGGGAATCTACAGCGTGATATGCATCCTTCACGCTGTCACAACTCTATCTTAGGTAAGAACGCCCGGAGCTGTATCTAGATAGATTCGTTTTGCAACTTGTTTTTCTTTTTTTTTTGCAACTTCGAGTATCTTGCCATGCACCAACGGCCAATTGATTCAGCAAATGCAACTGTGTAGGTCCTGTCTCCACAAGTATCTTGCCATGCACCAACGGCCAATTCATTCAGCAAACGCAACTGTGTAGGCCCTGTCTCCACGCGCCGGCCACCACAGGGGTCTAAAGGGAAAAACAAAGTTTCTTCCCTGACGGCCTCTTCACTACTGACACCACGGTTGGCAACCTCCCCCCGAATGCGGTCGGCGACCTCCCCCTGACTGGAATGTGCTGTTCTATCTTTTTCCTCTGCTCCCTGCCCTCCCCTCTCAGACTCCATTCCAACCCAGCCATGGCCTAGACATCTCGGCCGTGGCCCAGCCATGGGCGTGGCCAAGACATCTCGGCCATGGCCCAGCCATGGGGGTGGCCTAGACAACACGGCCGTGGCATAAGCAGGCGTGGAAACAACAACAACAACAACAACAACAACAACAACAACAACAACAAAACAAAACCAAACAACAAACACGACCGACACCTCCCGTCTTTGCCAATTATTGAACCGGTAGGCCGCCGAACACGCAGTTTACTGTTTTTCTTGCAGTTTTGAAACCAGTCTTCGCCCAAACTTGCAGTGGACTCTTATTCCTGCGAATTTGAAACTGTGCAGCAGTCACCCGCGCAGTTCTTTCAATTTATTATTTATTCTCTTTGTCTGAAGGTATCTGGATTCGAACTTCGAGTGTGCATTTCAATTTTCAACAGTTCAGGGGTGTACCGACTGGGTAATGGCCCCGGTATCTCAAATGACCTCAAACGACCTCAAATGTTCTCAATGATCTGTATAATTTCATATGGGACGCTGGGCCCGGTTCCCAGCACGTGCTGCTCCCCATTAATAGACTAGAGCACTTGTTCAAAAAGAAAAAAAGAAAAAAAAAAAGGGGTGTACCGACTGACCAAGGCCCGTTGTTGTTTTGGGGAATTTGGATTCACCTCTCTATGTGTAGCGGTACTACTCAGGCCCTGGCTGTTTGAGCCTGCTGGTATTACAGTCCAATGTGACCGGGCCCTCAGTGTGGCCCCACTGCACAGTGCCGGACGGCAGGCCCTGTGGGCCTGTCTGCTAGGGTCTAGCCATAGCCATAGCTCTGTTACATTTTGCCGTATTTCATCATTTTGATGGATTCATTCCATTGCTGCTTGCCTGTCTCTTGCTGACTTGGTGTGCTGTGTGATGTCTGTCTCGTGTCGCTCAACATCACCATCACCTCCTTGAGTGGGCCCGCTACCCCCGGTCCATATCCACTGATATCAGAGCAGGTGCTTCCTGTGCCTGCCCCTGCCCTCCCACCGCCGCCTACCGTAGTCCACCTCAACAACTATGGGGTGCCGGGAATGGCCACCTGGCAACACAGCACGGGTGGGAACAACAATGTGACCTCCATCGAATCTGGAGCGCACCAAATGGCGCAACGAGGCAAATTTAAAGGAGATTTTTCTTTTTCGCGTGTGCTCATAAGCAATGCGAAATAGTGTACGTATGCGTACATGTGTGCACCTCCATTGCCCTGACCGCCCAAACAGCACACACACAGATTATAGGTAATGCCGCGATGACCATCTCACGCGTGCGAACACAATTATAGTCCAATGAAGGAAGGACTAGAAGTGGGATGGCATAGCAAAACACATGGCCGTGGAGCGTACTATGAAGCAGTGAGATGATATGTTCGGCTGGATCAAGAAGGTGCGCACATCAAGTGAGCAGTCGTACTTCCGCATGACTCCAAGACAATCCAAGGTCGCAAGTCTGCAGTTTAACTTCGACAAGTGGCTGTACGAGGTGATTGCCCAGCGACATGTGCACAATTAGACGATGAAACCCACAAACCTCGTAGACATGGATACCAGTGGGGACACCGAAGGGTTCGACAACGTAGATGCTGGTAATGAGGAAGCTTCCAGAAATGATCCTCGAAGCAATAGTAGCTGCACTGCTAATAACCCTTCTCTGTATCGTTCCAATTTTAGCGGATGTCCCAAAGGAGGCAATAGCTGCAGTGCTTAGGTGACCAAAAGGGAAAAAGGGAAGAATGCTCGTGAGACGTCGTTTCGAGCAAGTACCGGATGCGATAGCCAACCACAAAATTTTCATGGTGATACAATGAACCGTGTGAGCAAGTGACCGTGCGACGTAACGAGTTGTAATGAACCCAGTCTAGAAGGAAACTCGTCAATGTCGAAATACAAGATATCTCAGCGCTCGTCAAAGTCTCTAATAATCAGGAAATGTGATCTGAAGTACAATGTCCCATAACCAAAGGACGAAGCTGATAGGAGGGAGATAAGACTTAGAGGGTGGAAGAGAAAGTATCCGTCAATGTCATCAAAGATAGATCTCCCTCAAACCCCACTCCTCCTTTGGCGTCTCCCCTCTTCCAGGTCAGCAAACAGTATCCCAGAGACACGTCTGACAAGATTGTATCACAGCATAGTGCCACGTAGGCACAGATCTCCCATGAAGACGTCACAGCAGCGCACAATGTCGACAGCATCAATCAGGTAAGTTTCCCTCTCTCTCTCACAACCAATCTCACAGCCCTGATCTCCCTCCTCGTCGATACCCAAATCTGTGTCGAAGACAGTGTGGCAAGCGCCACGTCAGCAATGTTGAAAACAGTGTGCCAAGCGCCACATCAGCAGTCAAGTATACAGCTGGCGCCAAGAGCAGAGCAGCGCCAGCACGCAATGCAGCAGTCTCGCGTCGCCATCGCACACAATGCCAGCGTAGTGCCAGCGTCAAGCCAGCGTCCAGCCAGCGTCGTGCCCACGTCGAGCAGCAAGTGCAAGACTGAATGTCGACCAACAGGGGCCGGGTCAATAAGTAGTGTTGACACAGTTGACCAGCCTCTGGTCTCCCAGGTACGAAGGCTCAGATTGACTCACAGCCGATGGCCTGGATCGCATACAGTTGCAGACCTCCACTTGGATCAGATTCTGCCTGGATACCTGCGTACAGCCAAGTGTGTGTGTCTGATCCGTGGCCTGGACTGGGTCCGTGCAGACTTTGACTCGTGAGCCTCACTATTCCGAGATACAGTTGACTTGAGTCAACTTTCGGGCACAGGCCCTTTGAAGCCACATTTCGGGGGCCTTGTTCCGCATAGTCCGGCGCAGGGCTTTGCTGCGGCCTGTGGGCGGCCCCTGGCCGACGACAGTAGCATATCTGGAGTGGGTTATTGCAACGTCGGCAATGCAATATTTTTTTGCATCAGGCGAGCGTAAACGAGAATCATCTGGATTCCGCTGGTTCTCTTACCCCCACCGGGATAGAGGTGCTGCACAAAGGCTTTTCAAAAAAACAAAAACAAAAAAACGAGAAACATCTGGCCATTTCGGTGACCAGTCAGAGGATGATATAGGAAGCACAGATAGAAACAGGCAAAGCTATGTCCGGTTCCTCTGGTAGGTACAATCTTCGTTGCCATGGAGGTCGAGGTAGGGAGTCCAATGTCTGTGCAGCTAGCCTTGATCGTCAAGCGTGTAGTGTGGGGTTTCTTTTGTTGCACTTTGTTAGCTTGTGCTTTTCCATTGGTTTCTTCCGATTCCATAAAAAGTCCCCCAACAAAAAGTCCCCCACTTTGTGTGTTAATCGAAACGAGTGAGCGATTGGGAACGTGTAATCAGGAAATGGTTGGATAACTTTATCAGACTCTCCTCACACCAAGTAATACTTTTGAACTTTTCGGTATTCGACTGGGTTCATTTGTTGCATCCCTGCATCATTAGCTAGTCTGCAAACAGCAAGATTGAAATTGTGCTGTAAAGAAAGACTTTATGATTTTTATCACGTTACGTGCTGGACTGCACTGGTTGCGGGGGTGTCAAAGAAAAAAGGGTGTGGTTGGTGTTTCATCATAACATGTGAGTATGTCAGTAATGGATTTCGGGCACATTTTGCCGTGATGCATATAACATGTCCTGAATTGCACTGATAAGTGTTATGGTTGTTTCCTTTTTGTGTTATGGTTATTTCAGTTAATCCTTTTCTGGGTTGCTAGGTTTGTTGTCTGTGCCCTGCTCGGTCAGGCTGCACTGCCATGGATGGATGGATGGATGGATGGATGGATGGATGGATGGATGGATAGAGGGTCACCCACCCGCCCAGTGGCACGTGTCCCCATCAACGTCAAGGAGAGAGCCCCAGGACGGCAGTGGATATTCATGCCGTCTAGTAACATTTGTGTGGGGCTGGGTGCACTGGAGGCAGGGGTATAAGATGTGACTTTTTTTTTTTTATATATATAAACAGGGCCTTATGGTCCTGGCTCCCTTCTATTCTGGGGAGTGTCAGTCCAGTTCCTATTCCACCGGCAAGTCAGAAAATACATTACATTGAAACTCACATACGCTTCCTTCCGTTTGGCCGAAGGACCCCTGAACAGCATTGATTGCTCCACCTTGGTGGAGGATTGAATGTCAGCTTGCCATGTCCCTCTCTTTCCTCTCAGATCTGGAGGCCAGATCTGCCTGCGTCCTCCCCACTCATCTGCCTTGCCTGTGAGGCGTGATATCTCCTGTCCCATTTTATCTGTCCTCCTTTCTTTAAATCGTCACTAAAACCCTGAACCTTAAACCCTCGACTTGTGTACCCATACTCCAACATCTCTTTGAGTCAATCTTTTCCCCTTATTCTGGTCTTTTGGTGCCATCCGCCCATCTCCATGTTATCCATCCATAGCTGTAGTATTTTAGGCTTGTCAATCTCCCGTGGAAGTCTGATCAGGAGGTGTTTTGCTCGTCCTCAGTTGTCTGTTGTCAATACGACTCAATAGCCTCTTCCTGAATTTGAATTGTGCCAGTCTTTCCGGCAATTGCAGTCATCTTGTGTTTAAGAAGTGATTGCTCCAACCGCCGTTGACCGCTGTTGGAAGCTCCTTTCTGGTACTGAGTTATGCCACTCTTTCCAGCCGAAACGGTCTTCTCGTATCTCTGCAGTCTTGCCGTTTGACCACCAATTCTTGTAAAACCTCAGTCTCTCGTTCTTTCAGTGTTCCTCGTCTTCTGTCCAGGCTTGCTTGGTCTTCCGTCATCTGCACAGGGTCTCGGCTTGTTTCATCGTTCTGGTTTCCACCCGAACCTTCTCCCGTGATCTGGACTGTCCTTCACTTGTTCTGCTGCATCTCTCTTTCCTTCCTGAGGAGTCCGATCCGACCTTTTCTGTCTTTCAAACCTGGTCGGGGATGTTAGTTAAGAGGGGAAGTTGGATGGGTTGCTCAGGGAAGGGGGTTAAGGAGAGTGAGCCCCAGAGTGCCGAGGCTCTCGTCCAGTATTACGTCGCCTCTTCAACACAAGTCTTTTCCTGCCTTGTGTGTCTGAATGGGGGATGTTAGTCTATAGGGGGATTTGAAAGGGTTGCTCGGGAGGGGAGGTTGGGAGTAGTGGGTTCCAGATAGATGCGACTCATACTCAGCGTTCTGTCTCCTTTTTACTGTGTAATTTATAGTGAATGTGCCTTGGGCGGGCCTTTTTATCCTCTAATCCCAGTTTACGAAGCGTAAGCTCCCCCCTTCTGTTTTTGCGATTTTGTCTCCCAACAGCCAATTTTTTTCGAATCTTTTCCGACTCGACTCCCTCTTGTCTGGTTGTATTATCCTCTGTTGTTCTTTTTGCTCTCTGGACCAGCGGGCTCTTATTTCTGTTTGTATTATTTGTTTAGTTTCTGTCCATCTCTCTTCTATGCTTGGTAATTGGTCTTCATGGTACCTTTGCATCTTGCCTTCCATTTTATCCAAAGCGCTGCTCTCCTCCATAGGTCGGCCACGCTAGTTGATTCTTCGTTTACTCCTTCACTTTCCAATCTACCTGATAGGAGGTATAACGGGCTGTTGGGGAAATCGTGTCCTGTTAGTTTATTCCAGAGGATTCTAGTTCTATTTCATATCTCTTGTGCTTGGCGGCAGGTTATTAAACAGTGGACCAAGGATTCTTTGATGCTGTCGTCGCATACCACGCACAGTGAGCTTTGTTGTTGGGATTCTTCCTGTTTCCTCCTTTTGGCTAGCCATTGGTTGACTGGTAGTGCCCAGTAGAGTATCAGCCACTGTAGACTTTGATTCTTGCCGGTCTAATGTTTGTGTATTGGCACGGTGGGATTTTATTAACCCATCCTGCATTTTCGCTAAGGTTCTTTTTCCATCTTTCTGAGATTACTGGTTGGGGGTCCTTTGTGCGGTTGCCTAGTTTGTAACCTATTTTAACTTCATACTCATAAATTGGGATGAGCTTTTTGGCTCGCCCCGAGCTAGTAGGGACCATCCACCCCCATTCCGCTGGGTCCACCTCTAGGTCCTTAATGTCCAACTCTGGTCTGAATAGCCTAACTTTGTTTGGCTCTGGTTGGCTGGGAGGGCTCTGTTTAAGACCAATCTTGAGTGTGCATTAGCGTACTCTTTTGAGTGTGTTGAGATTTTGTGTTGACCTTGCTTCTAATGTTTTAGCTGGTTTTACCCACGATTTGTGCGCCTCCTCCAGCTCATACACAGCAAATTCGGCTTTCCCTTCTTCCGTGTCTGTCACCTGGATCAATTTGTAGGCTACGGACGGTCGGTCTGCCTCCTTTTTAGTGGCCCAATCCCCTACTGACCACTTGGGCTTGCTTTTCAGAAGGAACACCCATTTGAGCGGGATGCTTTTGTATGAGTTTGTCTAGGTGTTCCTTTAGATTGTGAACCCCTTTGAGTTTGGATCTGAGTTCCTGCTCGGTGGTCCATCTGTTTTCGTCCGGGTTCCATATGTGCTTTATTTTCCACACTCCCTTGCTCATCCATTTTCTCCACTGTCTGCCTTTCGTGTTTAGGGCCCATATTCTGCCATTATGGTTTGTCAGTAGGGGATTCCCAAACAGCGGCTGTCTCAGGACTTCCTCTCTTATTCTTGGGGTTCTTGACTTTTGCGGGAAGCAGTTTCTCCAGTGCTTTATTAGTGTAGCCCAGTGTTCGCTCGGTGGGTCCTTGTCTTCTGATATTCCTCCCCTTTCCATCCTTCCTGCGTTCCATGCAGGATTGAGAATCCAATGGTATCCCTCTATGGAGGAGTTGACTCTGAAAGGCACTAGGTTACGAATCTGTTGGAGAGTCATTTCGTGTCATGGCAGTTCCCTATTGAAAAGGGGTTTTATTATCCACTTGTGTTCCAAAGCTTAAAATTGTACTGCGGGATTCAAGAGACCTAAGCCACCTTGAACTTTGGGTCTGGTGATGTACTTCCAGGCCACTTTGGAGATGTACTTTTCTTTTTCTACTTTTCCAGTCCAGAGGTAAGCTCCTAGTTTTCTTTTGAGGGTTGTGAAAAAACTTGTTGGCGGGTTCTAGAGAGATGCTACATACCAACCGGTAGATAGGATTGCAGTATTAAGTACTAGCACTCTACCCATCAGTGATACGTTCGTTGCTTGTCATCCAGCTAGTTTGTTTGTCATTTTGAGAAGAAGACTGGTTCCTGATACATTGCTTGTTCCTTCGGTTGAGATTTGGATGTCGAGAAAGCGCATCGATTGTTGAGCGTCCAACCATTGTACGCCTTGGGTGGTTTGGGTTTGTTGGGGAGGATGAGAAGAGGCTAACCACCATCCGACTGTTTTGTTCCAGTTAATTTTCATTTCGGCTGCAAGTTGGAAGGCTTGCATGGCTTTTGTGAGGGCTTGGAAAGAGGAGTCAGAAGCCCTTATCAGCACGGTTAGGTCATCCGCGAAAAGTATAGTTGTGGGTATGGGAAATGACCTTCCATCTTGTTGTATGACTAGCCTTTCTATTGAAGGATCCTTGAGGAGGAAGGCTGTTATTGCTTCCATCACAAACAGGAAGATTGGTGTTGCGAGAGGGCCTCCCTGTTTGACCGATCTGTACATTCTATATTTTTCGGAAAGATGTCCATTGACCTGTACTATACCCCTCGCATCCCCGTATAATACTTTCACACATCTATGGAAGTTTGGTCCTACCCCCATTTTTTCCATGCTCTGTTGGATGAAATCCCAGTTTACCTGATCGTAGGCTTTTTCGAAGTCAAAGAATAGTATGGCCGCTTGTACTTTTTTTTCGTTTATGAATTTAGTAGCTTCGTTTAGAGTTACTACGTTGTCTAGAATGTATCTTCCCAGAATGAAACCTGTTTGGTTAATGTGGAAACATTTGTCGGTGACATTCTTTATTATATTTGCTAAGGTTTTAGCTAGTATTTTGTATATTACTGGTAAAAGAGTTATGGGTCTGTAGTTTCTTATATCTATGCGGTCGCCTTTCTTGTATATCAGTGTGACCACGCCTGCTCTTTTATATCAGTGTGACCACGCCCGCAATGAAACACCTGCGGACGCTTCCGCGGGGCTGATCTCGGATGGCGGACGCATATGTGGACGCGTTCGCGGCCGTCCTGGTCCGCGCCGCGGACCCGATTTTACCAGAATTTTCCTGAATTAAATAATAGGTAAAAATAATAATAATAATATGGGGTTGTAGGGAATTGTAAGCCCTACAACCCCATTTTTTTTTTTTTGTAATCCGACTATGTGTAGGATTTTTTAAAAATCAAAAACTAAATTGGATTTAAAGAAAATTAAAAAACAAAATATAAAAAAAAAAGCAGAATTTTTTTTTTGTCATTTTTTATCATGAGATATATGGTCCCTGAGTTGACCTGTATTTTTTTTAGAAATGAATTTCTGTTTTTTGCAGGGGTATGAGGTGTTTTACAAAAATGCAGTTGCAGAATTTCAAAATAAATAAACAAAAAAGGGGTTTGATTGATTGATTGATTGATTGTGAGTGAGTGAGTGAATGAGTGAGTGAGTGAGTGTGTGTGTGTGTGTGTGTGTGTGTATCTGTCTATGTGTGTGTGTGTGTGTGTGTATGTGTGAGAGAGAGAGACAAACAACAGGTAAGTGTGTTTGTGTGTGTGTGTGTGTGTGTGTGTGTGTGTGTGTGTGTGTGTGTGTGTGAGATGAGTCCACCTCGACAAACGACGCGGCAAGCCGAGTTTAGAATATGACACATCACAATAAATGTACAAGGGACTCGATACTCTTTTCCGAATGATCACCTGATACGAGTCCAACGAATCTCGTCATGATCTAGAAAGACCACTACCAACATCGTTCGTTTCAATTCATTTGTTGAGAAATAGGACCAAATAATCCAATAGCTTCAAATGGATGGAGGTAGGAGTTCCATGTGGAGACGGGGATTGTGTAGAAGGAAGGTGAGAGGGTAGAGTGGTCAGAAGAACGGGGGAAAGGGGGAACAGAGGACAGGGTAAAGATAGTAGGAAAATCCAGACCCATGGGATGGAAGTAGGTAACGTGAGATCCACTATACATTTGCATAAGGAAAAGAAAGGTTTGCAAAAGAATTAGATCATGATTTTTGTGGAAGGAACGGATGCAAGAGATGCAAGAGGAGGATTATCAAGCTTCAATCAAATACAGCAGGAGTTTGCACCATTGTGACAAAAATCACTAGCGTGGTCATAAAAGAACGAGACCAGCAAAGAGGAATTGTTATCATGATCCATACTAACAAGGATCGAATTATAACAAGTCACAGCTACGTATGGAAATTTGTTCCAATAATCCAATCGAAGCTTGTCACGAAGAAACTTCAATGCCGAAAACTGTTCTCCGAACGTGCCTTATCCAACCACACGATCTTGGAGATCCATCATCCATTGTCCTACTTGTTATACAGCACTGTATGACTACCACCTATTATTCCAACGGAGGGCATTAAAGCATGATCGCAACAAGGCAGGGATACGTCATCATACTGACTACGCTGCCATGCGACCCCGGTTGAACGTTGTCCATGAGGTAAAAGCACACTCCAGGGATTGGAGAAGGTAAATCACGACCAAACTGCCAACAAAATCTCAAATACTCCATTAAACTCGTCATTATAACTAGAATTCCTTCGTGGATTCCGTAGGCGAGAGATCCGTCAAGTTGAGGGAAGATCGTGAAAACCTCCTCCTACCACCTACTTAGAAGAGCAACGGAGATAGGTCAAGGGGGATAGGAAGAATAGATTGTCACTAAACTCAATTTATCCTCCAAGATTGCCATCAGAGTAAGAGTAAAGATCAGAAACAAAACTACGACCGCGACTATCGCAAGTGAGCGCAGGGAGAATCGCCATGGGGGGTCAGAAAGTAGCAGAGTATCGGGGAGGAGGCATTGAGGGGGGGCTGATGACGCGGAAGGATATGCACTATTGCGAACTAGTAAAAAGACGGTACAGAAAGCAGACAGAAGCATGCCAGCAAAAACAACAAAGAGGGCGATGGAGAAGCGGCGAGAGAGCCCATCATGCACAAATCTTCTAAATGGGGCACTTCCTATATGGGGTGGGAATGGTGGAAGAGTTCGGCGAAAATGGAAGGCAGCAAACAGATCTTCGATGATCTACTGAATCGAGGAACTCGAAGAAAGCAAGAGTGGCAAGTAGCATGCAGAAGATCGTTATAACTCCTAGATAAAAGCTTGAGAAATCCATGAACATCGTCAGCAAAGCTCCTATCGAATGTGTGATTCCGACAGCAAGTCCTACGACAACCAAGCATGCCGTGGCACAGCACAACCAGCAAAAAGCAACGAAGCAACGCAAAACAAAGAAAAGCCACGCAAAGCAAAGCAGGCGATCCGTTAGACATCCATCACACATAGGTGGAGAACCATTCGAGGGAAGGGACGGATGAGGGGGATTTTGGTAGGGGGAGAAAAAAGGGAGGGGAAGAAAGGGGGAAAGGGGAGAGAGAGGGGGAGAGAGAGAGAGAGAGAGAGAGAGAGAGAGGGAGGGAGAAAGAGAGGAAGATTGAGAAAAGAGCAAGTAATTCCCAGATTCGTCCATGCGACCCCGATGTGTCTACGAAACCAGGAAAAAAAAAGGGGGTTAGCAAAAAAATCCCAAAAGCTTTTTCGCCGGCTCCTGCTATACCGGCTCATCAGGGGAGAGATACCCCTCGGTTGTCGTTCCGAACTGGGAGGAGAGGGTTGATGCAGTGAGAGGGAAGTGATGAGAAAGGAGGAAGATGGAGGAGGGGGGAGGGGAATGGGGGGGAGGGGGGAGGGGTAAAAGGAAAAGGGTTTACAAAAGGAAAGGGATTCATTACCATTGTCGTGCGGGACAAGGATGCTGCCGACATGGCTGCCACGGATGAAGGAAGAAGAGGAAGATGAACAGGCGCTCCCTGTGCGAGACTTCGACACGTACTTTAGGGCTAACTTCACGAAGCGCGGCCGAAACAATGGTGGAGAGAACCGTGAAGCGCGAACCATGGTGGCTGTGAATGGGTATGCAGAGCGCAGATGCAGTACCGCACAACCATTCGAGTACCACCCAGGCCGCGGCGGGGAAAAAAAGGGGAATGGTCAGACTAACCGTCTCGATAAATGGTAAGTGTGACTAGCCCATTCAGCATCGAATTGGCTTCTTTTCTGGGTCACAGGCCGAAAGCCGGGGGTTGGGGTCTGATTGGGAATTTCGTACCCGGAGGAATCGTAATTGGGCCTATGGAAGCAAGAACAGTGGGGTGGTTCGAAAATATAGAGTCGAGCTCATAATTTTCGCTTGAAGGACCAATTATTGGAAAGGCCAGGGCGGTAAGTATATATATATAAGTCGGTGAAACTCCGACGAAACAGTTTGTCACAGCCCCTCGTTTGTTGTCCTCTTCTCCCTCTCTGCCTACGGTTTACCGGGCAATTCTATTTGACGATATATATAAATAGAACTGCCCGGTAAACCGTAGGCAGAGAGGGAGAAGAGGACAACAAACGAGGGGATATATATATATATATCGTCACAAATAGAACTGCCCGGTAAACCGTAGGCAGAGAGAGAGAAGAGGATATGTATATATATATATACTAACCAGTTAGTTGGGTAAAAAACTGGTTCATTAAGGGTCTGAAAATTACTCAATAGCCAATAGTAAGAGTGTGTGTGTGTGTGTGCGAGCGCGTGGTGGGTGGCGGGGGGGCGGGGCGACCCCTCCCCCACCAATCAATCAATCAATCAATCGTCCGTCCGTCCGTCCGTCCGTCCGGTCCGTCCGTCCGTCCGGTCCGTCCATCCGTCCGTCCGTCCCCGTCCGCCCGTCCGTCCGTCCGTCCGTTCGTCAATCAATCAGTCAATCAATCAATCAATCAATCAATCAAAGGCGGGGTGGGGCGACCCCGCCCCCACCAATCAATCAATCAATCAATCAATCAATCAATCAATCAATCAATCAATCAAAGGTGGGGTGGAGCGACCCCACCCCCACCAATCAATCAATCAATCAATCAATCAATCAATCAATCAATCAATCAATTTACGGAAGAAAAAAAAAAAAACGTTCATTTTTTTTTTCTTCATTTCTCCTTGTAGTATAGCCCAACCCCCCAAATTAAAAATTGGTTTTTTTTCTTTTTTTTTTGTGTGCGAGGGGGTGGGGCCGGGGTTGCGCCGCCCCATGGCGCTTCCCGAATCCCCAAACCCCTTCCCCTCTGACCGCCACGTGGCATTAAAGTCGCACAGACGCGTCCGCGAGGTCGGCGGACTGGCCGCGTCCGCGGAGTCGGCCCCGCTTGGCCGCCGCCGAGGGGGATTCATAGCACGCCTGTATTGAAGTCCTCTCCTATAAAGCCTTTAGCGAAAGTTTCCTTGAAGAATTCGGTGACCGTATCCCCTACTATGTGCCAGTTAGCTTGCCAAAACTCCTTGAGAAGCCCGTCTCTACCGGGGGTTTTGTTAGGCTGCATACTTTGGAGGGCTTCAAAAAGTTCCGACTTTGTAATCTCCTTTTATACGATTTCCTTTGATTCGTGATTGATACTTTTGTCTAGGTACTTTAAAAAAAATTCTCTTGCTTTCCTCACGTTGCCAAGATTTTCAAGAAAGGATTTAGACGCGTATAGGTTCTGGTAGAAATCTGACGCTACTTTCAATAGACCTTCTTGTTAAGTTTGCGTGTTGCCTAGGGAGTCCCTTAAGGCTTGTATTGTGTTGTTCTTGTGTCATGTTTTAATCCTTTGGAAGGAATATTTTGTCATGCTTTCGTTGCTTTCCCAATCCTTCACTCTGGCTCTTATGGCTAACCCTTGTCTTCTCCACTCTGCCCATTGACTAAGCTTTGTACGCACTTCCTCGAGAAGCTGTTCATATAGGCTTGCTCCTGGCTTAGATATTAGATTGAATTTTACGATCTCCACCGTGGCCTCAAGACTTTGTTGTCTTGCCCTCCTTCTGCTAGCCTCCTTTTTTGAGAAAAGACTCGCCCAGTGACTTATTTCCCGGATGGAAGGTGGGAGGTCTCTTATCAAAACTCCCTCTTTCAGTTCCTTTTTCATTTCTTCCCACCTAACCTTGAATTCTTGTTTGAATGATTCTAACATGAGAAGTGAGGTATTCATCTTGAAAAAGTTTTTTCTCGGGGGAGTTATCTAGGGATAGAGCTAAGTTTATGTCAATCGGGTTATGATCAATCCCGCATAGTGGGGAATTCTTCCTATTGTGGTGTCTAGAACCGCTCCTTCCAAGGAATCTGATACGAGGAAGAAATATGTCCTTGAGAAGGAAGTTTTGCCCTGCATTGTTTTCCTAATACAGGTATAGTTTTTCTTTGGGTTAAGGATCCTATAGGGGTTTTTAAGGTTATTTTTTGTAGCTAAGTGGGTCAAAGCCGTCTCCGCTGGATCTTGCGAGGTTTGTTGTGCCCATGAGATTTTGTCTAGCTAGGGGGTTGGGGTAGTGTTCCAATCTCCCACCAGAATCACGTGTTTTTGCGGTTGTATTAGACTTCCTACCTCTTCGAAAAAGGCCATTCTCTCTGTTGGTGAGTTTGGGGCATATAGATTTATTAAAATGATATCTTCTCCCTTGAGTGTTAACTCCATCTGCCGCTTACTGGTCCGTTACCGTTGATACTACTTGTAATTGGTGTGTGGCTAGTGCGCGGTTGTGTACTAAGGTGATGACGCCTTCTGAGGCTGATTGCGGGCTGTATGCTGAAACTGCTGCAGCACAGTTTGCCAGTTTTTAGTGATATATGTTTCCTGGAGACTGAGTAAGTCCGGGGGGTTTGGGCCGTTCCAGCCTGTTGTGTTCAGCAAGCAACTCCACTTTTGCAGGTTTATCAGGACAGTTGCTAACCCCCTCACGTTCCAAGACTGAATCACCAGGTCCCCCGTTGGTGCCTTCATGACTTATTGTGAGTGACCTTCCTTTGAGACTTGTGTTTATCCTTTTATATCTCAGAGTTGCTGCCCGTGTCCTCCTCAAGTGGGGTGAGAAAGGATGGTAGCCTGTTCTCATCCTGTCCCAACGATCCTGATTCCACCAATGTTGCAAATGATACTGCATTTTGAGTCATGGTTGTTACCCCTCCTAGGGCTGTTACTGGTAGTGCCGCCATCCACCACCATGGTTTCCACTGCAAACCTTCAGAGAGTTATGATCCTTGATCCAACCAGACTATCAATGGTCTTGCGTCCTGTTGTGTTAGATTTTCTCCCTCAGATTCTCTGTCTGTTTCCAAATGTTCCTCCTCTCCTTCCTTTTGTTGTTTGTCTGCACGCCCCATGAAAATTGGTTTTTCCACTTGCTGATCTTTTTCAACACGTCTTCCCTTTTTTGTCCCGATTTCCGTCTCATTACTGAGAGGTATTCGTGCACTGCTACCTTCCAATCCTCTGTTAGCGGGTCCTTTTGAACAATGATTACCGCTCTTGATGGGAGTAGGGTGCTTGCTTCTATTTCTGCCATCTTCCATAACTCCTCATGAACCTTGTGATGCAAGTCCTGGATTGTCACTATGTGTAGGGACATTTCCCGGTTCAGGTCAGTTAGCTGGTTGTTTTGGGCGTACAGTGCCTCAACTTGAATCCCCAGCTGTGTGGTTGTTGACAACATCCTGCTTTGCTCCTCCTGCCCCTGTTGTTTCCCTTGGTCTATCAAAAATTGCGAAGGTTTGTAGCTTGGCAACTTTGCCTCCCTGCTTTGATTTTTCTCCTTCGACATGCCTGAGTTGACTCCTTCAGCTTCCATTTTCGGATCTTCCTTGGTTGCGGCGTATTTTTCTGCGAACAAGGTAGCCAGTTCCTCTTCCCTTTCCAATGGAGCGAATGAATTTTCAGACAGCGGGATTAGTTGTGATGGGTTTGGGGATTTCTGCTTTCTGTTTGCTTTTCTGTTCTTCCCTGTGCAGAATCAGTTGTAGCTCAAAATTGTCTTGTCTTAATCTGTCGTAGGTCTGGATGTCCTCCAACAGTTCCTTTTCCTGTTTGCCTGACCATGGGTACTCCTCCAGTTCCGGGTTTCCTTGTTCCTCCTCTGTGTCCTCTCTTTCCTTTTGGCCTTCAATGTGTTTCCTCTTGCCCCCCACTGTCGGGTTTTCCCCTTCCTCCCCTTTTTTCATCATTGTGTCTCTTGCGCCCTCTTTCATGCTTTGATTTGTTCCCTCTGCCTCGATCCCCTGCCCTTGGTTGGATTTTCCCCTTCCCTTCTGTGATCTTTTGGAATATGTTTCCTGCTTGGTTTGTTCCCCTCTTGTTTTCTCCTCTTCTAGATTTGACTGAGTTCACCCAATCTCGTTTTGTGGTTTCCTGTATTGTTTGAAGGTTTGGTGATAAGTCTTTCTCCCAGATCTCTTGCTTCAGTGCGTTCACGTGTATCACTAGGTCTTCGGTGAAGCATTTAGGAGGGTTTTTTTTTTTTTTTTTTTTTTTTTTTTAGAGAACAGCCCTATCGGATGCTAGATGTGCTGATAAGAGCAGACACATCTAGCACCGTCGGGGAGGCTCCATCTATTGGTGGGGAGCAACACGTGCTGGAAACCGGGTCCAGCGTCCCTTTGATACATCGTACAGCACATAGATTACTAGTAACAGTCATGAAGTCAAGCCTACATGCCACCTTTCAATCCTACAAAAGATGTGTACGATCAACTGGATGAACATGCGGCAGTCCATATCCTGGTGAGCAGCATTGATTGCCCTCCGGTGAGGGGATTAACTGCTCACCCTTATGAAAACGAGATATCCCCCCCAAAACCCGTATCATCAGCTATCACTATTTGCAACACCACAACGGGGAGGGGTATTTGGAGTCGGAATTCCCTAATTCGACTATAAGATCACCTGCCCCAGTGGCCCCCCCAAATCGTCAAGATCTTCAAATCCAACTCAACCGAGGAGGCACCAGTGTGCCACGTTCTGTTTTGAATGTTTGCCATCTGCTGTCAAAGGGCGGGTACACATCCGGTCTGGAAGTCGGCTCCCCATTGATGGTCCAGACCCAGTCCGGGGTATCAAGATTGTCATTAAAAACCCAACCTGCGTATTGATTTTATGGGATGTACCAATAACCCTTTTTGTTGGTTACTTCCAAAAGATTTGCTGTTTCAAGTGGTTTGGGTTTTGCAGTTTCTCTTGTTTTCGGGCAGTTGGCATCTGTTTTCAAGTGACCCCTTTATTTGTATTTGAAGCATAATGGATTGCTTTTGTTTGACACTGTTATCCTAATGATTTTGTTTTCATGCGAAAAGAACCATTCGTCTAAGGTGAACGGGGCTGAATTGTCTCCCGTTTCCAAAACCACTGTCATCTGATTGTGTTGTGGTGTTAGAAAATCCGGGGTTGAGACTATCCACTGTACTTCCTTGAAGTGTCCATATTCCATTCTGACTCTCTCTTTCACGCTGCCATGCTCTCTGGTACGTTATCGAATTGAATCCGGAAATGTTTTTTGATTAGTTATTGCCTGTACCTGAAAGGTGTCTGCTGGTAGCTCGTTGCTTGTTTCCAAGGGTGCACTGTAACCACCGACGAGTTGCAAGCTATGTGTCTATTCAACGGGCAACGGGAAAGTTTTAACTTCGTTGTACCCGTTGAACAGCCCCCGGGGCCCCGTTGAATTCCCATTGAACAGTACAATGGGCCCCCCCGGTTGAATATTGTTCAACGGGGAGGGTGCATTGGGCCTCGGACACGGCGTTGGACGCACGTGAACCAAAAAAAAAAATCATCCCGTTGAATCCCGTTGAATCCCCGTTGAATCCCCGTTGAATCCCGTTGGATCACCGTTGAATCCCGTTGAGAAAAAAAACGGACTTGGCGTTGGACGCACGTGAACCAAAAAAAAAAATCATCCCGTTGAATCCC